>CM053772.1:144430121-144508393 GCA_028658325.1 Potorous gilbertii
GATGGGTTCATATCTTAAAAGAAATCAAGGTAAATGGTGAGAGAGAAATGTAGTGGGAGGAGAGAGGGTGAAATGGAATGGGGTAAATTATCTCTCATAGAAGAGGCAAGCAGGAGACTTTTTAGTGGAGGGAAAAAGAGGAGAGCTGAGAAAAAAAAAGAAACATGAAGTTTACTCTCATCACATTAGACTAAAGGAAGGAATAAAATGCACACTCATTTTGATATGAAAGCCTATCTTACAATACAGGAAAGTGGGCGAGAAGGGGATAAGCAGGGTCGGGGCGGGGGGATGATGGAAGGGAGGGCAGTGAGAGGAGGGAGCAATTTGAAGTCAACACTTGGGGAGGGACAGGATCAAAAGAGAGAATAGCAACAATGGGGGGCAGGATAGGAGGGAGGGAAATATAGTTAGTCTTACACAACACGACTATTATGGAAGTCATTTGCAAAACTACACAGATATGGCCTATACTGAATTGCAGGCCTTCCCAAAGGGAATGGATGAGGAGGGAGGGATGGGGAGAAGTTGGATCTCAAAGTTTTAGGAATAACTGTTGAGTATTGTTCTTGCTACTAGGAAATAAGAAATACAGGTAAAGGGGAATAGAAAGTTATCTGGCCCTACAGGACAAAAGAGAAGATGGGGACAAGAGAAGGGAGGGATGATAGAAGGAAGAGCAGATTGGTGATAGGGGAAATTAGAATGCTCAGTGTACTGGAGTGGGGGAAGGGGACAAATGGGGAGAAAATTTTGGAAACCAAATTTTGTGAAAATGAATGTAAAAAGTTAAATAAATAAATTTATATTAAAAAAAATAAAGAATTTATCTATTCAGATTCCAAGAAAAAAAAATTTCTGAACTTAAGATGAGCACTTCTGCATTACAGTGGAATAGAACTATATGTAAAACTGCAAATCTTTATTATATACATCTCTTTTTTTCTTTTTAAGTATGTAGTTCAACATGTTATTTTCAAAGCTGTCCTGTTTGTTTGCATTTACTCTAGAGTGCTAGCCTTGGAATCAGGAAGACCTGAGTTCAAATTCAGCCTCAGACACTAGCTATGTTACCCCCAAGTCACTTAACCGTATTTGCTTCAGTTTCCTCAACTGTAAAATGAACTAGAGAAAGAAATAGCAAACTTACTCCATTATCTGCCAAGAAAACCCCAAATGGGGTCACAAAAAGTTGGACACAACTGAAATGATTCAATAACAAAAAGTGACCTTTTGTAGGCCAAACATACTCATGGAACTGGGGAAGCATGAGTTAACCCCTTACACTCCCATAATACCAGATGAAAATGTTTGTACCTGTTATACTCATAAATAAAACTTGCCTTAAGAAAGCTGTAGGGGAAATCTGGAGCAGTTTGGGTTATCTTTGCCCCCTTCCCTACCATCTATCTGGAAAATAGCTGTGGATTCCTTGGGTAAGAACACAATTGCAGTTTTACAGACTTTGGAACCCTTAAGACTTTAGGTAACTACTAACAAGCATGAAGTTTTCATTGTTCTGTCTAGAAACAATGGGCTTCCCTGGAGTCCCTGGGAGCTAAAAAAGTTAAGCTACTCTTCACCTATTTGTATGAAAGCTAAGCTTCCAAAACAGCAATATAACAGGCCTAGAATAGAACTAGACTCCTATCCCATCCAAATGTTAGGTATAAAATTCAAGACAGGGAGAATCACTTTTGGATACTGTGGATAGGAAAGGTATGGAGAAGACATTTGAGCAGGGCCTAGACAGAGGATTTTAAGAAAAGGACTGTATTCCTGGTGTGGGGAGTACATGATCAAAGTCACAGACACTGTACAAAACAGGGTGGGTTCAGGACTTGTTCAGTAAAATGGTCTAATTAGCATGTAAGTCATTTGAAAGAGCATGTGTAAGGAAGGAACACAGAATGGAGCCATGTCCTGAAGGTAGGTAATGATCTTCTCTACTAGTATAGCTAATCGTAATAGATCATTTAAAGGCACAAATACAGACTGCATTTTGGCTTACTGTATTGCAAAGGGACTAGTCATTTCATCTAAAAAGCTGTGTCCCAGGAGCCTTGTGCTGCAAGGGGACAATAGGGCAAATAGGTTTAACAAGCAGGAAGTAATTTGCAAATATTAAGTTATCTCTGTGCTTGCTAGCTTTGACTAATGCACTGTTACAAAGTAACCATCAGTCACACATTGCCAAATTGTTGTCCAGGGATGAGAGCGAGCCTGGGAAGTGACTGATCGAGCTGGCCATTGGAGGAATCCTCAGGCATATGGAGCCCAACAAGAAGTGAGCAAGCTCAGAAGCAAGCACTTGCAGGGGTATGGCTCAGATCAAATTCTTGCCCATTTTGAAACCTACAGAGGAATAACCAATGTAGGAATCTCAGATCCAAAGGAAACTTGAAGCTGTCACCAACAGGGCTTTCCAGCTAGCTGATAGGGGTCAAGTCCAGCTGCAATCTACTGCCACTGAGGCCCAAACACAGGTCAGGAATTTGTGGAGTTCAGACCAGGGGGGCGGCAATTAGTCCACCACTCCTTGACCATCTGGGATCTGTGACCCAGAAATGGGTAGTGGCTGACAGCTGCCATTTGGCACCTGTCCCTATTGCGGCACCCTGGTCTGAGCCCGGTGGTCCTCAGATAGGGTTCTGGTGCCTTGTGTACAGTGTCTGAGTACTGGAATGCTCTGGCCATAGAGTTCTCTGAGCCAGACTCGTAATTCCGGTATCCACAAAACTGTCTCCCTCTGCCAGCCTGGGCTGGAAAAAAAATCACTTCTTTTGACTTTTTCTTTGATTTCCCCATCAGAATTTGATCTGGTGAATTTCCTAGGTCTGTTTGGAGGAATTTTACAGGGAAAGATTGTGGTTATAATGCTTCTTGTTACTCAGCCATCTTAGCTCTGGCCTGTAACCTATGGATTAATGTTATCTAAAAATGGAATGGACCATGAGATTACAAAATAAATCAATCAGAATGAAATAATCATGAAAATATTTTTTTAATTCATAGACTTCAGGGTTAAGAACCCTTCCTTAATCATTATATAAATGCTAGTCACTATTTTGATCACTACTGCAAGTCTTATGGCATTTCTCAGACAACAAATAAATCTCCCCGATATTTTGACAAATTGAAAATTAGTCTACGATCAAAATCATGGCATCCCTTTAGGTTGGAATGTTTAGTCACATGAGAGTTTTACTGTGGTTTGTCAAGAAACAATAGAATTCTGACAACCCTGAACAGAATAGAAATGCTTCCTTTCATCCCATTTTTGATTCCACTGTATGCAGATAACGTTTTTTACAAATGGGTGACAATGACTCCTGTCTGTTGGATTTAGGTCAAAATACTTTTGCATGATACTATGTTAATGAATAGGCATGATACCTTAGCATCCAGGTGGCACAATGGATAGAATGGCAACCCAGAGTCAGAGTCATCTTCCTGAGTTCAAACATGACCTGGATACTTACTAGCTGTGTGACCCTGGGCTTAACTCTGTTTATTCGTTTCTTCGTCTGTAAAATGAGTTGGAGAAGAAATGGCAAAGCACTTCAGTGTCTCTGTCAAGAAAATCCCAAATGGGGTTAAGGCATGTCAGGTGTGACTCAACAACAACAAAATGTGATACGCTTTATAAAAAAATCCTGTTTTTAGCATTTTAGATTAAGCACAGATGTCATACAATTATAACCTACTCTCACCTCAATCCATACACTGTAATACATCCTCCACAAAAATCCTACTTTGATGCACAGTGGCAACTCTGGGTTCTTAGAGGCTGTACTATTGAATCTGATGCTGTGACAGGTTCTACCATGCCACAAAGCCTCTGAGCACAACCCTGTCTGAGGATTAGTCCATGCTAAGTAAAGACAAGCTCACTACCATAAGCAGATTATTTGGTGATGAAGTCTTTGACCATAGCAGCTAAGGACACAAAAAAATGTGCAAAATGGTTGGCTTCTCAATTTCCTTCTCTAATGACCCTGGTAGAATGGTGAAAAGGAAGTTGTGGGGCAGTGAGAATCACTTTTTTATTGGTATTGTAGGGCCACACCTGCCCAGTGGCTGACAAAAAAAACCTATCGAAGAAGTTTTCATTATAAATATTATTATAAAATTATACATTATATTATAAATGAAATGGAAGATAGAAATTGCAGATAAAGATAGCTCAGAGCAGGGATTATTAATCTTTTTGTGTTTATGAGTCATTTGGAAGTCTAGTAAAGCCTGTGAACTTCTTTTTAGAATAATTTCTTTTTAGTTATAATAGAAGGAAATGTGGAGCTCAGAAAGCTCTAACACAGATTGGGCACCGATAGTCCATGTGA
Organism: Potorous gilbertii; assembly: GCA_028658325.1. Taxonomy (NCBI): domain Eukaryota; kingdom Metazoa; phylum Chordata; class Mammalia; order Diprotodontia; family Potoroidae; genus Potorous; species Potorous gilbertii. The sequence goes on from CM053772.1 coordinate 144,434,468, forward strand.
ACATTTGGGGTGGTTACTCTAAATTTGCACATCCTACATTTCCTTTGTGCTGTTTCAATTCTGCTTTGCTCATAGCTCACAACACCTTTTCTCATGCCATGCTGAGTGGTCCTGTGTCAGTGTCTCTCATGTCCCACAATCAAATCCAAAGTTCTTGAGAAGGACCTTGAGAGTGTCCTTCTATCGCTTCTTCTGGACACCATGTGATTGCCTGCCCCATGCAAGTTCTCCATAAAATAGTCTTTTTTTAGCAAGTGCACATTATGCATTCGAAAAACATGGCCAGCCCAGCAGAGTTGTGCTCTGTGAGACATAGTTTGAATGCTTAGCAGTCTAGTTCTAGCAAAGACCTCAGTACCTTATCCTGCCAGGTGATCTTCAGAATCTTCCAAAGACAGTTCAAATGGAAGTGATTCAGTTTCCTGGCATGGTGCCAGTAGACTCTCCATGTTTTGCAGGCATACAACAATACAGAGAATACAAGAATATAGAGATAATAAAGATATAATTTTTTTCCCCATCCAAATTCACAGAACTACCGAAATCTAAGAACCCTTGGTTTAGAGGCTCTCTTTAGAGAGGAAAATAAAAGATTGGGCAGTTGGCATCATGTTGTTTAACAGGCAAAAAAAAAATTTTTTTCTAAAATCTTAAAGACTTATTTTGTTACATCACTGTTATAGCCCAATAACATACTGTCTTCCTACCCCTACCACAGGACTTTCTTTTATAACAAAGAAAATTGAGCAAAACAAACGCTTCACCCTTGTCTGACAGCTTTTCGACACTTTCATATCCATAATCTAATGCTTCCCTATTGAGGGACTTGAGTGGTGAGAATGATGGGTCTGGAGTCCTGAAAAGCCAAAATTCAAATTAATCTTCTAACTATGTGACCCTAAGTAGGTCATTTAGCTGCATCTACCTCAGTTTCCTCATCTGTAAAATGGGCTGGCAAAGGAAACAGCAAACTCCTCCAGTATCTTTGCTGAGAAAACCCCAAAGGGGGTCCAGAGTCAGATACGACTGAAACAACTGAACAATAATAAAAATGTGGATAATAAGAGTGCCTGTCTCCCAGTGCTTTGCAAAATTTAAATTACTGTATAAATGCGATTAGCTTTTGTTATTATTAAAAAAGAAATGTGGAAGAAATATTTATGAAATATTTAATCATACCCTTCTTGCTCATGATAAATATAAGCAAAAAAGATTACCAGGAACAAAACAGATGCCCATGAGTCGATGAGATAACGATCAATAAAGGATTTCATAAGATACTCCAAATTAAGTCAACATATACTTTAATACTAGGGTATAGCTGTGAGAGCCAGACTATAAGGAAAACTGAGTATTGCAAAATCAACACTTTGGAACCGTGGTGCTGGAGAAGATTTAGGAAAAGTCCTTTGGACAGCACGATCAAATTAGTAAATACGTTCACTCAGGCAATTCAATGGATGGTCAAATACTGAAGCTTAAATACTTTGACCTCATAATGAGAAGATGGGACTTACTGGAAAAAGATCTTGATTATAGGAAAGACTAAAGGGAACAGGAAAAGGGGATGTGGAGGATGAGATGGACAGTGTCATGAAAGCAATGAACACAAGCTTGGACAGACTTTGAGAGATAGTGGAGTATAGAAGAACCTGGTATACTGTGTGGTCCATGAAGTCATGGACCGTCAGACATGACTAATCAACTGGACAACCACAAAACTTGAAAAACATAAAGGGAAGGACAGTGAAAAATATTGAAAAAAAAACTCCAGATCAGTAAGTGAAAGAGGCTTCATTGTCCTACAGTTTAATTTGTGTAAAAAGAGATCTAGGAGGCACTGGACATGGAAAATAGCAAAATTTTATTTATTTTTTTTATTTTATTTATTCCAATAAAAATGGAATCAACTAGATCTCAGACCAGAACAGCATTAATGTTTATGTGGCACATTAAGGTTATATGGGTACTTGCCATGTCTCATTTGACCCTCATCACAACTTTATGGGATGAATATGATAGGTACTATATCCCTGTTTTACAGGTAAGGAATCTGAGGCTTAGAGACCATGGTCTGATAGCTAAGAAAGTTAGAGATGGAATTGGAACTCAGACCTTTTCTGTCCAGCATTCTATGCACTGAAAACAATTGCATCTTTCTCCACTTTCCACCATAGCAAATACCATTTTTTATTCTTAAAACAGCAATCCTGTTCATTTTCTTGGAAACTAAACCCGTTCAGAAATTATCTCCACATTTGCTACACCTGAGCCAAACATCTCCCTCCTTATAGGTATCTTTCTCAACTGTTGAAAACTTTATTATTCCCCTCCCTCTTCTACTCCCACCCTATCCTTCCATATTTCCCTATTGCTGTAGGAGGAAACACCATCATTCTGGTCTCCCTGCTTGGCAACCTGTCATTTGTCACCCAAATCTCCTAATTTCTTTCTTTATACCAGGAATGTCAAACTCAAATACAAGCAGATCCCTGTTGCACATATTGACCTAGAAAACAAATTAACATTATCTATCCTGTACTGTATTTTTATTTTGTTAAATATTTCCCAATTATGTTTTAATCTAGTTCAAGATGCATCCAGGCTGCGTTTGACACATCTGCTCAACACCTCTCAAATATACCCCTTCTTTCCAATCATATATCCACCACCCTAGTTAAGGGTACCGTCACCTCTTCTGTAGATCACTGAAATAGCCTTCTCATTGAACTCTGCCTCAAGTCTCTGCTCACTCTAATTAACACAGCAGCCAAATTTTCCTAAGATGGAAGTTAGACTACATCTTTTCTCCTGCTCATTAAAGGCCACGGACTCCCTGTTGCCTCTAGGATCAAAAATAAGTAAGTGTTGGGCATATAAAGCTTGCAAAAACCTGACATTTTTCTATCTTTCCAGTCTTTTAACACATGGCTTCCTTCTAACCCATCAGCAGTCCAATAAGTCTATCTGCTGTTCCTCATAGGAGGCGCCTGTATCTGTACTTTTGTCCTTTGCTGTCCCTTACCCTGGAAAACATTCCCTCATTAACTGTCTCTTAGAATTTCTGGCTTCAGAAAAAGAGGGTCATTGAAATGGGCTTTTTTTATTAAATGAAGACAATACAAGGATGGCCAGAAACAGCACAAACAAGCAAAGGACAGCTTTGAAATTTTGAAAGCTTTTGAAAGTTAAAGCATTTTTAAAAAGCAAGAAATATTTTCAGTTTCATACACAGTTGCTCTCATATCCCACCAGCTGTACTGGTTTTGGATTTCTTTGGATCTCTCCATCATGCCTTCTTTCCCCAGGAAACTCATTATTGGGAAATCTTGTTATTCGAGATGGAATCCTGTATGATGAAATGTCTGACCTCATCAGTTTTTCTGCACATTTTCCACCAGCTGCATACACTGTCTTTGGACTTCTTTAAAACTCTCCATCATGGACTGACACCTCTGTCCCTTCTCTCCTCCCTTCCCACCTCTTCAGCTTCCCGAAAGCTTTCCTTAGATTGTAAGCTCCTTGAAAGGAGGAATTTTTTTTTATTTATATTTTCATCCCCTGCACTTAGCATAGTGACTGGCACATTGTAGGCACAACGTTTTTTTAAAGCAGCCTTATCTATGGAATCTGTATTATGCGGAACTGTCCACTTCATTTTATATTTAAGTTCAAAATCGTCCATCTTCTAAAATTCAGCTCCAGTACGACTTCCCAAAGGAGAGCTTTTCTGTCTCTACTCCTGCTACTACTGTCTTCTCCGGTAAGACCACTTTCCATCTATTTTTCTTGTGTTTACTTCTAGTGACTTTGCAAGTTTATTACTGGATCCCTACCCCTACAGAGATCACACTATCACTAGTAAACAAATCTACTATAACTTAACAGAAGTTAGAAAGCTGTATATTCCTGCTCTTTGCTTTCCACAAATCAATGCTACTGAAATTGAGCCCCTTGAGAGCAGGGACTGTTTTTGCTTCCTTTTTTATTCCCAGCGTTCACCAAAGTAGGTGCTTAATGTTGTATTGATTCAAATTCCTGTTGTCAATATGCTGTAAGGAATTTGTAGCTAGCTAGTCCTTAGTGGAGGTAGAGAACTATATATTTGGAATGTCTTTTGCCTACCTTTTTATTACCTACAGTAGATAGTGGAAGATCAAATGAAATGACGTTTTCCTTCTCACATCCTCATTATTTTACTAGCCCTAATAGGAGGAAAAATACTTTAAATATGTTTTGAAATTCTGACACCCTGAAGAAAGTTTATTAAACTTAGAACATGAAAACAAAAAATTCTTATTTCACTAACAGTTGAACTGATCTTGTACTTAAAATACTAAATACAACATCAAGCATGGTTCTTTGACACTTAAAATGAAAGCAACCAAAACTTCACTATCACTTATGATCCTTGTTGCATAGTCTGTTACAATCAGTCAGACTCAGATGCCCCAGTCATATTGTTCTAATTACAGCATTCTCATTTGAGGATGTCATAACCTGCTAACAGCATAAGCTCATAAGCATAAGCTGCTGAACTCTTGATTGATAACCATTTGCCTCAATTTCCTCATCTGTAAAATGAGTTGGAGGAGGAAAAACAATTCCAGTATCTTTGCCAAGAAAACCTCCAATGGGGTTGTGAAGAGTCAGACACAACCGAGCCACAAAAGTGATGTGTCCTTGGAACAAATATGTGGCAAGTGTGCAGCACAAGACAGTGGAAAGTGTATTTGACTTCATTCTGACACTGCGTGACTTTAGGCAAGTCCTTTAACCTCAGAGCTAGTAAAATGAGCATTACCCCATGTGCTTCACAGAGGTGTGAAGATGTATAGATGTGAATTAATTAATATGGTAGTAGAAGCATCCCTCAAATGAAAAGGTTGGTAGATGATAAACTTTTTCTAAACTATAATTACTATCACAACTCCTTTATGGAATCAGATTTAAAATCAGAAAGGTTATTTAGTCCAACTTTTACAAGTAGGTATACAGCCAGGAGAAGGGAGAATTGTTACTTGCCTTAGGAACCTCAGGATTTTGTTGTTCAGTTATTTTCCAGTCATTACAACACATACTATATATGACTTCGTCAGGGGTCACACAGTAAGTGTTAGAGGTCAAATCTGAACTCAGGAAAATAGGTTTCAGGGGCAGCACCTTATCCACTAAACTATCTAGCTGCCCAGGACTTTCATAAGTGACACAGGTAGGCATATGCACCCCAGGGTAACACAGCTAGTAAGTTGTCTGAATGAGTCTTCCTGACACCAGGCCTGGCACTCTATCCACTGGACTGTCCCTCGACCATTCAAATTTGTTCATATACTGAACAGTCAGCCCAATTTCAATTCTTTTATTCTAGAACTAGAAAATAATTCCACGAACATCATTTATAGATGGTATTCCGATACTTGGAATACACAGTAAAACCCCTTTTTCACAATTAAGTGAAGTAAAAAAATTAAGTATATTCAAGAGAATAAGAAACAGAATGGGGAAACAATTGGATCCATTTCATTGGTCAGTTTACTACCCAATTCAAACGTAAGATTGCACTCAAATCTCCAATAGTAAACATGAGAAAAGAGTAAATAAGATGGAATATAGCTCCATAGTAACAATGTAAAGAAATATTCATTAAAATTTTATAAGGTACAATAATTACTCAGCTATTAGAACTACCAATGATAAAGACCCAATGTAGTTAGTATGAAGGAAAAGGGAGAACACAGCTGGTGAAATGATACATTGGTGCAGTCTTTTTTAGAGAGCAAATAAGAGCTGGAGTTGTATACTGTTCCACTTGAGAACGGACTTTAAGCAAATAAGCTCCACTCAAGGAAAAAAATATATATATAAAAAGCAGTTTATAGCACAGTTGTAAGTGAAAGACTGGAAGTAACTTAAATACCTGAGAGCAGATGGATGACTAACCAAATCATAGTATCAGGACAGAAAATGACAAAGGCATTAAAAATGAAGAAAATTATTATGAAGAAAATTTCACAAGATATTATGTGCAGATCAGAACTATGTTTAAAACACATAGCGAGAATATAAATGTTAATAATTTATTATTATTTTTACGTGTCAGATTGCTTCAGTTCCTAGTTTTAAAGTAACAGAACACCCTTACAGCTTAGTGAGTTAGTATCCTCCCTTTTATAGATAAGGAAACTGAAGCTCCAAACTATTTTGCCTACATCTACTCAGCTAAAAGCCAAGAATTATCCATGCTCATAACCCAGATCCTTTTAGATCTTTGTCCAAGGCTTTTTTCCAATATGCAAACTTCTTTTATCAGGCGGATCTTTTTACAATTACTTAAAAATATTACATTTCGATGCTGAGAAGTGAGACCAAGGAAAACATTTTGATTTCTGCTGATGTTGCTTCTTTAAAACAATTCCAAAAATTTAGACATGAGATCAGACCAAAGAAAGCACAGGAATGTTAGCAATTGAAGAAATGCAAAATAAACTTTATAGTATAATCATATATACAAACAACAGCGATAAATGGGCTAAACTTCAGTTCCTACGGCCAGTTTTAAAGGTTGTGTATATGTTTCAAAGAGTGAGAGGGAGCCCTAAGGGAAGTTCCAACACTAAAATTCCCATAGAAAGAGACACTTAGCTCTGAACCACAAAATTATGTCATTTTCTCTCTCAGATCATCTCAAGGGAAAAGGGGGTTGGGGGAAGAAACCACCATTAATAATTTTTAATCACAAAACATTAATACCACGTATGAAATGATACAACCTGTGCCAGGTCACCCATTCTCAAAAGTTCAGAATTTTGCAGGGGAAATGGGGCCAAATGAACAGTTCAAAACGTCTTTTTCAGAGTCACGACCATTATTACTGCAAAGTAAAGCAATGTCCTGTAATGCTGGTTTAAAAACCCAGCTCTGTAGTTTGTTAATGGTGTGGCGGAGCGAGTCAACAACATTTAGGTTCTCCGTTTCTAAAACTTTAAAATAAGGATATTTTTCCTACCTACCTGGGAAAAGGATTTAGGTGTTTTCTACTAAAGTCTCTCTTCTCCCCAATACTCTTTTACATATCATCCAGGAGGGTAGGCAGATAGATGATGACTACTGAAATGTAGGGGGAGAAGGGGGAGAAATAGTTCATGGTAAATCCATGAGAAGAACAGCAAAATACTGGCATTATCCAACCCTAGAAATTGAAAGGAGAAAAAAGAAAACGAAAACAAAATTGGAAGTTTTCCAGGTTCAGTTCATCATTCCCAGTCTGTTACTGGCCTTATGATAAGAGGAGATGAATGGGTCCCAGGGTAGAAAAAAGGTCTAAGTTTTTCTGTAAAAGTCTCAGTGAAAGTATAAATGTGAGACCGGTCGTTCAGATTGTAAAAAGAGACCTCCCCCAAGTCGTAGTCCAGAAAAATCCCAATTCGCTTGGGTTTTATTTTTAGGAGTAAGGGGACCGGGGTTCTTGTCAGGGCGGTATATTCATTCTTATACCACCTCAGTCTCCAGTAGCCATCCTCCGGTGAGATCTGAATCTTCCCTTTCCTGGTGACTGAGTCTTTGCAAACTCCCAGGGTCCACTGAGTCTTATCCCCGACCTCCACCTCCCAATAGTGCCTGCCCGACGCGAACCCCTCCGAGCCCAGGACGAAAGGGTAGAAGGTAAACCTCTCCGGGAGGTCTGGGAGATCTTGCTTCGTCTCCACAAACCTCACGCTCTTCCGGTCCTCCGAGAGGACCAGGTTGGGGTGCGCGGTCGCGGGGTCCAGCGTAACGTCCACCTTGAACTTCCTGATCATTTTCTTGAGCGCAAAATGCTGGAGAGGGAAACTGCAGGTATCCTTCTTGAGCTCCAGGGAGACGGCGGCCGGGATCCTGGCGTTCTCGCACCTGCCGACGACGTGCTTGATTCCCCGAAGGGCCTCCACGGCGGGCCGCTGGCACCTGTCCTGGATCTCGCCGATGAGCTTGTGGAGGGCGGCGCCGTGGTCCGCCAGCTTGGCCACGTTCTCACTCAGCTTCTGCAGGATCTCCTTCTCCTCGTCCTCCAGCCTGCGCAGCGCGGCCTGGCGCTCCTGCTCCAGGAACTGGTGCAGCTTCTCAAACTCCGAGTGCAGCTTCTGCCGGCGGCTCTCCACCTGCTCGCGAAGCTCGGCGGGCTTCCTCTGCTCGCCAGCCATGAACCGGCGCAAGTCCTCCACCTGCCGCTGCAGGGGCCCCAGGAAGGCGCGCAGCTTCCGCTTGTGGCACTCGGCCGCCCGCTCCACGGGGCCCACGCGATGGTCACGGTGCTCGCACGAGATGCAGCACACCAGGCACACCACCTCGCGCTCCTTCTCGCAGAAGAGGCTCAGGGTCTGCTGGTGCTTTTCGCACACGGCCCCTTCGGGCCGCCTGCGCTTGCTGCGCTTGGGGCTCAGCTTGCGCGCGATCTCCGCCACGTTGCCCAGCTGCCGGTTGGTGCGGAAGGTGCGCAGGGGGAAGTGGCGGCGGCACACCGGGCAGGGGAAGCGTTCCTCCAGATGCTCCCAGCAGTGGAGGATGCAGCTGCGGCAGAAGTTGTGGCCACAGTCGATGGTCACCGGGTCGTTCAGGTAATCCAAGCAGATGGCGCAGCTCGCCTCCACCTGGAGGCTCTCCAGGGCGCTCGCCTTGGCCATGACCTTGAGGGAGGGAGGATGGCCTGGACTCAGACCCCTTCCCGGCTCCGGAGCAGCAGCAGGCACGTTCTCTCTCTTAACTCCTCGCTCCAGCGCGCGGAGGTAGAGGAGAGCCTGCACGGTCCAGCCAGTCAGAAGGCAGCGCTAGCCCTTCCCACCTCTCGGAGGGGCTGGGGGTAGCGGAAACACCGGCGGGCGCCCACGCCAAGGTCTCCTGGGGGAGCAGAGACCACCCGGTTAGGAGCGCGACTCAGCCGGCCCACTGCCAGTCACCGCGCAGGTGTGTCTACCTGCTAGAGGCCAATGGCGGCACCGGCAGGACCACTCTCATCCCACCTTGGAGGGCGCGGCCGCTGGACTGAAGGGGTTCGGGGTCGCGGCACGACGCTTCTCAGGGCTGCAGGTAGAGGGCGGGGGCTCCTTCGCGTAGGAGTCCGGGCAGCGTTGGGAGGGGCCGTTCCGCTCCGGGGGCCCCTCCTCCCTTCCCCTCTCCCACACTTAAGTGCAGGCAGGTGGGGAGGGGGCTGTTTGCATAAACTGTAAGGATGCAGGTGGGAAACTGCCCCCATTCTTGGATTTACCGGAGCTCCCGAGCTCATCCTGGCGGAATGATGCCAAGTGTAGCAATAAGAGTAGCAACTGACGTTTAAGCGTTTTTTACCTCTAGTTAGGAGACGTTCCACATCTGATAACTGGAGATTTTGACAAATGACTCTCTTTCCCACTTCCCTCTTTATGACCCATTTTCGGGTTTTACAGAAGAGGAAACTGAGGCAAACAGGGGTAAGTGATTTGTCCAGTGTCTCAGAGCCAGTTAGTAGTGTCTGAGCCCTTATTTGAATTCGGGTCTTTCATACTCAACAACCCTGGAAGTTAGGTGCTATTATTTTCTCAGTTTTACCGAAAATGAAGAAAGTGAAGCAGAGGTTAAAAGACTTGCCCAACGTCAATAATCTCCACCCTATATTTTGTATATTTTGTATATTTTGTTTGTTAGTATGTTGTCTCTTCGATTAGATTGTAAATTGTTTGAGACAGGCACTATTTTGACCTTTCTTTGAATAACCAGTGCTTAGCAAGGTACCTGGAATATACTAGGCACTTAAAATAAATGTTTCCGTCCTTGTCTGGAGCCTCTTAATTAGAGTTCCCTTGGGCTCAGAGATAACTGACTTTTGATGGCTCTAATGAGGAAGAGCCATAACCGGAATAGATCCTACATCCACTGGACACTGCCCTATCGACACCTACAACCAGTATTTGTAGAGTTCCCTTTCTATATGTGTGGCACCATGTTGGGCCCTGGAGGAGGTAGAGAAAAAAAAAATTAAACATCCTGCCCTCAAGGAATTTCCATTCTACTGGGAGGGGTTCCCGGATGGGGAAGGAGATATATTGTTTACATATGTAAATGTGATATACACATAACAAAATAGTTGGAAAGGGAGAGGCATTAGCAACTGGATTTATGAAGGGGCTAGTCTTTGACTTGAGATTTCAACAAGTCAGCGATTCTAATTTTTGTTATTCTCTTTTGCTTTTATTTGGCCTTCATTCCCTGACACATCACTTCCCTTCTACCCCTTCAGATATTCCTTTTTAAGAAAACCCAGAAAAGCAAAAGAAAGAAGAAATAAAGCAGTTCAGCGAAATTAATCATATCGATTGAGTTTGACAATATTCCTCACCCATAATCCTCCAATTCTCTAGAGAAGGGAGGAAGATGCACTTCCTCATCTCTTATGGACAACCTCTCTTTAAATACATCGTGATTCTCATCTTTTGCAGGACTTTGGGAAAAGGTTCCTTCTCTCATACACATTCTCTTTAAAAAAAATTATTCACTGATATTTTTTTTCCTTACTTTGCCTAAATGTCCCATTGCTCTCCTCTGCTCCCAAGAGACCTATCCTTATAGCACCGAATAAAAAAAAATGAGAAGAAAAGTCTGCAAACGATCAATAAACAGACAAATCTGACATTATATACAGTGTTTCATACTCCATGGATCTCTCACCTCTGCAAAGGAGTCCTCATCTCTTCGAGACCAAATTTATCTTTTTAAAAAAAAAATTATTCTTTGTAATTTTGCAAGATTCATTTTTAATAGTTTTGTGTTCTTTCCATTTACATTGTTATGCTTGTTTTGTATCAGTTCCTGTAGGTCTTTCCATGCTTCTTATTCACCATATTTGTCAATTTTTATAGTGACATGCTATTACCTTCATTTACCATAATTTGCTTACCCATTGCTCCATCGATGAATTTCCTACTTTGTTTCCTTTTTTCTTTGCTACCACAAAAGTGCTACTATAATATTTTTGACCCTCACCTATTCTTATTAATCTGTAACACCTCAGAAAGGAGGAAGAACAAAAGAGAACTGAGAAAAGATCTCCTTGAGCTATTTATGAATACCCTTGGTCATAATTTGTGGAACAAAAAGACACAAGAAAATAGGTTTTAGTCAAATGTAGGATAGAGTAGAAAGCTTTAAAATGAATGTTTGAATGAATCATTTTTTTAGTTATTAATTTTGTGCTGTGGAATTCTTTCGAATCTGCATTCTTACAGTGGGAGTTCCCTATGCTAATAAAATGACAAATCCAATCTCAATCCCAGTTTATTGTTTATTTTTGTGCTACTCAATTCTTACAAGAGGGAGGAGGACCTTTGGTGATGGAGAAGAATTAGAAAATGTAGAATGCCATTCCAGCAAAAAAAGGGACACACCCCCCAAAAAGGAATATGGGGGACTATTTTCCATTGCCTTTAATACCTTAATCTTGGAGAAATATAGTGGCTTTGAAAAAGGAAATCAAAATTCATAACCTGTAACTACAGAACACAAAATTGACACTAAGTTAGTGTGCTAATTTTATCTTTGATGAACAATGGGTTCTGGGCAGGTAGATGTGATGGGTTACAGATTCTGGGACCTCCTTGAACTCTCCCTGAATCTTCCTTCTTAATCTGGCTTTTCATACCCAAATCTGTTACCTTCAAACTCTCCAGGCCCACCAGAGTCCTTTGCCTTGCATCCTAGAATACTTCCCACCCAAGCCCTCCATTGTCTAATATCTCCCAATTGCCTCTAACTGTTTCTTGCCCTAGATTACTTCCCTAGTTACCCAAGTCCCAACGAGATTAGACCACTCCCAGATCTCTCTCCCAGTCTTTCTGTATATAAATTCCATCTTGCTTCACTAAAGGTACTTTTAGATTCAATCCAGCTCTGATTATGTCCAGCTGAGATTCTATCTTGCCCGTTTGTCAATGCAAGCATCAAAAATATTTGGGCTTCTTAAGAGTTAACCCAATCTTTGTTTTACTTTGGCTGAAGGAAAGCTTGAGTCAAATCCATTCTGAAGGACCCAGCATGTCGGTATTTTGGGGTTCTGAGAACCCCAAATCTCAGTGTTACGGTTCCCTGACCTTATCAGATCCATTTTCCTGCCTCCATTGGGCAGGAAATGCATAGCCTTTTTTTCAGCTAAAGTTCTCGGGATAGGGACATGTAAAGAAACGAAGACTGGTAATAATGGAAGGAAACTTAGTGATATTGTCAAATGCACATCATAGCAATAATGCTTTGCATGCAGAGGACTTTTCATCTTCAAGGTTGTCTGTAACTGTGCATCTTTGTTCAAGGTGTTCTGCCCTCCTTTAGGGCAGCTCGGTGGTGCAGCGGATAGATCACCAGTGCAGGAGTCAGGGGATCTGAGTTCAAATCTCACCTCAGACACTTGACACTCACTAGCTGTGTGACCTTGGGTGAGTCACTTAACCCCAATTGCCTCATCCTGGGTCATCTCCAGTCATCCTGATGAATATCTGGTCACTAGATTCAGATGGCTCTGGAGGAGAAGTGAGCCTAGTGACCTGCACAGCCCTCCCTCACTCAAAACAAAGTCAAGTGCAAGTCATGTCATCATTTCTCTGATGGCAGGGTCTTCTTCGGCAAGGAAAGACGAACACACACACCCCCTCCTCTACTCTGGCACAATTCTTACTCTTTACTAGTCTTATTAGATTTTTATCTAGTATATAATAGTTTGTTTCTTCTATTCTTCCCACTGGTGGGGTATTTTTCATGAAGGTTTTTGTTTTCATTTATTTTGTTTTGGAAAAGGCAGGGAAAGGGATGCAGGGAAAACCTAGTCCTTGATTCTCTTTTTCAAGGTAAGGATGGGCTTGGGAAAATAGCTAGTCCTTAATTAATCCTCACAACACCTCTGTGAAGTAGGTAACTATTAATCTTATTCTAGAGATGGGGAAATGAAGGCAAGGGTTAAATAACTTGCCTAAGGTCACTTAGGCAATCAACATCAGAGCCAGGATTAAAATAAAAATACTTAATATGACACTATTTCCTCAAGAGCTCAAGGCACTTGGCATTCACAAGATTTTTATTTTTCTCCCCTTACTTAGTCCGACCAAATGTTTTAATTATTTTCAAAAGGTCCATTTTTAATTATAGGACATTTCTCTTGGCACTAGTTAAAATAGGCTTAATATCCCAGATGTGGCATAAACACATATATATATATATATGTATATATATATATATATATATACACACACACAAATAGTTCTTATATGCTTTTTAAAAAAAAGTCTCTGAGCTTTTCAGATCAACCTGGAATTTACTTTTGTCTTTTTCTGGTAGATACTGAATTCCAATTGATATATTGATTTGATGTGAAACATTACTACATTCTACACTTAATTTTTCCTAAGGAGCCACAAGTCTTAGACAGGGTGTTGTTAGTGGTGAACAATGTTATAGGACTAGAGAGTTTGAATCATTTCTGTTAAGGAGCTGATAATAACAAAGGAATGGTACCTAGAGAGCAGACAATTTATTAAAATAATTAGTGTTATTGATAAATGGTTTCTACAGATGATTGGATTTTTTTTTTTGTCCCTGTGTTAGCCATCTTTTCGTTTTTCACTAGGTGCAATCCTGACTCCATGAAGTCCCTGTTGCCCTGAGCTGAGTAGCTTCCCACCCCCATGCCCTACCTTTTAAGTATCATCTTCTCCAATTAGAATGTATGCTTCTTGAAGGCAGGTACTGTCCTTTTGTTTATATTTGTATTTCTGGCATTGAGTTCTGTGCCTGGTAGGTAGTAAGCACTTGATTAAGTAAGTGGTTGATTGATTTACTAAATTATTCATGGGTTGGCTGAGGCACTACATCTTTTTTTTCCTTTAAAAAAAGAAAAAGTAAATTCATTATTTATTTTTAAACATTGTTTAAAAACTTTTTTTGAGTTCCAAATTCTCCCTCACATTCTACTCCTCTGGACCCCCATCACCCCTCCTCCATGTCCCCACCTGTGTAAAGTGTCTTCTCAGATCTCTTGGGATCAAGCTTGTTTTTTTGTAATTTTGCAACATTCCAGTTGTTTTGTGTTTGTTAGTTTTTCTGTCGATGTTGTTGTAATCATTATGTATATTCTTTCTTTAGTAATATTTCACTTTGCATCAGTTTATATACATTATATATATTTCCATGCTTCATCATACAGTATAATATTTTGTAACATTGTAAAATGTAACACAATTTGTTTTGTTTACCTCATTCTACGACTAGCAGCTATCCCAAAAGTGCTACTACAAATACTTTTGTATATCCAGGGCCTTCCAAGTAGTATGGATATGTATTTATTTAGCATTTATTTGTGTGTTAGATGGGTTCAACTCGGTTTCCCCCTAGAATGCCCTTGAGGGCAGAGACTGCCAGACTTAGTTCTAGGTCTGCCACAAATAAGGCACTTAATGCTTGTTGAGGGTGAAATGAATCTTTTGTCATTTCCACACTGATCTGTTGACTTGCAGGATCTTTGACATTTGACTCAGAGGACAAAAGACTATTTAAATTACCAAAAAGAAAACAAAACTAAACCCATAGTTCCTAGTTGTATGGGAAGGCTTAGGACTGAGAATTACTAAAACTATTTGGTCTCATCTTCCTGTTTAAAATGAAAACCCTCAGATTATAATTCAATGGATTAAGGTATTACCTGATGAAGAAGATCTTGATAGGCATGTCCACACCCTCTTTGGGTTGAAGTATGGCTAAGGGGCAGTTAGCTTGCTCTGCGGATGGATCACTGGACTTGAAATCATGAAGTCTTATCTTCATGAGTCCAAACTCAGCCTCAGACACTTAGCAGCTGTGTGACCCAGGGCAAGTTATTTAACCCTGTTTGCCTCACTTTCCTTATCGGTAAAATGAGCTGAAGTGGGAAACCAATCCAGTAACTTTGCCAAGAAAAGCCTAAATGGACTGAACTAAAAAACAAAAACATCATTTGGAATCAAAATTCCAAATTAAGACTTGCCTTCTTATAAGGTTATCAGATTGAACTAATAGAACTAAGAATATTTGTTTTACAGTCGTTTGAAACCAGTCTCCCAGAGGAGATAACTTGTGTTCTTAATCAAGAAATCTATGTTCCAATCAGTGTGACTCCACTCGATCTCTGTGTCTCTTTTAGACTAAACTTTTTCCTGCCCCAGCTCCCCATTTGCCTCCAATGTTAGTAATTGCTAGCATATATGAGATTTTTTAGTTTGCAAAATGCTTTACATATTTTATTGTCTCCTTACTACTACCTAGTAAAGTAGGAGCTACTGTTATCTTTTTTTACAGATAAGAAAACTGAAGCTGATAGAGGTTAAATGACCCGCACCCGGTTATGAAAGTGATAGGGTGTGGGCCCTGGGAACTTTCCTTCCCCTCCCCCACCCTGTCCCATCCCCCCCAGTTCCATTTCCTTTCAAACTGCCCTTCCATGGTGGCCTATGCCCAAACCTCCTATTCTCTGTTACTTCTAATCTAGCCCAGCCTTCATTGGTTCCAGGCTACTTCCCACTCTTACTTCCATCTAGACCCCTTCCATGGCCCAGGTCCTTGGCATTCACCTGGGGCACCCTGCCCTTCCCAGTCCTTCTCTGTTACCTCCCAGTTGCTTCAGTCTATTAGCCACTCCCATCCAGATCTCCCCCCAAAAAATCTTCTTTTCTATAGAAAGAGTCAGTCTCATCTATCCCATCCTAACCAGTGTTCTAATAAACCTTGTTTTTGGCTGAAAGGCTTGGTCAAATTCAGCTCATTTGAGACAGGATCTCCATTGCTATTTTGGGGTTTCAGTGATGGGGTAAAAGCTCAGGACCCCTAAGTACTGATAAGCTGGGTCCTGCCCACATGAATTCAACTCAAGCCTTCTTTCAGCCAAAGAAAAACAGTTTATTTAAGATCCACCATATTTAGTAGACCCTTAAGGAACCTAAGCATTTGTCACACTTGTATTGATAAGCAGGTTAGACTGAGTGCCTTCATGGAGCAAGATGGAGTTTACATAGAGAAAGACTACAGGAGGAATCTAGGGGTGGCCAAGGAGTCTGGGGTGATTAGAGGAGGGATTTAGGGAGAGTCTTGATAAGAACCCACAGTGGAAGGCAAAGCTAATTTAAGTAAGTAAATTTAAGTAGTTAAACTTTAAGTAGTTTAAGTAGTTAAGCTAAAAACAGAATTTGGGCATAGATATTTTGATTGGATCAAGAGTGGGAAATAGCCAGGAGCAATTGGAGAAATCGATAAGGAAAGCCTCAAGGGAATTTCAGATCTAGTGAGAAGATTCAAGAGTTCAAGGGAGTTTCCAGAATCTGTAACCTATCATTAGCACCCCTAGATATCAACAAAACTAGTTAACTATCTCAAGAGGCATAGGAATTTAGGTCTTCAAGTTTCAATGATTTGGGTGGTGACCATGAGGAGTTGAGGGTGATACCTTGATTGTGAGACTGGCTACCTAGGAAGATGGTGGTACCCTTGATGACAGTAACAGGGAAGTTAGCAAGACAACAGAGAGGGAAAGATAAGTTCAATTTCAGATTGTTGAGTTTAAGGAACACAATTCAATAAGCAGTTATCAGGAGATCCTGGGATCTGAGAAACAACTGCATAGAAATAATAATTCAATACTTAGTTGCTGATGAGTTTGTGGAGCTTTCTAGGATACATGTTGGGTTTTTATAGATTTTTTTAGACCTACTTGAAGTACATAGCTAATCAATGGCATTCCATAGCAGAATGGAAATGAAGACAGTATGGGATTGGATGGGATTTTAGTTGGGATTTAAAGGAAGCTATGGTAATCAATAGAATGGAGGAGGGAGAGCCCTCCAAACACAAGAGAAAGACTGAGAAAATGCTCAGAGCTGAGAGATGGAGTATCCTGTTCTGGGTAAGTCAGTGTCACTGTATTGAACAGCAAGTGTTAGGCAATAATGTATAAGAAGATTGGAAAGGTAACTCCTGGAGGTGGTAAGAAGCCACTGAAGTTTTTATTGAGTAGGAAGGTGGCATAAGTTAACTTGCACTTTAAAAGGAAAATCATTTGGGTGGCTGGACAGAGAATGGATTGGAGTGGGGTAAGACTTGAGACAGAGAGACTCTTCAGCAGGCTATTCCAATGATCCAGGTTTGAGGTGATAAGGGCCTGCACTGGAGTGGTGGCAGTGTCAGAGGAGAGAAGGGAGCATAACTGAGAGAGGCTGGAAAGGTAAAATGGCCAAGCCTTGGTAACAGCTTGGATATGGAAGGGGAGGCCGGTTGTGTGTGTGTGTGTGTGTGTGTGTGTGAGAGAGAGAGAAACAGAGAGAGAATGAATGAATGAGGAGATGAGGAGTTGGTGATGACTCCTAGGTTACAAGATTAAGGAATTGAGAATATGGTGTTGCCCTCTATGGTAATGGAGAAGGTAAGAGGGGCAGGGCAGAGAGTTTAGGGGGAAAGATGATGAATTCTGTTTTGAGCATATTGAATTTAATATGTCTACTGGACATCAAGCTTGACATTTCTGAAAGCCAGTTGAATATTTGAGACTGGAGTGCCTGAGAGATTGGGGCAGGAAAGGCAGATTTGAGAATTATTAGCATAGAGATGATTATTAAGTTCTTGGGAACTGATAAAATCACTAAATCAAGTAGGATTGAGGGAGAAGAAAGGGGCCAGGAAATAACCAGGAGCAACCCCTATGTTTAGAAGATGTGATCTGAAGAAGGATCCAGCAGAAGAGACAGAGGGAGAAGTCAAAAACATGTAGAAGAACCAGGAAAAAGTGGTGTCAAGAAAACCTAGAAAGAAAAGAGTATCAAGGAGGAGAAAGTAATCAAGCTGGGGTCAAGGAAAATGAGTATTGAGAAAAGGCCATTGGATCTGGTGACTAAGAGACAATTTTTAATTGGAGAGAGCAGTTTCTGTGACAGGATAAGGTCAGGAACCAGATTGTAAGGAGCAGAGAAAAGAGTGGAGAGAAAGTGGAGACACCTATTGTAATGTAGATGAAATTTTCATAAAGCTAGGGAAGGCTGTGGAGAAACTCAGATATCAGGATTGGGCTGATATCTTAGTTGGGCCTCAGGTCAGTCACCTGGTACTTTAGATTTGATATTGGAACAAAATGAGTCATTCTTAGGTCACTGAACAAAAGGAC
Organism: Potorous gilbertii; assembly: GCA_028658325.1. Classification (NCBI taxonomy): domain Eukaryota; kingdom Metazoa; phylum Chordata; class Mammalia; order Diprotodontia; family Potoroidae; genus Potorous; species Potorous gilbertii. The sequence continues at coordinate 144,452,637 of CM053772.1, forward strand.
ATTTATTTACCTGGAGCAGGAAAATATGCAAAAATGAGACCCACTGAGGACTCCTAGATGTGATCACTGAATAAAGCTCTGTTGTTGGTTTGCTCTTCTTGATTCCCCCAAAGAAGCTTCAGAGAATGCCCCAAGCTACTCCTGATTGTTTTGTACTAAGGCAACCCCAAGGTGGTGTCATATGCTTGAGCCAACCAAGTCTCCAGGATGGCTTCAGTATTTTTTAAGAAAAATATCTTACCTTTCAGGGACAGTTTAGGACATTGCTCCCTCATCCAGAGTAGAAGAGTAGTAGGGATATCTTGGGGAGAAGGAGAACCCTAACTTTGAGGAATGGGAAAATGGGAGGGCAGTAAAGATAAACTTGACCTCCTGTAAGTTTTGCCTAAGGTCATATAAAGAAATTGTCCTAACATAGGATGCCTAGTTCTTAGTTACAAGCCAGACAGCTTAATAGATATTTTTTGAATTGAACTGAATTTTCTCTTTACTCCTGGGTTTTCTATCCTGGATGTCTCTCAAGTCCATTAGATTTTCCCAGAATTGCTTACTGCCATCTCTGCCACCCTGGTTCTTCACTGCCATGTTGTTCTCTCTTCTCCAACCTCCATGCTTTCCATTTGACTCAGTGGGGCCAAGGCTGGTCTTTCTTAAAAAGAACTTTCAACAGGAAACTCAGTGAAAAGAAAATAGATACAAAAGTATATAAGTAAATATTCACTGAATATAGTTTATTCATTCTGTCATATTACTCTGATCTTTCCAATTAACTATAATTCTCTCCCACTCCAATTATTTGTACTTTTCTCCTCTACCCTTTTGTCATTATCTTTCAGTTGGTTTCTTTTCCTTCGGTTGTGACCAACTCTTGGTGTTGAAGACAAAGAGATGGGAGAGATGGTTCAAAATGTGGATTAGTTCACTTAGACCTTCTCTGTAGCCACCGAGAGCTTTATTGACACAAAAGCAGCAAGCCTGAGACTTAGCAAGGAGCTAAACAAAAGCAATGATAAAGGCAAAGGACCAGACTTATGTAGGATAATTTTAGAGTTTCCATTTGGGGGTTGGAGATCTAGGATAAGTCTTGCAAGATAAAGGCTTGGGGTGAGGACTATGAAGGACACATGATAAGGAAATCCTATTCCCCTGGGATGGGGGGTGGAAACAGGGAATTTTATGTTCCTCCCAGAATGAGGTATGGGGACAGGGAATCTTATAGTCCAGGATAAGGGGAAGTTGTGGTAAGGAGAGACTTTAGGGCACCACAGGCTTCACAAAGTCAATCAATATTATTTTAACTCTTAGGGAACTGTTTCTATCCACATCACTGGTAACCCTATTTGGGGTTTTCTTTGCAAAGATATTAGAGTGGTTTGCCATTTCCTTCTCCAGTTCATTTTACAGGTGAGGAATCTGAAGCAAACAAGGGGAAGTGACTTGCACAGGTCACATAGGCTGGATGGATTTGAACTCAGGCCTTCCTGATTCTGGGACCAGGAATTCTATCCACTGCACCACCTAGCTGCCAATGTCTTCCATACCTCACAATCCCACGGATTTACTTGATTTTTTTTTTAAAGGAAATTAACTGTGATGGGAGGAAAAATAAAAGAAGATAACATGAGAAGATGAGGAGACTCCTGAAGGATTTTTCAGTCTTGGAGGGTCCTAGATATATTTGTGAGCCAATAGATATGGAAAGATCAAAATTAGAAAGAGGAGATCAATGTGGGGCACAAACAGCCAGAAGAAATATATAAGAGGATAGGATCAAACACAAGCAGAAGGGTTAAACCTGGAAAAATGAAATGCTACTTTTTCATTAGAAACTGGAGGAAAAGTACACAGCAGAGAACAAAAGAAAACCTGAAAGGAAGCACAGAAAAGCTAGGTACTTTGAAAAAAATGTGTAGTATTTATTATGGGTTTTCTTGAAATGGAAATTTATTGTATTATGTTGGATCCTCTCATGTTCTGCTGTGTACATGGAAAGATTTTTTTGTTTTGCATTTAAGTTTAAAATTAATAAAAAATTAAAAAATCACTGGGAGAAAGGAGAGAACATGCAGTAATATATCAAGGGCTTTTGAGGTACAGTAGGGAGAAAGGGGACTTAAGATAAATAGTCTTTCTTTTTTTATTATTATTAATTTGTTTTCAGTTTTCTATTTCACTTCCATAATAAGACTTAGATTTTTCTCCCCCTCTCTCCTTGAGATGGCATGTGATTACATGGGTTCTACACATACATTCTTATTAAACACATTTTCACGTTAATCATGTTGCATAGCAGAATTAAAATGAATGGGAGAAACCATGAGAAAAACCCAAACAAAACAAAACATAATGCAAGAGAAAATACTCTTCTTCATTCTGCATTCCAATTCCACAGTTTTTTCTCTGGATGTGGATGGCATTTTGCCTTGAGTCCTCTGGAAATGTTTTAGGTCCTTGCATTGTTGTGATGGGCTAAATCTACCAGAAAAATTCCTTGCCTACTGTGGTTGTTACTGTGTACAATCAGATCTTCTGATTCTGCTCCTTTCTGTCAGTATCAGTTCATATAAGTCCTTCTAGGCCTCTCTGAAGTCTTGCTGTTCATCATTTCTTATAGCACAATAGCATTCCATTACATTCATATACCGCAACTTGTTCAGCCGTTCACCAACTGAAGCCTTTATTTTCTCAGTGATATATGAGGTAAAGTTCTCCAATCAAAGAGTGAAAGAGATGGTAATGTAAGAATGAGGGCACAAGAGAAGGCTTGGAATAGCTCCTTTGCTGAGTAAAATAAAGAATTCTATTGGGAAGAGCTTTAAGTGTATGGATGCTGATCCTGAGTCATCTCCAGTTCTTGTGATCTATATCTGGCCACTGGACCCAGATGGCTCTGGAGGAGAAAGTATGACTGGTGCTCTCCCTCACTTAGATCCAATTAACTTGTAACCATCACATCATCTTCCAGATGTCATGGTCCTCTTTGAGTATGCAGGATAAACCACAAGTGTATGAATGTCACAACATATATACATATAAGTATAGGCAAAACTATATATCAAATAAATGCAATGTCTCCCTACCTCTCACAAATTACTTTGCATTTACTGCTAGTGAGGTGATGAGGGCCTGAGTGAGAGGTAATGGCTGAATGAAAAGTATAAAAGAGCTATTTAAGGGAAGGAAGTGACAAGATTTGGCAACTGGGTGAAGGAGAGAGAAGTCAGAGATGACAATGAAGTTTTTAACGTGAGTGACTAGGAGGATAATGGTGCTCTTGATAATGTAATAGGGGAATTTTGAAAGAAGTAGCTTTGAGGGGAAGATTTATTTTTAAAATACTTTTTTCTCAATCACATGTAAAAACTTTAATATTTGTTAAAAAAAAATTTGGGGGGGGTCCAAATTCTCTCTTTCCCTTCCTTCCCTCCTCTCCCTTCATTGAGAGGCAAGCAGTTTGATACAGGTTGTTTATGTGTAATCATGCAGAACACATTTCCACATTGGTCATGTTGTAAAAGAAAACATAGTCCAAAGAAAAAACAACCAAGAAAAATAAAGGTTTTAAAAAGTATGCTTTGATCTGCATTCAGACTTTTATTAGTTTTTTTTTTTTGGAGGTGGATAGCATTTTTCATTATGAATCCTTTGGGATTGTCTTAGATCTTTGTATTGTTGAGAAAAGCTAATGCATTCACAACTGATCGTTGTAGGATATTGCCATTACTGTATACAATGTTCCTCTAGGTCTGCTCACTTCACTTTGCATGGTAAAAATCTATCCAGGTTTTTCTGAGAGCATCCTACTTGTTACTTCTTATAGCACAATAACAGTATTCCATCACAGTCATTTGATGAGCATCCTTTTACTTTTCCTATTCTTTGCCACCACAAAGAGCTGCTATAAATATTTTCGTATATATAAGTCCTTTTTTCCCTTCCTTTTTTTTCTTCCATTGAAGAGAAGATAATTTTAATGAGGTTATTGAAATCTCACTTTATTCTATTCGAAAGAAAAGCCCTCAAACGAATGCTGAGTAATCTATACTTTAAGGTTGTTACTTAGGTGAGGTAGGGATGGGAATGGAGTGGAATTTTTCAGCCCAGCCACAGTTTTTGATAGTCAGAAGTTAGGTTTTAACTGCCCTGAGGAGTCAACAGCTAGTAAGTGAGAATACAGAGTTGGGGATGCTGGGGAAATGTGGGTTGGAGTGATTGTGTTGGAGAAAAGCCCTATGATTGGCTGTCACAGGGAATTCAATTCATCCCACTTTTTGATTTGTTGATCATATATCCCTTGGGGGTAGAACATGAACACCTCTCCCCTTGACCTATCCTCAAGGGCCATGGCTCCCCCTTTGGAGATCCTTGGAACTTTCTCCTTGCTTTTCCTGAGAAGTGGCCTGTAAGGTGATGTTGGGGGAGGGAGGCGGGAGGGTTAGGTGAGTGGGAATTGAGCTTAGCATGAATGCCTTTCCTTATTGGGCAATGGAGATAGAATGGGAGTATGATTGGCTGGTGGTTTTCAGGAGGTGCTTGGAGCTATATATATGTTGGGCTCACGGGGAGGGACGCTCTCTTGGGATGTGATCCTCGAACATTAAAGACCGCTTCTGCTACCTCCGGCGTTCTGTCTGGTTATTCCTCCCAGAGGACTGGGAGGCCGGTGGCGCCCCGAAGAGTAGGAGAGCAACCTAGCTTTAGGCGCGAGGACCCCGTTTGGGACAACTAAACGGGGTACCCCTCGCAAGGTTTTAGTGCCAAAGAATAATTTCATTATTAACATCGATAAAATGAGGGAGAGGAAATTTCAAGGTCTTTGCTCTGGCCCTGCTCCTTTCTGGCCTACCTTTCTCTTGCCCAAAACAGTGGTAGAGAGCTCTAGCCTAGTGAGTGCTCATGTTTGGAACTATAAGTGACTTAATATTATTTTTCCTAATCTAGTAGGTCCTTTCTTGTACACGGGTTTCTGTCAATGTCCTACTTGTTGTTATTGCTGTATTATATTTCAGCAGGGACTGGCTCTTTGTGACTCCATTTGGGGTTTTCTTGGCAGAGAAACTGGAGTGATTTGCCATTTCTTTCTTCAGCTCATTTTACAGATGAGGAAACTGAGGCAAACAGGATGAAGTGACTTGGCCAGGGTCACACAGCTGGTAAATGTCTGAAGCCAGATGTGACATGAACTCAGAAAGATGAGTCTTCCTGACTCTAGGCCTGGCACTCCATCACTTCATCACCTAGCTGCCCACCCTGCTTGTACAACTCCTTTAATAAACTGGGTGATGAAATGAAAAACTTGTGTTCAATGTTTATAGAGTCACAGAATTATCCATCTAGAGCTGAAAGTCACCATCTAGTTCAATCTCCTTCTACAGATAAAGAAGCTGAGACCCTCGGAGGTTAAATGACTAATAGCACACAAGATATAATCATCACAAGCAGAATTTGGACCCAGGTCCTCTTACTTGGAGCAAATACTCTTTAATGTATACCATGTTATAGGGGTTTGGGATGTATGGATATTAAAACCAGAAGGAAAATTTAAGAAAGTAAAAACTTTTTCCAAGGTCTTGGCATATCATATTATTTTTGATCTATGTCTTTTGGAAAGTAGATTTTTAGTACAATTAATTGCTATTGTGATCATTTTATCTATAAGAGAAATACAGATTTATAAACACACTTTGCATATATTGAGTACTTTTTGTCAGGCTTAAAAAACATGAAAAACAAAAGAAGTAACCTTTTTTTTATTTGTCAAATATCAATTAACTAAGAAATGGCTCTTTAAAAATTACCCACTTAGTAAATTTATAAAATAGGTGTATTTAATTTTTTTCTATCAATACAGGGCCTAATGAAAAAAATAAGATAAAACATTCTAAAATGTTATTAAATGAGGTATATTTGAAGTGCATAAGGTTTTTTTTCTTCTTACAAAATATACAGGCAAGCATATATTTTATAAACATAAATATCATAGAAACGTTATTATTTAGATGAATTTGAAGTGAGGACCTAAATTCATTCAGAAATCTAGGATTTTTCAATAACCTATTTTTAAAGGAGAGTAATTTTCTTAAAATCCTTTGGCTTATGTTTTTGCTTTGTTCTGCCTTATTTAAAATCTTTGTACCCAGTAAAGCAATTTGAACAGTATATGAAATGATGAGGCAAGTATTCCAAAATGGTTCCGTAAAGTTTTCAATGTAAAAATCTTCCTATATCTGAGACCAAATTCTTTCACTTTTATAAAAAAAGATTTGAGATGCCTAGTGCCTTCTTTTTCTACCAAGGATCACAATGTAAAATCACCAGTTCAAGCAGGCTATTTTGTAAGTTGTTTATGAATTTTCTGAATTTTCATTCTGAAGCTAACTTCTAGTTGAATAGTAAAAACTGTTTAATCCCAATACAAACAAATATTGTGTAATTAAAGTCGATCTAACTAACAGAAAGTCCAAATTACCAAAGATGATATATTTTCCCTTCTTCTCCTTCCCTCTCTTTTTCCTTCCCCACCCATACCAACTACCCCCAGCCCCCACCTTGGTTCCTTAGTAATTTTCTAGTCTCCTTCTTACATATTTATTTCATTGTGCTTTCATTATAATTAGGTACTTATTTTTTACTTTCCCCTATCACATTTTAAGTTTCCTGAAGTGAGAAATTTTGTTGATTCATTTTTGTGTCACTATCCTCCCCTTAGAGGTCAATCATTGTGCCTCTGAAATAAGAGTGCTGAAAAAAATGTGTTGAAATAATTTCCATGTTCTGCTAATATTGGTGCATCAGCAGGAAACTAAAGTACAAAGAGGAAAATCTTTTAATAATGAGACACAAGTTAGTCTATTTAAGAACTGACTAGTATATGTATTTTAAATGGGGTCCTCTTAAATGGGCCATCTTGGAAACATGGAACCTTAGAGCTGGATGGCATCTTCAACATAACATTGCATAAGAATTTCTCTTTACAATTTAATTGTGTCTGTCAAGCAGAAATCTAGTAGGAATAATGCTTCAGAAATTTAGATCTTTATTTCTCAGAATGTCTTGATGCTAAGACATTACAGAAATGAACAGCTTTCACCTTTAAAATAATCTGTCAGAGAAGGATTTTATACTTTCCATTTATATGTTATAATATGCATTCAGAAATTTTAAGTGACCAATATTGACTTAAACACTAACACTCATTTGTTTAAAATGGCAACTATTAAGTAGTTTCCTATTTTTAAGTCTTATCTGGATGAAACCACTGGATTTGGTGTTTTTTATTTCTACAGTCAGGTTGGTAAAATTTGACTCTAAAGTACAGGTGAAAGGTCTATGCTAGAGTTTTTATTCTCTGATCAAACAAACATAGCGTTAAATAATTTTTAAACTTCAAAACTATAGTTAGTATTCCTGGAGTTAGAAACAATAGTTTAAAATTCTTATAGCTTGTTTGGTTTGGTTGCCTTTATGTCAAGGATGTATAAATCCACACAGAAATCTAGGATTTTCCTCTCTAATAATATCACTATATTTTATGTCAAGTTTTTTTTCCTTTTAAATCTATAAATATCCTGATGTGCAGAAACATAAATTGACTGGCTTGGTATGAGGGGCAGATCAGAGAGAGTAATATTTTGAATCCCTGTTATTTACTCCAGAAGTGAATCCAGATACTGTAGACCCCCGTGATGCTCACAAATAATCGTCCTAGGGTGATTTCAGGTAATTCTTTTAGTAGGAGGACTCCTACATAGATCGCAATGTTGTAATAATTAGGTTTTCTTGAGAAGGACTCTTTGCTTCATTCTTTCTTCCTCATTTCCTGGCAGTGCAGGTTGTCTAGAATTGGTTTTTACCTTTGGGACAAAAGGAAGAGAAACACATAATGAGATGTAATAGCTAGTCAGCCAGTTTCCATATATCCTTCAAAAAATAAATCTAAGCTTTAAAAACAAAGTTGGATGTCAAGGGGTCTTTTGGAGGCACATTATGAGATAGTGAGTTAAGTAGAATCTGTCAGGCCACCTACATGGCCATCATTATCATTTGGATCTTTTCCTTCCCTAAGCACATACATGGATTACGCTCCCTTCCATTCCCCCCAAATCTCTATTGATTAATTCTGGATAAAATCATTTAAAAGCATTGCTCAATTTATAATAGCTTTCTGTTAAGCATTTCCACATTCAAGAGACACAACTACTGTGTAATGAGGATCGTGGGAATTTTTTTATATTAAAAAAATGCTCATAATAAAAATAGTTGGGAGTCACTTTAAATATATCATTTTATCTATTTTACAGATGAGAAATCCGAGAACTGTAAAGAGGTATAGGAGAAGTCATTTAGCCAGTTAGCTATATAACCAAAGAGCTTGAACTAGAAACAGTCTTAACCATCACATGCCAGTCTCTTTTCCACAATAACAATGTACTTTCCCCATAAGAATATATGCTGAATAGTACTTTTGAAAAGGTCTCAGACGTAATTCTATATTTTGTCTTCATACTGAATACATTAGTAATTGGAATTATTTTTGGTGATATGTTGAATCAAAAGACTGTCAAAAACATCTGTGTTTAAGCCTGAGGCTAAGTTGTTTCTTTCTATTAAATTTTTCTACCTGTACTGTATACCAAAATGCTGCATACCAAAGATTGTTTTCCTTTTAATTAGAGGACCAGATTTATTTGAGCAACCTCAATTAGTACCTGGGTATCTTATTGTTCTACTTTTCCTAATGAGGTGGAGTATTTTCAGTGAAAGCAAATACTCTTCTAATGCAGTTCTTTAGTTTGTTCATCATGTTTGATTTCTATTAGGCAAACAGATAACCACCAACTGGGTCTCCCCTCTATCTATCTCCATTAAGTGAAGAGTGGTGAGCAGTCTACTCAGAAGAAGGCTTTCGCTGAAACTCCTCTAGGAATGAATATCTTCACAATCAACAATTCTAGCAGCTGAGAATAACTGTTCAGTTTTCAGCTGAGGGGAAAATAATCTTTTATGGGATAGGGATTGCAGGTATCAAGAACAGAAACAACCAAACAACAAACATTTATTAAAGAACTACCATTTTATATACAAAGATTAAAAAGCTGAAATTGTCCTTGTTCCAAGAGAGCATCTGAGGAAAAAATATGCACACAGATTATTGTTTGTTTGTCCTTCCTTACAAAGAGGACCAGTGACCTCATGGTGTGATGTTTTGACTTGCAAGTGAATTGGATTTAAATGAGACGGAGTTGTACTAAGTTGATAGCCTCACTTTCTCTTCAGCAGTCATTGCAGTCCCGTGGCAGGACAAGTCAGGATGATTGGACATGGTGAGGAATACAGTAGATGACCTTGATGTCTTGGATATCTGGCCAGGCTGTAAGTACTTTTCAGTACTTTCTTCAGCCACCTTAATTGCTGTTGGAACAAATTGTTCTCATCCTCCCATTCTGCCCACGAAATCTTCATATGTTTGGGGTAGATATCCCCCTAACTCACCAATGGTTGAGGCCTGTTGGTTATCCTCAACTCAAACCATCTGCAAGATTTTACCGGGGTACAGCCACTGCACATGCTACAGCTTCTTAGAGTCACAGGTGAGAGCTGAGTGTCAGGTAGGTGCCAAAGATGAATGAGCAACCCAGAAAAAGGCTCTGGGCAAGCCCTCCTTTCTGAATATGCCCCAAATAAATCAGTACAAAATACACACAAAGTAATGTAATGGGGGAAGGGAATCTGGAAAGACCTGATGTTGCACATGGCATTCAGCTGAGTTCTTTGAAGGGTGTTAGGGCTTCTCAGAAGCAAAATGAGGAGGCTTGGGGGACAGCAAGGAACCCATACTAGAAATGGATTCTCTTGAGTGAGTAGCAGTCAGTTAGGTCACATAGGTAGTAGTAAGTGGCAGAGTGGTAGTAGTAGGTGGCAGAGCTGCCAATCCAGAGATGTTTCCACTCTACTAAACTGATCAAATACAAGATTCTCTGGCATTTAAAAAGTCTTTGGCCATCTGATTTCAGCCTACTTTTCCAGGATTCTTACACATTACTCCACTCTACCACACTTTGCATTCCGTATTCCATCTGACTTGGTTAACTGGTTGGGTGGAGGAAATGATACAGGAGAACGAAGAGAGAAGTATCAGATAAGACTTCATGGACAAAGTAGCATTTGCACCAGGCACTATACTGGTGCTGAGGATACAAAACCAAACATTAGTCCCTTCTCTCCAGGAATTCAAAGTCTAATGACAAAGAAAACATGCAAACAACTTTGTAAAAACAAGACTTATACAGGATAAATTGGGGTTAATCTCAGAGGGAAGGCACTAAGATTAAAGAGAACTGGGAAAGGTTTCTTGCATACAGAAGGTGGGACTGGAGCTGAGACCAGGGAAACCAGGAGGAGGCACAAATGAGGACTGCGAGCATTATAAACGTAAGGGACAGGTGATGAAAAAGGCTAGTGACTTGTGTTATGAAAAGCTAGGAAGACCAGTGGACTCCAATGAATGTTTAAGGATTCATTAATTGAAGAGGAGGAGAAGTAAGGAAGTGGGTAGACAATTATACAGTTTGACTGGAAAGTAAGTACCACAAAGGTCCCTAATGAGATAAGGTTTGGTGTGGCCATTGTAGAGGTCCTTGAAAGACGAGTAAAAGAGTTTGAACTTGCCTCTGTAGGCAACTGAAGGGTTGAAAAGACAAGATTTACACAATAAGTTAGATGAGTCTGGCGAGAAGCTGAATGTGAAGGAACGGAGAATCGAGGTAGGAAAACCCGTTGACAGTCTGTTCTTTGTTGGGAAGATTGTAGAAGAGGCTTAATGACCTCGAAGACCCTGCAAATTTTTAGGTTCTAGAGTCTCTGGGATAGCAGAGCACCAGAGTAGGAGGGAGTCAAAAGCAATGGATTCTGGTTCTAGAGTCCCTTCAGCAGTTAGTAGGGACCTCTCTGACACTCAGTCCCCTTCTTGGAATGAAGATAACACTTAACTCTGCCTCTCTCACAGGATTGTTGTGAGGATCAAAAGGGATGGTGAATGTAAAAGTGGTTTTGAAGTCTTGGAAGCATCTCCTGTTATTATAATTGTAATTACATCTTCATTACTCATAAAGCCAGTCTTGACTAAAAACTTGCCTAAGGTTTTTAGCTGGGATTCTAAAATTTGATAAGACTACCACGTCGAAGTGTTGTTGGTTCAGGCCTTAGAAGCTTTTAGACTTTTCTCACGATGAGTGACTGTGATCCCTGGCTCATTATTTTAGGTATAACCCACTCATAGTTTTTACCTTCAGACTTCTTGCCTGCCTTGCCAGAAATCTGGCCTCCAGTGTTTCCCCCTCTCATAGCCTCCCCAGTTCTAGAACCATGATCAAACCAACTTTGCCCTTGTCTCTGGAATGGGTGGTCCTACTCCCTTTCTGGACACTCCTGAGAGTGTTCCTTCCCTCTCCTACCTGGGGTCTCTGAGCTTGTTTTTCAAATATTCATTCTAATAGTTATATTTTAAGATGATTGACTTCCTTTATAATTGTATGTACTTTCTTTTCACCAACATAATTTAAGAAAATTCAGTCACATGATAAACACAACTCTGATGTCTTAGCCACTTCTGAAAGATGAGTAGAGTGAATTTAATGGAATCAAATCATTGTCCAGAAAGATACAGAAAGCTGTAGGAAATTATTTAACATCTCTTCATTTCAATTTCCTTTTCTGTAAAATGGAAGAGTTGTATTAGATGCCCTCTAAAGTTCCTTCCAGCTATAAATGCATGATATAATTTGTAGTTTTGTTTAAAAAAATTTTATGTTGCTGTTCAGTCATTTTTCGGTCATGTCTGATCTTCCTGATCCCATTTGGGGTTTTCCTGGTAGAGATACTGGAGTTCCTTCTCTAAGTCATTTTATAGATGAGAAAATTGAAGCAAAGTTAAGTGACTTGCCCAGGGTCACACAGTAAGTTTTTGAGGTTAGATTTGAACTCATATCTTTCTGACTCTAGGCCCAGCACTGTATCCACAATGGGTTGCCTAGCTTCCTTCAGCAACCAGAACAGGAAGAAAATCAAGAGAGAAGTGTATCCTAATTCACCTGAGAGGAGAGAGTGTCTAGAAGGAGTGCATATCAGTCAAATGCTTCTGGTCAAGATAAAGAAAGACTGAAAAATTGCCTTGGGGTTTGTCAATTAAGAGATCGTTGGAACTTTGAACTTTGCAGAGAGCAAATTTAGTAAAGTAATGAGGTCTTGAGGAAAACTGCAAAGAGTTGAGGTGAATGTGACATGAGAATGAGTAACAGTCACCAAAACCAACATTTGTATTATTTTGTTTACTTAAGCTAATGAGCCAATAGAAGCCATGCAAGATATTTTCTTTAATATCAAATATTAATGGTTGTATATTAATGTAGAATTATTGCAGCTTGGTGGCCTAGTGGATAGCTCATTCCTCTCAAGGATGTACTTTATAATTTCTCTACTATGTGCCTTCAATTCTGTATTCCAAAGAATTACTTCCACCCTTAAATTCACACATTACGAAGACCCTCTGTCCCCTCCCTCTGATTGAATGGATTTTTCTTTGTTATTATTTAGTAGTCTTAGTCTTCGGGACTCCGTTTGAGATTTTCTTGGCAAAGGTACTGGAGTGGTTTGCCATTTCCTTCTTCAGTTTTACAGATGAGGAAATAGAGACAGAGTTGAGTGACTTGCCCAAGGTCAAACAGCCTGAGGCTTCATTTGAACTCAGGAAGATGTCTTCCTGACTATAGACCCAATACTGTATCTATAGCTGCCTGGTTTTTCCTAGAATCTCCATTTAAAGGAGAGTACCCAGGTCTGCTAAGTCTCATTCCTTTCCGGGATACAATCCCCATATCCTCTACCTGATCCCCACTTTTCAGCTTCCTTTTATGTATAGTTCCCTGAGAGCAGAATCTATCTACATTTATTTGTTCTTTCTACATTTATTTGTATTCCTTGGCATTTACTGAGAACCTCTGAACTTTATGAATGCTTGTTGACTGACTGATTAACTAATGGAGGACTAGACTTTCCATCATGACAAACTGAATTCAAATTGTGCCTCAGTCACTAACTCCATGACCCTAGGATTCTCAGGGTCTCATTTAGTCATCTATAAAATGGAGTTAATAGGAGTACCCACCTCACAGGGCTGCTGGGGGGGGGCGCCAAATAAGATAACATGTCTAGTGATTTTCAAACCTTTATAAATGTTAGCAATTATGAGGCAACATGAAGCATGATGCTAGAAAGTGACTTAGGAGTTTATCAAGTCCAAATATTTCATTTCATAAATGAAGAAACTGAGGCTAGAAGTTATTTGGGACCCCATTAGGGGTCCCACAAGTATTAAATGTCTGTGGAAGGGTTTGAACCCCATCTATCCAACTGTAAACCCAGGATTTATCCACTGTACCACTTACTGGCCTAATTTATGAAAAGCTTTTGTTACAGAGCATTACAGCTTTCTACCTTTAATTGTGATTGTCATTGTCATTGTTACTAGATAAATTCAGCCATGTGTATAAAAAAGTCTGTAATGACTTACAAAATTAATTTAGTTTTTATCTTTTTCTGGAAAAAAAGATGAATTTTTCCATCTTTTTGTTGAAATTCCCAAAGGATTTCTCAAGTTTAGAATTAGTTCAAAAGAAGAAAGTATTTTTAAAAATCAACTATAGAAAAAGATGAGTTATAATTCAATAATCTTAATACTGATATTTTAGTTATTTACACCAATTAAATGGCATAACTAAAAAAATTCTCATCAATAATTAGAAAATTTAATATTTACTTTAATAATAATGAATAAAGCCATCTATTTGCATATAACTTAATAATTTTCAATATGTTTTTGTAGCCATTGCTTTACTTGATTTTTACAATTCTATGAGACAGTTGGAGTAGGTGATATTATCTCTGTTTTGCAAATTAGGAAACTAAGGCCTAGAGAAATTGATTGAAATATCCAGTGTCAGAATCTAGAGTAGGAGTCAGAAGTCCTTCCCCTAGCACAGTGAGTATTCTAAATTACTGTGGGATGAAGTATTAGCGAGTTAACGAACCCTTAGTAGCAGTTATTAACTTTTGCCAGGATTACGGATTGAGAATTGGAAGGAACCTTGGAAACCCTTTATTTCAACTTCCTTTATGTAAATGATCAAACTGAGACCGAGAAAAGTTAAATGACCTCATCATGTTCCCAAGGATTATGGATTGAGAATTGAAAGGAACCTTGGAAACCCTTTATTTCAACTTCTTTTATGTAAATGACCTCACCATGTTCCCACAGGTCCAGGTCATTGGGCTCCTTATTAGTGTTCTTTACAAAGTATTATGATGTCTCTGGTTGCATTAATCAAAGTGTCTGTAAAATAAAGAGTCTGAACCAGGTGTTTTAAGGCACCCTCCAGTTCTAATAATTCATGACTATTAACCAAAGTACTTGGAATATTATTTGTTCTTGTTGTTGATCTCTCATGTCTTGACTTTGTGACTCCATTTATGGTTTTCTTGGCAAAGATACTGGAGTGGTTTGCCATTTCCTTCTGCTCATTTTATAGATGAGGAAATTGAGGCAAACAAGGTTAAGCAACTTGTCCAGGGTTATACAGCTAGTAAGTCTGAGAACTGGGAAAGATATTGGAATAGTTTGCCATTTCCTTCTCCAGTGTGTCCTCATTTTTTACAAATGGGAAACTAAGGCAAATGGGGGTTAAATGACTTGCCCAGAGTCACATGCTAGTAAGTGTCTGAGGCTGGATTTGAACTCAGGAAGATGTCTTTCTGATTCCAAATCCAGAGCTTTATCTGCTGCCCTACCTAGTTGCCCTATGGGTGGTGTAAAGTTTAAGAAACTCTCTTAGATCCCTTCTATACGTCTAAACGCTGAGGGATTCTTTTCTTCATAGTTCAAGTGGGTTTCCATGTTCCAAGCTTCCCTCACAGAGGGAAGAGTTTGGGAAAGAAGGAAACCTTTCTGGTAGAAGCATTTAGATAACATTATTAGGAAACGGTTTCAAATTTTTAACAGAGGACCAATAATTTACTTAAGGATTGTAAGTCTTATAGTGCAAGAGGGACTGGAGAAGGATGACATTAGAATAAAACACATGAACTAGAAATGTATTTTAGAAGTTTGTCATATTGTATCACTTTAGGATATAGTTGTGTTTTACAGAAAGCCCTTACCATGTGTGTATTGAATTAAAGTGAGGGTCATGAATATGTTTATGATAACCATAACTCAATCAAAAACTGAGGACCTACTTTCTGACAAAGAATTCGTTCCCTCTGATTTGTGAGTTGAGTAATGGAGGATTATTATAAAGGAGATTACAACTTCTCAGGCTTGTTGAGGGCTAGTATTCCCAGAATATTTGTTAGCAGTGGTCAATAGGAAGCTTGGGAAACTTTAGTTATTTATTGTTCAGTCATTTTCAGTTGTATCTGACTCTCAATGATCCCATTTGGAGTTTTCTTGTCAGAGATGGAATAGTTTGCCATTTCCTTCTCCAGCTCATTTTACAGATGAGAAAACTGAGACTTAAGTGACTTGTCCAGGGTCACACGGTCAGTAAGTGTCTAAGGTCAGATTTGAGTTTTCCAAGTTCCTAGTTCAGTACTCTATCCACTATCCAATCTAAACATCCCTTGGGGCACTAAAATCCACTGAATAAATGTGTGATGGGATAGAGAATGAGATATTTACTGAGAACTGTCAACTTATTAGAATTACCGAATAAATTCTCAGCTTAGTACTAACATACAAATCTATCCAAAATGACTTCTCTGATTTCTCCACCATGCTCCAGGAAGCTCATAATTGGGAATACATTATCATTCTGCAACATCCTATTATCCTTGGTACTCTACCTTAACACTACCCTTTGCCTTTCTGATTGGGGTGGGGAGAAGAAGGGCATGAACTCCGAAACCTCCATTTAAGGAAGGAGTTCAGCAGCAAGCAAGTAAATGAAATCTAATTAGAAAATTTGATTTCTGTTTGTGAATAAGAATTAAAACATGACAGGAATATAAAAATTAGCCTCACCCTTTGTGGAGAAGGATGAAAGTCCACCCTGAATAAGCTCTCTTATTGATGAAACCCCAGTGAAAGAAGCAGGTATCATAACCAGGCAATTTGTTCCAGCAGTCAGCTAAGAGACTGATAAGAAAGACTGCGAACCTGGTTTGAGGGAAGAGTAAAAGACAAAGTGAATTCTTTAATGACCTGCAAAGAGTGTACTGTGTTTGTGTTCCTTTCAACATTAAGCAACACCTATGCATCCACAAAGTGAAAGTTGGTCTCATCCTAGAAGAGACCATAAAAAAGGCTGGTAGGATTGTAGTATAATCAAAAAGACAGCTGACCTTGGAATTAGGGGAGACCTAGATTCAGATTCCACCCTAATTGACCTCTAAGACTTAGGGTTATTTTTTAAAATTAAAATTAAATTAAATCTTTGAAGTGGGGCTAACATATGGAGAGACTTTGTGATAATCAAATGCAGTAGTGTATATTAAAGACTTTATAAACTATACTGGGGTATAAAGATGTCCATACATTGGTAGGCAGCTAGGTAGTGCAATGGATTGAGAGTGGGGCTCAGGAAGTCAGAAAGTCAGGAAGTCTCTTTCTGAGTACAAATCCAGCCCCAGACATTTTCTAGGTATACAACCCTGGGCATGTCACTTAACTCCTTTTTGCCCCAGTTTCCTATCTGTAAAAAATGGGGATATACTGGAGAAGGAAATGGCAAACCCCTCCAGTATCTTTGCCAGAAAAACCTCATGGACTTTTGTCCATGAATGACTCAAAAACAACATAATAGATATCAATTACAGAAGAAACTTTTCAAGGAGAAAATAGGTTGTAGTGGCAAAAAGGAATTCAAACTTTGTATCAGGAGAATGATACAGGAATGTGATGGACAGAAGGAAGGAAGGAAGAAGGAAATGGGGTTTTATTGCTGCTCAGTTGTTTTCAGTCAAGTCCAATTCTTCATGCCCTTATTTGAGGTTTCCTTGGCAAAGATACTGGAGTGGTTTGGTATTCCTTCTCTAGCCAATTTTACAGATGAGGAAACTGAAGCAAACAGGGTGAGGTGACTTGCCCAAGATCACACAGCAGGTAAATGTCTGAGGGTAGATTTCAACTCAGAAAGATGCGTCTTCCTGATAGCAAGCTCAGTACTCAGTCAGTGGGTACCATCTAGCTGTCTAGTAATTTTATTAAGCACCTACGGTTGTGCCAGGCACTGTGTTTGGTACTTTATAAATACCATCTTATTTGATCATCCCAATGATTGTAGGTGGTTAGGTGCTGTTATTATCCCCATGTTACAAATGGAGAAACTGAAGCAGAGAGAGGTTAATTAACTTGCTCAGGGTCACACAGCTAGTAAGTATCAGAGGCCAGACTTGAACTGAGAAAGATGAACTCAGGTCTTCCTGGCTCCAGGCCTCATGCTCCATCTGCTCTGGGACCTAGCTGCCAGAAGAAAGGGAAGAAATACCTGTCAGTTAATATTTTTAACCATTTTTACATGGTATGAGACTATTTCCATATAGGGGAAAACTGGGTTACCTTAGCAGAAGCAGTTTCTTGTTCTCCAGAGAACGATATAAATTCACTAATTCCATCTCATAAATCAGAGGAAGAGAAAATAGTGGCAATTGGTTGTTAGTTGGAATATTGACTTCCTATGGTATGTTTTTGGAGAATAGGTGACAAAAAGTTTCCTAAGATTCATCCAATTCACAGGAACTCAGAAGGTAGATAGGTAGGTAAGTAGATAGATAAAGCATTTATTAAACACTTACTATATGCAAAGTTTTTGTGTTAAACTCTTGGGGATAAAAATACAAGCTAGATGGCTCCTGTCTTCCAGGATCTTACATTATTAAAGTGTGTGAAAAGGAGCATATATGTAACAAATCTGGAAAGGTAAGCTGGAATAAGAATATGAAGGGTTTTAAAGGGCAAACAGGAACATTTTACACACACACACACACACATTTATATTTTATCCTAGAGACAAGAGGGAGCCACTGGAGTTTCATGATCAAGGGAATGACGTGATCAGATCTGTGCTTTAGAAATATGAGAGAAATGATTATTAAATAACAAGGAGATTCCTGACCTTCCTCAAAAATTTACCTCCCCCTCCCCCAGACCATCATATCTAGGTGGAGTTATTCCTCTACCCAACTTGGTTGTTGTCCTTTGTCTTCAAAGAGGACCAAAATGACATCACCACTGTAAAGTGAAATTTCAGTGTGTCTGACTGTGGCTGATCAGACAAATACGAGCTCAGGATGCTCTAACACAAGTTGGGCACAGATGGTTTGTATGAATATTTGGGGTGGTTATTCCAAATTTGCACATCGTATATTTACTTTGTGCTGTCTCAATTCACTTTGCTCAAAGAGCACCTTTTCTTATATGGGCACACCATGCTTGAGGGGTCCTGTGCCAGTGTCTCCCATGTTGAACAGTGAAATCCACAGTTCTTGAGAGAGACCTTGAGAGTGTCCTTGTATCATTTCTTCTGCTCACCATGTGATCGCCTGCTCCATGGAAGTTCTCCATAAAATAGTGTTTTTGGCAAGCGTACATTTTGCATTTGAACAACGTGGCCAGCCCATCGGAGTTGCACGCTCTGAAGCATAGTTTGAATACTTTGCAGTTCAGCTGGAGCTGAATATTTCAGTGTCTGGGACCTTATCATACCAAGTGATACCAACTAGAATACTCAACTAGAAAACCTTACAAAGAATTCAATCTAAGGTGAATTCTGACCCACTGTGTTCTACTCTGGCAGGTTTGGGCAGAGGGGTGGGGGTAAGATCCTTTGTCTAGATTGCCTAAGGCTAGGGGTGATTTGGAAGTAAATGACATGATCAAAGTTACATACCCCAGCTGCTCATTAGAATAGGTCTACCTCTCATTATAATATGCATTCTTCTCATTAATTGTTAACTAATCAGAGTTGATTGCCATCCTCAGGAATGCCCACTCTTTTTTTCCCATCTTTTCTCAAAATGTACTTTTTATTCTACATCTTGTATCTGTCACCTTTTGGTATGGAGACAGGTTGCATAGATCTTGATAATTCCCTGGTAAGCTGGTTAATCATTAGAATAAATAAGAAGTGGGACTTCTTGCCAAGTTGTTGGCTTTCACAATATGTTGTCTTCATTAGTTCATATAACTTTTCCAGGTTTCACTGAAATTGCCTGTGTTTTATGGCATATTATTATTACTTTACATTCACATACCAAAAATTGTTCAATTGTTGCCTTATTTATTGTGAGATATTGCATCTTCCTTTCCAGTTCTTTGACATAACAAAAGGAGTTGCTATCAATATCTTTTGAACACTTGGGTCCCTTTGCTTTCCTGAAAGCTATACACCCTCTAGCGGTACCATTGAATCAAAGGTTTTGTGAGTGGTGGGAAACTTCACAGTTTTACAATTTTATCAACAGCAAATTAATGTGCCCATTTTCCCAGAGCCCTTTCAATACTTTCATTGATTTGGAGCATTTTTGCTTAAGATTTTTTAAAAACAATTACATTTATTTTCTCCCCCATTGATCTCCCTTCTGCAAAACGGAAAAGAAAAAAATGCAAAACTCTCATAACAAGTACGCAATTAAGTAAAGATTTCCCTACTGTATCTGAGATGCTCATTTTCTTATTGTCTTTACCAATCTGAAAATCTTTCTAATTATTAGTGATTTAACACCCACTCTTTCAAGGGCATATAAGCATTAAGTAGGTTCCATGAAGGATCCTTGGCATTTGAGAGTGTCACTGACCCCTTTTATTAATTATATGCTAGCATGATTAATAAAATGATTAATTACCCAGAAACTGCATCTCCCAAACTTTTTATATGTCACAGTAACTTTAGTAGCTATATATTAGATGAATTACAGAAGAAAATGACTTAAGGTAGGGAGACAAGTTAAGACACTATTGTAGCAGTCTAGGCAAGAAATTTTGAGGGCCTGAATTAGGGGGGTTGGTTGTATGAGAAGAGAGAAAGGGATGTATATGGAAATAGATTCAATAAGACTTGGAAACTGATTGGCTATGGAATTTAAAGAAGAATGAAAAATAGGAGTTTGAAGGGGTATCAATTCCCTCATTTTATAGATAAGGAACCTGGGGCTAAAGTTATACAAATAGGGAATAGTCGAGCTGGGATTTGAATTGAGGTCCCCAGACATTAGATAGAACGTTCTTATCTGTTGTACCATGTGCCTCTGTGGGAGTAGTAGATGAGAGAAGGCAGAAGCAGAGTAGCTCGGGAAGCAGATCCCAAAGTTGATATTGGAGGCATGACATAAAATAATGTGATTGCTTCAATAATCGGGACATCTTTTGGATATTCTCTTTCTGCTAAAAGCAGAGAGTTTCCTGATTTCTTTAGCATAATTTCCTCTGCCAAAAGATGGAGGAAGTGAAGTAACAAGGGGAAATGATGCTCCAGAATAGGTTACAGAAATGATGGGCACCTTGGGGGGCAAGTGAATACATTATCATAGAAAGGGAGAAGGAAGGTGAACTTAGTCTGACTTGTACTTTATATTTTGGGAGGGAATATTTCAAAGGGTTTAAAGAAAGGACAAGTTGGATGCAATGACTTTACAACAGATTATTCTGTTGGTGAATTTGGTCCAAGAGGAATGGAAACTCTCAGAAATGAAATTCTGCTAATACAAGTACAGATGATTTCAGAGGAAAAGTAAAAGTTGCCCAAAGAGAATATATGGCCACACAAGAGATTAATCAACTAATTTATGTTTTTAGAAGACTTGGAGAGAAAATGGAAGCATTATTCCAAAACTATTGCATGATTCTATCAAAATTGTGTCACAATAAATCCCCAAATGAACTGAGGCTACCCTAACAAAAAGTGTTTTGGTTGTAATCTTTGCTAGGGCAAGAGAAGGATCAAAGAAAGGATAAGACTGCAGTTTAAGGAATATGTGATGATAAATACAGTGGTGAGGACGCTGATTACTCGACTTTTATTTTGTTTTGCTTTTCCTCTCCAAAAAGAACAATCTTTGGACTGGTAAGGGTAGGACAGAAATCATTAGACAGGAATTGAAACCCAGAGATAAATCAGGAAAAGATAAGAGAGGGAAACAGTTACCCTCAATCAATTAACATTTTACAAGTACCTACTCTTTCTCGTGTGTAGAGGTTAGGAAGGCAAAAGTGAAACAGTCCCTGCTCTCAAGAAGCTTATGTTATCTTGAGGGAGGCAACTAACAGAGACAAAAAGGTACCTGGTAATTTGCAGGGAAAGGGCATTAATAGTTGCAGTAAGCAAAAACTTCATGTAGAAGGTGGTACTTAGGTAAATTTTGAAGGATAATCTAAAGAGGTCTAAGAGGAAAGGAGGAAGTGTATTTCAGGCATGAGAGACCGAAGAGGAAACTTATATGAAGAACGTTAAGAAGTTCAGTTTGGAATATGTGAAGGGGAGCAATATGTAAAAAGGTTGTAATAGTAGGCAGGGACTAGGTTGTGAAGAGTTCTAAATGCCAAACAGAAAAGTTTACATTTAATCCTAGTCTTGGGATCCCTGGTATACATACATATACATATATGTGTGTGTGTGTGTGTGTGTGTGTGTGTGTGTGTGTGTGTGTAGAGACACTGAAGTTTATAGAATAAAGGAGTGATATGGTTAGTCCTATGCTTAAAATAAATTTCTTTGCTGATTGTGTGGAAGATGGATTGGAGCGGAGAAAAATGAAGCAGGGAGACTAATTAGGAAATCATTGCAACATTCCTGGTGAAAGATGATGAGAATCTGGATGAGGGTAGGATACTGAGAAAAGGGGGAATAAATGAGATGTTGTAAAGGTAGAAGCAGGAAGATTTGATGATAGAATGGATATGTGTGTGTTCGTCCTTCATTGCTGAACATGACTTGCACTTGACTTTGTTTTGAGTGAGTGAGGGCCGTGCAGGTCACCAGGCTCACTTCTCCTCCGGAGCCATCTGAATCCAGTGACCCAGTATGAGGAAATTAAGGTTAAGTGACTTGCCCAAGGTCATACAGCTAGTGAGTGTCAAGTGACTGAGGTGACATTTGAACACAGGTCCCCTGACTCCTGCAGTGCTCTATCCACTGCACCACCCAGCTGCCCCTAAATGGATATGTGGGGTAATAGAGAATGAGGAATCAGCAATTAGATGAAATTGTGAACCTAGGTGAATGAACGAATGGTGGTACCCTTGACTGAAATAGCGAAGTTCTAAAGAGGAATAGGTTTTGGAGATAATGAGTTCTGTTTTGGGTTCAATTTGAAATCTCTGTGGAACATTGTTTGAAATATCTAGTAGGAAGTTTGTGATGTGGCATTTGAGAAAACTAGAGCTGGATATATAGATTTAGGAGTCATCTGGAGTCATCTACAGAGAGATATTGATACTCATAGAAGTTGAGGAAGTCATCAAGTGAAAGGGTTGGAGAAAGTAGAGTGACAAAAACAGAGCCTTAGGGAATATCCACCTAATGGGACATGGATAAATAGACTAAGAAGGAATGAGCAGATAGGTAGGAGAACTACTGTCATGAAAATCCAGAAAAGAGTATTCATGATCAGATCCATAACAGGATATCCACAACAGCGCAGAGAAGTTAAGAAAGATGAAGCTTGCAGGAAAAGCTGCTAGATTTGGCAACTAATCAGTCCTTGGTAATTTTAGAGAGGACAGTTTCAGTTCAGTAATGAGGTTGGTAGCCAGATTTTCAGTTGAAAAGTGAGAAAAGGAAAGTGAGTAAACATAGCTTTTTTTCTAGGAATTTGACTGAAAATTAGAGGAAAGGAATAGGGTAATAGCTTAAGGGAATGGTGGAGTCTCATGAGGCTTTTTAAACAATGGGGTTAGAGAGAGAGAGGCAATTGTGGATATATGGTGGAATAAGGCAGAAAACTTCCTGGCTCTTTCAGATTCCCCCATAAATAACTTAAAAATGCCTCAAAGTAAATTTTAGGGAGGAAGAAATAATTAAAAGTCTAGACAAAACTGTTGTCTAGCCTAAGACAACTTGAGAGGACATTAGGAAAAATATGACCTTCAGAGGCCTGATTGAAGAACAAATACTGCTCAGAAATAGCAAGCTCTGAGGGCAGCTCAGTAGGTAGCAGCCTTAGCTTTGGGAGTAGTCACCCTAGTGGTATGGGGGTCAGGTAGCTGATCAGAAAATTATGAGGCCCTCGCTTGGTGACCAAAATCCATCCCAGGCTGTGGCTTCAGGCAGAGTGAGCACACAGCATTATGGTTCAGTGCAGCAGAGGTGTGGGATCCTGCTGGTTGTGGCCAATGAGAAGAGAGTGGAGTCTTTGGTTTTGGTTCCAGGGCAGAGGGAATGACTGGCGCTTGCAGCCACCCTCAGGTGCAGGATGCTAAAACATTTGCAGTAACAGTGGTGCTGGGGAGCCTAGCTGTGACTCAGGGGTGGACAGCAGTACCGGAGGTCACTTAAAGACCAGAGCCGGAGCTGGAGGAACACTGATCCTACCAGGCCTTGGATTGTAGAACTACTAAGGAGAATAATACTAATGAAACAACATATCAAAATTAAGGGGATACAGTAAAAGCAGTAGTCAGAGAAAAATGTATATCTCTAAATGATTACATTGATAAAATAGAAAAAGAGCAGATCAATGATTGGTCATGCAATTAAAAAAAGGACAAATTAAAAATCTCTAATCAAACACCAAATTGCAAAACCTGAAAATTAAAAGTGAGATTAATATAACTGAATATAAGAAAATTATTGAATTTATAGATAAAACTAGGAGTTGGTTTTAGGAAAATTAATAAAATAGGTAAGCCACCAGCTAATATGTTTTTAAAAAGAGAAGAAAGACAAATCACTAGTATTAAAAATGAAAATGATAAATATAACACTAATTGAAGATGAAATTAAAGCAATTATTAATAGTTATTTTGCCCAATTGTATGCCAATAAATTTAATAGTTTAAGGGAAATGGAAGAATACTTACAAAACCATAAACTGCCCAGAATAACCAAAGAGGAAATAGAATGTCAAATAAATCTATTTTAGAAAAAGAATTTGAACAGGCCATAAATAAGCCTCCTAAGAAAAAAGCATCAGGACCAGATGGATTTACAAGTGAATTCCACCAAACATTTAAAGATCAGTTAATTCCAATATTAAGTAAATTATCTGGAACAATAGGCAAAGGAATCCTATGAAACTCCTTTTATGAAACAAATATGGTGCTGTAGCTAAATCAGGAAGAGCAAAACCAGAGAAAGAAAATTGTAGACCAATTTCACTAATGAATATGGATACAAAAATTCTAAATAAAATACTAGTTAGGAGACTATATAATAATTATAGATAGCATAAAATACCTGCCAAGACAAATCCAGGAACTATATGAACATATTTATAAAACATGTAAAAATATTTATACAAATAAAGTCAGGAGAAATAGATGGTCCAAACCAATATAGTAAAAATGAGAGCTCTACTTATATTAATCTACTTACTTAGTGCCATTCCAATTAAATTACCAAAAAATTATGGTATGGAGCTAGAAAAAAATAATAATTTATTTGGAAGAACAAAAAGGTCAAGAATGTCCAAGGAATTAATGAAAAAAAATGTAAAAGGTAGTCTAACAGTACCAGATCTTAAATTGTATTACAAGGCAGCAATTATCGAAACTATTTGGTACTAGCCAAAAAATGCCAGGAATAACTAAGGATCAGTAGAAGAGTACATATCCAATACATAGTAGTAAATTATTATAGTAATCTTGGGCTTGATAAATGCAAAGATTTAAGCTTTTGGGATAAGAATTCATATTTTGGTAAAAATTGTTGAGAAAACTAAAACTCAATCTGGCAGAAACTAGGTAGAGACCAATATCTTACACCATCTACCAAGACAAATTCAAAATGGATACATGGCCTAGAAATAAAGGAAATATAAGTAAACTGGAAGAACACTGAGTGTATTATCTATCAGACTGATGAACAGGAGAAGAATTTATGAATAAGCAAGATGTAACGAGGATTATGAGATATAAAATGGATAATTTTGATTATATTAAATTAAAAGTTTTTGTCCTCATAAAACCAATATAGGAGAAGGTGGAGCCAAGGTGATGGAGTAAAGGCAAGGACTCATTTGAGCTATGAAATCTCTATGCAGATTGATGCCTACTGTTTTCTTTCTCTTTTTCCTGTATTGTGGTTTTTTACCTTTGCTTCTGATTCTTCCTTACAACATGACTAATGTGTAAATATGTTTAATATGATTGTAAACATATAGCCTATACCAAATTGCATGCTGACTAGGGGAGGGAGAAGGAAAAGGAGGGAGAGGAAAAATTTAGAACTCAAAATCTTATAAAAGTGAATGCTGAAAACTAAAAATAAACCAAAAACCCCAAGACTAACACACACACACACACATACACACACACACACACACACACACACACACACACACACACACTCTCTCTCTCTCTCTCTCTCTTTCCCTCTCTCTCAAAACCAGACTAGGCCAAATGGTAAAAGAGGTTCAAAAAGTCAATGAAGAGAAGAAGGCCTTAAAAAGCAGAATTGGACAAATGGAAAAGAAGTTCCAAAAGCTCACTGAAGAAAATAATTGCTTAAAAATTAGAATGGAGCAAATGGAAGCTAATGAATTTATGAGAAATTAAGAAACAATAAAACAAAACCAAAAGAATGAAAAAATAGAAGACAATGTGAACTATCTCATTGGAAGGACAACTGACCTGGTAAATGGATCCAGGAGAGAGAATTTTTAAAAATTTGGGCTATCTGAAAGGCATGATTAAAAAAAAGAGCTCAGATATCATATTTCAAGAAATCATCAAGGAAAACTGCCTTGATATTCGGAACCAGAGGGTGAAATAGAAATTGAAAGAATCCACCGGTCATCTCTTGAAAAAGATCCTTAAATGAAAACTGCCAGGACTATTATACCCCAATTCCAAAGTTCCCAGATCAGGGAGAAAATATTGCAAGCAGTCAGAAAGAAACAATTCAAGTATCATGGAGCCACAGTCAGGACAACGCAAGATTGAGCAGTTTCTAAAGGATCAGAGGGCTTGGAATATGATATTCTGGAGGGCAAAGAATCTAAGATCACAACCAAGAGTCACCTGCCCAGCAAAACTAAGTACAATCTGTGGGAAGAACAAATGGACATTCAATGAGATGGAGGACTTTAAAGCATTCTTGATGAAAAGGCTGGAACGGAATAGAAAATTTTGTTTTCAAAGATAAGTCTCAAAAAAAAGCATAAAAAGGTAAACAGGAAAGGGAAATTATTAAGGGACTTACTAAGTTCAAACTCTTTATATTCCTATGTGGGAAGATGATACTTGTAAGACCTTCAAGACCTTTCTCATTATTAGGGTGGTTAGAAGGAGTATAGATAGACAGAGGGCACAGGAGTGAGTTGAATATAAAGGGATGATATCTAAAAAATGAAATTAAGGGGTGAGAAAGGAATGTACTAGGAGAAAGAGAAAGGGAGAGGTAGAATGGGGGTAAATTATATCACATAAAAGAAGCAAGAAAAAGTTTTTACAGTGGAGGGGAAGAAGGGGGAGTTGAAGTGGAGTATATGATCCTTACTCTCATTAGAACTGGTTCAAAGAGGGAATAATATACACACACAGTTGGGTATAGGAAACCATCTTACCCTATAGGAAATTAGGAAGGGAAAGGGATAAGAGAAGAGGGAGGGATGATAGAAGGAAGGGCAGATTGTGAGAGGGGTAGTCAGAAGCAAAACACATTTGAGGAGAGAGAGAATAGAATAAATGGGGGATTGGATGGAGGGAAATACAGTTAGTAATAGTAACTGTGAAAAAAATTTTGAAACAAGTTTTTCTGACAAAGGCCTTATGTCTCAAAAAGTCAAATTTATTAAAAATAAACAGCCATTCTCCATTTGATAAATGATCAAAAATTAGCAAGTTAGTTTTCAGAAGAAGTAATCAAAGCTACCTATAGCCATACTCTAACTTAGTACTGATTGGAGAAATGCAAATTAAAACAATTTTGAGAAAATAGGTATGAGGACAGAAAAGGTAAATGACAAATGTTGGAGGGGATGTGGAAAAAATGAGACATTAATGCAGTTGGTAGAGTTGTGACCTGATTCAGCCATTCTATAAAGCAATTTGGAGCTATGACCAAATGCCTATAAAATCATGCATACCCTTTGACATAGCAATATTAGGTCTGTATCCCAAAAGAGAAAATTAAAAAGGAAAAAGACCTATATGTACAAAAACATTTATAGCAGCTCTTTCCTGAGGGCAAAGAATTAGAAATTGAGAATTGCCCATCAATTTGGGAATGGCTAAACAAGCTGTGGTATGTGGTTATGATGGAATACTACTGTACAATGAGAAATGATGAGCAGGATACTCTCAGAAAAACCTGGAAAGACTTCCATAGGCTGATGCGAAGTGAAATGTGTTGAAAACAAAGTAGCAGCAATATTGTAAGATGATCAGCTGTGAATGACTTAGCTATTCTCAGCAATACAACAATCCAAGACAACTCTGAAGCACTTAAGATAAAAAGTGCTATCCATCCCCAGAGAAAGAACTGATGGTATCTGAATACAGACTGAAACATGATGTTTTTTTTGTTTTTTACTTTTTTTGAGTATTTTTTGTCTGTTTCCTTTCACTACATGACTATTATGGATATGTTTTGCATGACTACACATGTATAATCTATATTAAATTGCTTGCCTTCTCAATGAGGTTGGGGAGGGTGGCAAAACAAATAGAACCAATGTAGTAAAAATTAGACGGAAAGCGGAAAATTGGAGAAAAAAATTAGTTTCTCATAGAGAACCTTGTCAAATTTGTAAGAATATGAGTCATTCTCCAACTGATAAATGGTCGAAGAATATGAACAGAGGTTTTAGAGGAAGAATCAAAGCTATCTATAGTCATGTAATAATGCTGTACCTGTCATTATTGACTAGAGAAATGCGAATTAAAACAATTCTGAGATACCGTCAGATACCTATCAGATTGGCTAAAGTGATAGAAGGGGAAGGTGATAAATATGGGAGGGTATGTGAAAAATTGGGACACTAATACACTGGTGGTGGAATTGTGAATTGATCTAACCATTTTGGAGAGAATTGATTATGTCTAAAGAGTGATCAAATCGTAAATACCCTTTAAGTCTGTTTCCCAAAGTGATCAGGAAAAAAGGAAAAGAACCAAATGTTCTGAAATATTTATAGCAGTCCTTTGGGGTATCAAAGAACCATAAATTGAGAGGAATGGATCATTTGGGGAATGGCTGAATAAGTTGTGGTTTATCATTGTGATGGAATACTACTGTGCTCTAAGAAATGATGAGCAGTTTGATTTTAGGAAAGCATGAAAAGACTTGCATGAAATAATGTAGAGTGAAATAGAACCAAGAGAAAGCCAAACACAGCATCAGCAAAACTTTTAGAAAAGTAAAGGTGAATGACTAAGCTATTCTGCATTATATGAATATTCAATTCAGCAAAGGACCTATGCAGGAAGATGCTATAGATTTCTAAAGAAAGAACTGATATATGGAACTATGTTTTGTATAATTTCACACACACACACACACACACACACATCCGTGTGTTCCTTTTTGAGAATAACAAATAATAATAATATCTGTGTCAAATGCTGGCTTTCTCTAGTGCAGGGTGGGGGTAGGGAGGGAAACAGTCTGGAACTTTCAATGTAGTGAAAAAAATTTTTAAAAAGAATGGTGGAGATGTGGTTGTATTAGTAGGCAGCAGGGAAGGAACTAGTAGATAAGGAGAGATTGAAAATTAAAGAGGGGCTGATAGTGGAGAAAATGTGATAAAGAAGATGGAAAGACAGGCATGGAGAGTACATTTAGAGTCACTAAATATTAATTAAACAATGTGTGCCAGGCTCTGCTCTCAAGGAGCTTACAATCTAACTGGGGAGACAAGCAAACAAATATGTACAAACAAGGAATATAAAAGGTAAACAGGAAATAACTGACAGAGGGAAGAAGCTGGAATTAAGAGGGATTGGGAAAGTCTTTTTGTAGAAGGTGGGATTTTAGTTAGGACTTGAGGGAAACCAGGAGGTAAAAATAATTATGGAGAACATTTCAGGGCCAGAGAAAATGCCCAGAGCTGAGAGTTGGAGTCTTGTTCATAGAACAGTAAGAATGCCAGTGTCACTGGATTGAAGAGTATGGGGGGCGGGGGGTGAGGGGTAGGAGAGGTGGGGGTAGTATAAGTAGAGGCAGAAAAGAAGAGACTCAGAAGATGAGGGGTTAGGTTATGAAGAGTTTTGAATGTCACACAGAAGACTTTGTATCTGATATTGGAGATCATAGGGAATCATTGGATTTTTCTGAGTAGAGGTGGGAATGTGTAAGATGGTTGAACACACAATTTAAGAAAATCTCTGGCAGCTGAGTAGAGGATGGACTGGAGTGGCGAGAGACTTGTATAGAGAGACTATTGCAATAGTCCAGGCATGAAGTGATGTGGGCTTGCACGAGGACAATGCTAGTAAGAGAGGATAAAAGGGGTTGTATTTGAGAGATGCTACAAAGGTGAAATCAAAAGACTTTGGTAACAGATGGAAATATGGAGAATGATAGTGAAGAGCCGAGGATGACATCACATAGGTTATAGGCTTAAGGCAGTGGGAGGATGGTATTGTCCTCAAAAGTTATATGCAAGTTTGGAAGGGGAATGATTTAAGGAAAAGATAGTGAGTTCAGTTTGGTACATGTTGAACTTAAGATGTCTACTGTCTGCCAGATATCCAGTTTGAGATTCCTGAAAGGCAGTTGAAGATGTGAAATTGGAAGTCAACAGAGAAGTTAGGGCTGGATAGATAAATTTGAGAATCATCAGCAAAGAGATGATAATTAAACTCGTAGGAGCAGATAAGTTCAGCAAATGAAGTAGTATAGAGGGAGAAGAGGGCCCAAGACAGAAGCCTGTGCACACCCAAGATTGGTGGTCATGACCTGGGTGAGGGTCCAACAAAGGAGACTGAGAAGGAATGCTCAAATGGACAGGAGGAGAACCAGAAGGTGTCCTGAAAACCTAGAAAGAGAGCATCAAAGAGCACGGGGTGTCTGACGGTGTCAAAGACTGCAGAGAGGTCAAGAAGAGTGAGAATCAAGAAAAGACTATTTGATTTGGCTTTTAGGAGATCATAAGACTTCGGAGAAAGAAATTTTGGTGGAATGATGAGGTCAGAAGTCAAATTGAAAGGGATTAAGAAGAAAGTCAAAGGAGAGGAAGTAGAGATATGTATTGTAGATGACCTTGTCAAGGAGTTTTGCTACACAGGATAGAAGATAATGGGGATGGAAAGATTAAGTGAGAGTTTGTTAAGAATGGGGAAAACATGGGCATGTTTATAGGCAGTAGGGAAGGAGTCAGTAAATGGAGAGAGTAAAGATAAGTGAGAGAGTGGAGATGGCAGAAGAAGTAATCAATTGGAGGAGGTGAGATGGAATAGGATTATTTTTGTCCATGGAGGTGTTTGCCTTGTCAACCAATTAGTATATGAGACATGATTTGACCTCAGGCCTTCCTGACTCCAAGTCCAGAGTTCTATTAACTACATCATTCTTTGTCTGTTCAAAGGCTGCCCCATCATATGCCTGCTTAAGGTCCTAATTCCTTAATAAGTCTTCTCCATCCACTCTAGTTCTCACTACTCTTTCTCTTTCCCAAGTTCTTAGGGTCTTTTTAATCTCTGCCCTCTCATTTTCTTACTATGAATAGAATACCACTATTCAGATCTGGATAGTGCTTGCTCTTTTTCTGGAAAAATTAATTAATTTTTGACATTCATTTTTATAAGATTTTGAGTTCTACATTTTTCCTTCCTGCTTCTCTCTCCCTCTTCCCCAAGACAGGATGCAATCTGATATAGGTATTATATGTACAATCATATTAAACATTTCCACTTTAGTCATGTTGTGAAAGAAGAATCAGAACAAAAAGGAAAAAATACGAGAAAGAAAAAAGCAAATGAACAAAAAGGGGAAAATAGTATGCTTCAATCTTCATTGACTTCAAAGTCCCTTCTCTAGATGTGGTTAGCATTTTCTGTCATGAGTCTTTTGGGGTTGTCCTACATCATTGCATTGCTGAGAAGAGCTAAGTCTATCAGTCAGTCGCAATACAATGTTGCTATCACTGTGTACAATGTTCAGGTAGTGCTTTCTGTTTTACAAAGTGACTTCCACCCACCCTGGGAAATAGGTGGTAGGTAGTATTCCATATACACGTAATACGTGTATGTCTTCATTTTCTGGTAACTATCTCCTCTTCCTCCCCTGCTGTAGGCATCTTGGCAAAAACAAACCAACCAGCCATCCCCCAAGTAAAACAAAAACAAATACAATGAAAAACTCTAGAGGGCTTATAGAATCAGCCTGTGCCTTCAGAAGCTGAGTAACTGAAGAAGCTATGAACAGCAGGAACAAGCTAAATAGAACTGATTCTGGGACGGGTTACATTGACAGGCTGGAATGACGTGCCGAATAGTATCTTCCCAATCCCAGAATATTTTTCTCATCATTCTTTGACTACACTATGTAAAAAGCACTGAATAATCTATCAAAAAGTTATTTTAAAATGCATAGCAATAAAAGTTTTCATTTACACATTAGTATGAATTAGTACGCTCAGTTTATTTTCACTACTGTGACTGGTGTACTGAAAAAAAGGAAGTTTTAAGTTTATGGATGTATAAATGAGGTAGGAAATGGGGTGCTATGTGGGAGTGTGTAGGAAATTTGAGAGCATGAAGCATTTTGGAGGTAAAGCAGGCCCAGGTCAGGGTACTTTACTTACTGTATCAAGAAAGTATTGGGAAATCTGGTAATATAATAGAGTACAGAAAAACAGGAGACGTCCATATTTCCATATTTTGCCAAGAACTTGCCCTCTACAAAAAAAAAGGACATGATTTTTAATTTCTTCTCCTTTGCTTTTCCTTATGTACTGCTATATAGCTCCACATTTCCAGATACCAGAATTCAATTTAGTACTATAAATACCATAGTTCAGTTATACTTAGATTAGGTCTAAGGTAAGTTCTTAGATAAGTTCTCCGGGCTGTTATCAGAACCTTATTGGATGGACTCTTTAGAGTATAGTTTCTATGGGAAAACATGGGGGGGTGGTTCTAGACATCAATCGACTCATGGAATAAGTTTTTGGCAGCTTTTGTTATTGTTGTTGAATTTTTAAAAATATGTCGATATATTTTGATACCTCACTGAATTAGCAAGCTCCCTGGGGAGTAGCTAACATGTTTTATGTGTCTTTGAATCTCTCCCCAGCATCTAATACAAAGTACAAATTGAATGGATAAATTAAAAATATCATGTTATGATTTTTTTAGCAACAGATTTCCTAAATATGTTTGAGATATTAAAATTACATTCCCCAAGCTCAAACTAAGACACGATAGGGGAAAGAGCCCAGAAGTTTGCTGAGCAGCAAGGAGGAAACCACAAAAATATTGCATATGGCTAGATAATTATAATATGATTTCCAGAAAAGGCACTTAGGTTTTTACTAATATTTAAAGTATTAATTCTAAAAAATAAATTTTATTGATATTTTTGTTTTTATATCACCTCAATTTTCCCCCAACCTTTTTTCTGCCCCTGTCAGAGAGTCATGTTTTGGAATAAATGATATTCTTAAAAGAAAAAGAAAAGGGAAAAAGAGAAAAATCAATCAGCAAAACTGATGAATATATTCAAAAAAATCTGAATGTACATGCATGACTTCTGGGGAATAGGAGAAACTGCCTTTTCATATCTCTTTTTTGGAGACATGTTTTAAATGTCTCACTTAAATGTGTCAAACTCAAATAGAAATGAGGGCCACTGAACTACACATACACATAGTCACTTAGATAACCACAAATTAACATTATCTATGTTTTATTATATTTTTATTTTGTTTAAATATTTAAATATTTTCCAATTCCATATTAATGGGGTTCCTGATAAGTGTTGACCAGTGTTTGACACCTCTGCTTTAAGCAATTAATTTTTAGTAAGTTTTCTGTTTAATATACAAACATCAAGCTCAAAATAAAATACAGTTTTTGAAATAGTTCATAGTAATCACTTTGGCTGCTTTCCAAGTAGCAAAAAAAATTTAAACGCTTTTAAATATTCTGTTGTTCCTCAATGTGATTATTGATCCCAGTTTGTGGTCTCCTTATGGCTTAGAAGTGACATGGAAGTTACACTGGGGAAACAGAAAGTTTGGCTCATCTTACAAATCTGCAAAGACTTGCACTCAGCTAAATTTGGACATACTTATCACTAAAAGGATAATTGCCAGATCTTTGGGTTCAGGGTTTTTTTGTTTTTTGTTTTTTTAATTTTTTGCTCTTAGCAACTCATGTCTAACTAACCATTAAGGTAGGGAAGGGACTGTAACCAGCATTGGTGGAGTAGCTTTATTATGGATACTACAGAGCTTCTGAGTATTGAGCCTTCAACTGTCATTATTAGATAGGAGTAATATATCCAAAAAAACTCACATCCCCTCATTATTCTTTGAGGAATCTAGCCTCAAATCATTTTAGTTTACTAGTAGAATACTTGAGAAGTACCAAGTTATAATGGCATAGATTTGAATTATATGGACCTGGATTCTAATCCCATCTCTACTTCTTTTTCCCTTTATCACCTTGGGTGAATTATTAATCTTTTTAGGACTCAGTTTTTTTACCTTTAAACTGAAGGATGATGTGATAGTGAATAGAGCTCTGGACTCAGTCACAAGTATTCAAATCCTACCTCAGACACTTAATAGCCATATAATCCTGAACAAATCTCTTCAATTCTCTGTCCCCTATTTTAAAAATAAGAGCCTCTAAGCTCCCTTTCAATCTAAAATCCTCTGATTACATATACTCTCTAATGTTTCTTCCAGTTCTAAATCTGATAATCCACTATTGAGACAAAACTAAGGCCATAAAATGCTTATACATGCTCAAAAGAACCTTTACAAACAAATTCAAATGTTTGTTAAGCTCCTACCTAGAAGGCTCAATGGCAGTCACTGAGGGAAGATTTAGATAATTCATGGATAAACTATGAAGCTTGCTGTCCAATGGCCTATAAAATAATTCTTCAGAATATATGGCAGGTATAGTAGAGAAACACAGAATTAAATACTCAGGACAATCTGAGAGGAAACTGACATTACCAACATTCAGGATCAGTGAAGACTTTCTGGAGGTGACATTCAAGCCAGGATTTAATGACTGGGTATGTAGGTGAAGAAGGGGAAGTATAGTCTAAGAGGTCCTGGGAACTGTATGACTAAAAGACATTATGTCTGGAAAACAAGTGCACTCATAGGACAGAATAGTATAACTTGACTAAGAATGGGAAAACTTTGGAAGGGCAAAGAGACAACTGTGTGTGGAAGGCTTTGAATGTTAGGAAGAGGAGTCTGAATGTTCCCCGATAGCTGCTAGGGAATCAGGGAAGATTTTTATGAGCAAAAAACTAACATAAACATAAGCTTAAAAGATTAATTTCATGTTGTTGATATGAGAGATGGATTGGAGTAGGGCAAGAATGGAGGTGGAGAACAGAAAGAAGCCAGAAAGTATACCACTACTGTGGTAATCTGGGTGACTGGTAAGGAATGAGACTGGGGTGGTGCCCACGTGCAAAGGAAAGAGGGAACAGATGCAAGCCTTGTTAAAGAGATGGAACTGACAAGGTTTGTGTCACCTTGTATACGAGAGGTGAGATGAACAATTTATACAATAATGTAGGGGGAAAGGGAGAAGGGATAAAGCATTTACGAAGTACTCACTATATGCCAGACACTCTGCTATTAGCTTAACCAATATTATCCTATTTGATCCTTGCAGCAGCCCAGTGAGGTAGGTGCTGTTAGTTTTCAAAAGACTTAAGAGCTCTTATCAGTGTAAAGATTGATTGCAGGGTTCCAGAGGACTGAGGATGAAACATGGTGCCCACCTCCTGCCAGAGAGGTCATGGCTTGAAGATGCAAAATGAGATGTACATTTTTGTACATGGCCAATGTGAGTTGATTTACTTGACTATGCAATGTTTTTATGAGGATTTTCTTTTTCTTTTTTGTTCAACTGGGGAATGGGGAGGTGAGGATGGAGAGAAAATAAAGGCTTGTTAATTTAAAAAATTACTCTTAAAATAAATAAATGAGAGGTGAAGGAGAGAGAAGAAGCAAAGACCATACCAAGGTTTCAAATATAGTAGACTGGATGTGTGCTGGAACCACTGACAGAAACAAACAAAAGCATACACACACATCCCACACATGCACACACACAAATATATATTCAGGAGAATAAGCAGGCTTGGGAAAAGATTGAATGCTAAGTTTTAGACCTGTTGATTTTCAGGTAGTGGTGAAATTCAGGTAGAGATGTTCTATGTGCAAGTGGAAAAGTCTTATAATTAAAGTCAGGGGACTGAATGAGATTGTCAGATTTTTTTTTTTTGGAGGGGAGGCAATCAGGGTTAAGTGATTTGTCCAAGGTCACACAGCTAGTAAGTGTCAAGTGTCTGAGTCTAGATCTGAACTCAAGTTCTTCTGATTCCAGGGTCAGCACTCATTTCACTGGGCCACCTCGCTACCCTTAAGGAAAGACAGTCTCAAAAGAGAAAAGAGGAAAGGGTCAAGAACAAAACTGTAGGAATATCAGCTTTAGGGGGAAGAAAACTAGTCTCTATTTTGAGACTTTAAAGGGTCTGGAAGAGGATCAGGAGTTAGAAAAGGAGTCAGTGAAGGAAAATTAGAGAGGTAGGGAGAGAATCAGAAAAGGCTTGCGTCTCTTAGACAAAGTGAAAGTATTGTAGAGAGATTAAAAAAAAGATTGATAAAAGGTTACTGAATTTAGCAACTGGCAGATTATTGGTGATCCCTGAGAAAGGAATTTTAGTAAAGTGGTGAGAAATCAGATTAGAAAAAAATCAAGAATAAAGCAGATAGTGATATAGTAGTAGTCTTCGTGTAGATATTTTCCCCTAAGATATTTATTTAGCAGCAAAAAGGAAAAAAAATGGCTGGATGAGGCCGAAAGACTTTTAGGATTAGAGGGACCCTGAGCTTGCAGATAAGGAGTCATAGGAAAAGGAGAGATAGTAGATGCTTGGGAAAGGTGGGGTGAATGCTAGAGAAACATATTTCGGGTGAGTGACCAAAGGTAGAAGTTGAGGGATTAGCCTCAGGGAAGAGTAAGGATACTTAGAATTGAACTAGAGAGGAAACAAAAGCAAAATGTTTTAAGGAGGAATGAGGGAAGGCAGTCAAGGAAGTTTCAGTTAGATGGGGAATCAGAGACTAAGGAATTTACTGCAAGTATGTGGATAGAGTTGCATATAAGTGGGCAATAAGATATAAAGGAAAGGTCATTGTGGGGAATGGGATAGGAAGTCAAGAGTAGAGTGCCTGCAGAAATG
Organism: Potorous gilbertii; assembly: GCA_028658325.1. Taxonomy (NCBI): domain Eukaryota; kingdom Metazoa; phylum Chordata; class Mammalia; order Diprotodontia; family Potoroidae; genus Potorous; species Potorous gilbertii. The sequence goes on from CM053772.1 coordinate 144,489,227, forward strand.
AATTCCAAAGAAACGTGGCAGGAGGTATGTAGGTGCTTCAGGTATCTGTGAAAAGGCATATTCATGAATGATATTTTAAAAAAATGTTAACATCTTTTACAATGAGAAATGAACATGTTTTTCAAAATGAAGGAAAAGAACTCTGAAGTTAGTTTTTGGTCTGTCACTGAATATTCTTTAATAGGGGAATGGAACATTTTAAGTGCTAACTTAAACTTAACTAACTTAAACTTAACTAACACTGTGACATTAAGCTAGATGAATTAAAAACAATTTTGCTGTCATATTGGGGAAGATATAGATTATCTCTGTGCTAACAAATTCTGGATTATGAATTGCTTATCTTTGCTAAGTCCTTTTTTTCATTTAGCTTTGTTATAAAGTATTTAGCAAAATCTGCATTTTGGTAAACAAGTTCTACTCTTAATCCACACAGACATATATTATGTATGTATGTATGTATGTATGTATATATACACACATACAATATCCAGTTCTCACTTACTCACTTCTTTTGCCTGCCCTCCAATCCCCATTTAGATTCCAAGTAATTTAGAAATTCATAGGATCATAGATCTAAAGGTGGAAGGGACATTAGAGGACATGTAGTCCTGCCTTCTCACCTGCCTCACCCATTCTAAAGAGAAAGAAACTGAGGTTCAGGCATATTAAGTAATTGGGTCCAAGAACCAAGGTCACAGAGATACTAAATGTCAGAGCCTGAACATTCAGAAACCAATTTTGTTTCTTCATATTACGTAAAATTCCTATAGTATACACTAGTGGTTCTCACAGTGTGTTCTGCAGGTCTGTGGGGGTTTTTGAGGCCCTTTCAAGGGGTCAATGAGATAAAACTATTTCATGATGCTGAGACATTATTTGTCTTTTTTATTCTCATGCTCTTATGAGCATACATTGATTGGAGGTTTCTAAAGGCCACATGATCTGTTAGTTAAGAATGAGTTAATATTTCATCTGAAGAACTGTATTTTTTTGCCTTTTCTACAGACAGGGCTTGACTTTCTCTTCTCTTGTATATATATTGTGTCCAATATCAGTACCAACTAATCCCTGAAGATGTTTTGTATGAATGTTTGGTAGCAAATGTAATTGGTGCCAAAATATTCAAAGTATTTAAATAACCTTTTTTGAATCTTGCGGTCTATCCAGGAATAATTGTGTTGACATTAGCAATGATGGTGCAAAAAAAAGCAAAGATGGGTAAGATTGCTGATATTTTAGTAAAAATGAAGGTAGTGGCACCAAACTGTATAGCAGCCACTGTGGTCTTCGCTGCCATGCACATTCTTTCTCTCTCTCTCTTTAGTTCTCTCTCTCCCCCTTCCCTCCTCTGTATAGCTGTAAGTGTAAGATATATACACGTACACACATATATAAACTATGTGTATAGATACATATATGTGTGTATATACACATGCATACAAATACACACACACACATGCAAGTTTCATTTAAGAATGTCTTTGATGAAGTCACAAAATTATTTCTTTCAATATTCTGTGTGATGAAACAACCTCACACAATGGTTTCTCAAGGAAAAGCAGTCAGGCTACTGAGTTGTTAGCTGAACTGGTGTCTATTTTTTTAAACAGAACACCATTTTTACTTGAAAGAGCAATTGACAAGCTATGGTTATGCAGACTTGGATTTTTGGCAGGCATTTTCTCAAAATGAACCTAGTGCATCTGTTGCTTCAAGGGGAACAACTGTTAGTATTTGTTGCCAATTATAAAATTAAGTTTTCAAGCAAAATTTTGAATTTTGGAAAACTTGTATCTACCACTGTGAACTTGATAACTTCCCAATATTTCATGAGTTTTCTGGTAAGACTGGTGGTGATTTTTTAAAAATATAGTCTAATGAGAGTGTCGTATTTGGAATATTTAACAATTCAGTAAACCAGTTGCTCTTCCCTCCTTTCCCAAATGACCAATGCATGCTGTTATGAAAACATTCATGGTTAAGACGCATTCAGAGTGCAAGAAAGACCAATGAAGCATTAAAAATTCATTGATATAGCTTCAGATTGCACATTGCAGCTAATATTTAAGAAACTACTACTTGTCAAATTTTGGTATAACATCAAAGAAAAATATCCACAATCATCTGTAAAGTTTATTAAAATACTCCTTTCCTTTTCACTTACTTATCTATTTAAGGCTGGAATTTCTTCATATACTTCAACTAAATATACTTCATATACAGCAACTAAAATAACATATCACAACATATTAAATGCAAATATGATAATCTAGTTTTCATCCATCCAACATTAAAGAAATGTGCAAAAATATGGAAAACCATACCATTCTTCTCACTAAAATTTTTGGAAAATAGTTATTTTTTACAAAAAGATGTTATTTATATGACATGGGGCTTATTATTGTTATTTTAAAATGAATTAATAAATATTTTAAAATTTTATCATTTAAAATTTTCAACAATGGTAAATATTTATTCGAGATATAAGCCACATAAACAGAAGCTCTTTGGGATCCTCAATAATTTTTAAGTGTATAAAGGAACCCTAAGAGGAGACCAAAAAGTTTGAGAACTACTGGTCTACTGTACTGATTATTTCTACTTTTGCATTTCCACAGTCTTTTGTAATCTAATTTCTTTTACTTTACTGAATTAATTCATTCCAATGTCACATTGATCTTAGTCCCCTGAATTCCTTGACTCTAAGTGGTTCTCTGCTTGCATCTTTTACTCCTATAGTCTGTTTTTCTTCCCTCCTTTACCCAATATTGAAGCTTTCCTTATGGACCTGTCATCAGTCCTCTTATCTTTATTCTCTACATTCTCTTTCTTATCTATTCTTACGGTGTAAATATTTACTTCTTTGTGGGACATTCTGTATCTCCTACTATAACTCCTCTGAACTTCACATTTCCAACCATATGCCACCATTACCTAAAACTCAACATATCCTAAACTGAACTCATTTTCTGTCCCCTATAATCTGTCTCTTTTCCTACTGTAAGTTCCCCATTTCTATTGCTGGGTCCACCTTTCTCCCAACTTACAAGTTGGGAGAACCTCAGAGTCAACTTTGACTTTCTTCTCTTTTCCCTGCTTCTACCCCAACATAATCAGTTGTCAAATATAATCCATTCTTCTCCTGAGATCTCACCATCATCCATTCTCATCATCTTGACTCTTAGTTCAGGCAAACCCTTATTGTCTTTTGCTTGCAATATAGTTTCTGATCTTATCACTCAACTGAAACTGTTCTCTCCAAATTTATTGATGATCTCTTAAGTGCCAAATGAAGTAATCTTTTCTTAGGTTTCATCCTTCCTGACCTCAGCATTTGGTATTATTGACCACTCTCTCCCTCTGGAAACTTTCTCCTCTCTAAGTTTTTATGAAACTACTCTTTCCTTGTTCTCCTTCTATCTGCCAGAATCCTCCTGGGTCCCTTTACTGGCTCATAATCTATATCAAACTCCCTACCGATGGGTATTTCCCAAGACTGTCTTGGGCTCTATTCTTTTTCTAGATATCCCAGTCCCTTCCTTGAGCTTCAATTCTGCATCGCAAATTGCCTATTGGACATTGTAAGCTGGATATTTAGCAGCGATCTTAAATTCAATAGGTTCAAAATGGAATTCACTAGCTTTACGTTTCCCCTTCCTCCATCTCCCACCCTTCTTCAAACCTTTCTTATTTCTATCAAAGGTGCTACAGTTTTTCCTGCGTCCCAAGTTTGTAACCTTGATTTTATCCTCATCTCCTTACTGTTCTTTGCCCACAAATCCATTTAGTGGCCAAAGCTTGCCATTTTTTCCTCTACAGTATTGTTCACATCCTACTTCTGTCTGTTCACTCAATCACTACCTCATTTCAGTTCCTCATCCTTTCACCTAGATTATTGCAATAGCTTCTGAACTGATCCTCCTGCCTCCTTACTTCAGTTCATCTTAAACGCAGCTACCAAATGATTTTCCTTATAAACAGATCTGACAATGTTACTCCCACATTCAATAAATTCTAGTGTTTTTTTTTTTTTTAACAAGAAACACTTACTAGAAAACTCTTTACCAACAGAGGCTACGCGGTGTGACAACCTGAAAAGGGACAGGCAGACACACAATATCCTGGCTTCTTCAATAACCTATCAGTCTTTATACTAAAAAAAACTGACACAGACCATACTCATGTCATGTATTTTCTTAGGAACCCCAGAGAACACAGTTGCCACTTTCTCAAGTCTGAGAAGCTTACATGCTCTAATTCTTGCTCAATAAACAACTCAATCTATAAAAACGGCATCAAGGTTTTGGGCCATCACGTTGTCTATCAGCAACTGGTAGCATTACTTTCTAGAAACTCTCCAAATACTCCACCTACTGAGCCTCTTATAAGTTATTTGAATGGCAAAATATTCGCTCACAATATATTTCTCTTGGTCCTCATATCTCAAAGAGACTTATCTAATTGTGATAACAACACTGACTTGTTAAAATTCACCAAAGGTTTACTTAAGGGTTTACTGCTTTGTAAAATCTTCCCTAATCTCACCACTGCACTCCCATCCTCCACCTCAGCACCCTGAAATTTGAAAGTATTCTTTCCCTTTAACATTTCACATCATTCTGTTTGAGTACATTCATGTTCTATGTACTTATTGTAACTAATGCAGTACAATTATTCACATAAATACCCTATTTCCCCCATTGATCTTTTTAAAAAAATTGAAACATTAATATCATTTTTTCCTACCAGATTCTCAAGATTCATCTATGAACGCTATGACAACACGTAGTAGGTGTTTAATTGATGCTTGTTGAATTGAATTAGGAAATATGAGATCATGATATATACTTGGTTCCAGAAATTAGTCAGTTCTAAAATCAGTACCCAAAGAGCTCTTATGATCAAAAGTAAAATATACTTGTATTCTTCAGTGGGTAAGAAAGTTCATCTGCAATGTTCAGAATGTAAAAACTGCCAGTTAGATTTTACTTCTAGAAGAAGGAAATGTTGGGAGAGTGGACAAAAGCTGACCAGTTCAGGCTACCTTTAGTTGCTACTTATCTCCCTTGCACAAATACTTAATGGAGAATTTTCTGGCTTATCACTGACAAGCATCATTGTGTTCTCCATTCTTACATCAAATCTGTCACTTAGGATTCTAAGGCTTTATTCACCTCATGTTAAAATAAAGAGTCAGTCAGATAAATTGTATACAGGGTAGCTATTTTAATGAAACCAGCTTAATGGGAAGGGCTAGGCCGTTAGTCTAAGTAACAGTGGGGTCAGCATGCATCACTAATAAATGCACCAAAGAATTCATCACTCAGGAGCTAATCTGAAAAGCTTCCAATGTAAACTACAATTTATTCAGTTTATCTACCCTATTACGTGGTCCTGCTGGGTCTAAATTGAGCCAATCTTTAACATTCAATTTGTGCTTAAAGCATGCAGGCAACATGGAGATGAAAGAATGTTGGCTTAGGCCTTAGCAAGAACGAAAGGGACCTTCAGCTTAGAGAGAGGCTCCAGGCCTGAGAGGATTCAGGCCTTAGAGTCTGACTTCCCTGGCTTTGTCAGTGCCCGTAAAAAAGGCCCTAGTAAGGACATGAGATAAAAGGAAGTTCTAATACCGGGAGAGGCCATGTAGGTTAATGATATGAACATGAAGTTAGAAAACTCAACTTGCCTCTTGGGTCTTGCTACTTACTGTGTGACTCTAGGAAAGTCAACTTCATTGAGCCTTAGTTTTCTCATCTATAAAATGGGGATAAAGCTTGTCCTGTCAAACCTACAGGTTTGTTGTGAGGGTCCAATGGGACAAATCTGTTATAGAATGTCACAATGTAATGCATAATTAATCTTAATCAAATTTTAACGAGAGGCAGGAGTGGATTAAGTAAGCTGATCTCAAAGAAGTCCTGCCTTCCTCCCCAGTTCCTCCCCTCCCAACCCCCTTCTATCCCTCACCTCTGCTCTAGATGTGTAAATCTGGGCAAGTTGCAACTCTTCAAAATTACACACTTAGAGAAGGTGCTGACCATCATTGGTAAATGGAGCTTCTTCTTCACTCGAGAGAAATCACAGTTCTAGTCCCTATTTTTACCTTAATTTGAATATAATATTTGTTAGAAGCAATGACAGAGTAATCTTGAGAAATACATTAACACTGTGTATGCATGCCTTTAGTCATACAAATAAGCTTCTTAATACTTAAAAAAACCCAAGACAAACTACATGCAAAGCTCCTAGCAAGAGTGTTTTCTTGACCTAGACACTGAAAAAATGAATGAGAGAATTTAAGCTAGAACTGAATGAACTTTTGGTTGTCAATAGTCCAAAGTTAAGGATTATTGCAAATTAAAGTAAATTTTAATTCAGTTTACTTAAATTCCAAAGGCATTAATTGAGCTCTTTACAGGTGTCAGGCACCTGTGAGGTGATAGTAACAGAAAGAGAAGAAAAAAAATAGTTTCTGACATTCTTTTTGCAAATGTTCTCTCAGGCAGAGTTTTCTTTAACTTTTTAGACTTTCTTATTCCAACTAGCACCTTGTTTACTGGCAACCTTGGCTGGTTTTTTTATAGCCAGCAGTTGGTGAAGAAAGCTAGGATGACCATGGATAAGGGATGCTTTGTGTTTCATTATTCAAGGTTGTCTCCCTCTCCCTTTACTAATATGCAGGAATCTTCTGTCATTGTCTAATACAAGCAATACTCATTGTTATTTACAGCAAAATGCATGGAAAATCGAAAGCAAAGGCTCCTCCGGACACATTTGGCAATTATTTCTCCAGATACACACTCTAGTTGTGGTTTTTAATGCAAAACATCTCAATGCAAGCTGTAGTCACTATTTCTCAAAAACTGGCTATAGCAAGAAAAAACAGACTTCTTTCTGGGTTTTATCCTTGCCTACAGTTATCTATCACTGTACCTTTTAAGTTCCTTCTTCTGACTTCTTACCACAGGGCTTTAACCTGATAGGAAAAACATCTAACAAACAATGGGCATTGCAATGGAAGCCATAAAAGCTATAAGCAGGCTAACTGGACTAGTTAATTAGTGTTTGCATATGCACACTGCTCAACTGAGAGGCTGAGCTCCTGAGCCGTTTTGGAAGGCTTAAAAAAAAAAGTCTTCTTGAAAAGGAATGTAAACTTTAAAATCATGGCAGTTGGAAACCAAGGGGAATATTTTTATCCGAAGTATTTATACTTTAGGACCTTTTAAAAGTTAATAAATTCAAACTGTATTCCTGGTGATTGGGAAGGTAGTTTCCTGAGTGAAAAGATTAGCATTTTGGTGGGTGGGAAATTAAGGGAAAGCTAATTTAGGATCTGAAGCTGCAAAAGGCAAATTAAGGCAGCAGCGAGTGCTCCCCCATTTCCCATTTCCCGCCTCTCTCCCCGTTTCCCCTAGAAAGCCTAGTAATCAGCACCAGCCACACTGGAGAGGCTAGGAATTCTGCCTTGGAGTTTAGATTAACAAGTAGGTTTTGTTCTCTTTTCAAACCCTGTCTGCAGGCAAAAAGGAATGACCAAGAATGAAGACCAAGCAAATTATGGCTGTGGTTTGGTTAAGAAAAGGCATCTCCAAGTGCTTTAAAAAAATACCATGTAAGTTTAACTTGGAATGTGCTTATTCTGGGCAACATGCTCAGCTACCCACTCAGCATTTCAAAACACATGTTTAGAGGCACATTCATAATTGCCTTCTCCTGACGCCTGATTTTATTGTCAGCTCCAACCCAGATATGAATGAACACTGCTGAAATTTTCAGAAGGCTATTTTTGCTATCAGAAATACCTCAGGGGAAGGGCACCCGGGAATGGAGGGGCATGCATCTCCTCTGGAGACAACTGTGTCTATGCAGTTTTCTCCGCAATGCCAAGTTACCTGCAGAGAGAAAAAGTAAAAAAAAACAAAACATTTTTCACTTCCCCCTCAGAAAATCGTTATGTTACGTGGCTGGATCATGCAAAGAAATCTTTTGGAACTGGGCTGCCTGGTAGTCATTTGTTGTCTGCTGGGCGATAGTTCACATGACAAGGGGCAACAGGATGCGTAACTGACATGTATTACTGAAACGCTAAGAAGATAATCAGAATGAAACAAGGGGAGCATTTTCAAGCTCAGTCTAGCCAGGTTTGTCATCTTTATTCTTAAAGGGCTGCTTCCTTAAACAGAACTTGCCCTTTAAGTTTCTGTCCAGTGAATTAATCACCAATATTTTACAAGAACCATGACCAAAGTAAACTGTATTCCACAGTCTTTGGTGTATTGAAGACCTGAAAGTTATAAACAATGGAATAGGGATCATTTGGAAAAGTACATTTTTCTTGTGAATGTCAGAGGGCATACCATGTGGATACTAGTTGAGATTTATTCTCTGAGTGAGTGAGCTTCTGGTCAACAATAATAAAAAAGATAGTCTGAACTGGAGCCAGACATGAACATGTGATTAATCCTATGCTCGTTCTCTGAATAACCTCTTCTCTATTCTAACTAGACTAGTGATATGTGCTTTTATATTCCCATTTTCTTACACTTGGGCTTTTCAGTTTCCTATGTCAGTTACCCACTTTTAAAATGTTCCCTGACAGGTAACTTAACATGATCTTATTATTTGAACTTGTTAGTTTGAGTTCCATAGCTCAGAAAAATAACTCATCTTCTTACTATGATGGTGGCAGTTTTTTGGAACCATGGATGTAAAAGAATATTAGCATGTTCTTTTGATTTTCTTTTGAATAGAAGCTCCCTGACTACTGATGTGTTTGTTTTGTCTTTGTATCCCCAGTGTCTGACACTGTGTCTGAAGTATGTTGCATGCTAAGCAAATGTTTGTGGAATTAGAATGGTTCCTGGCTTTATAATATACCAATTTTATTAAAAACCCTGTTAATCCAATACCATAATTGAGATAATTGCTTAAGAAATATTTAAAGCAAAGAAATAGAATGCTCCAAAATATGTATGTCTGTCATTCCCAGGACGTTTTTGTTTTACATTCATAAAAACACTACTAGAACATTGCTTGCTTTCTCTCTCTCTCTCTCTTAGCTTATTTCAAGAGAATCACCTCAATTTTATTGCTAGAATTAGAATAGCTACTGCCCTTAAGAAAGTTCAATTGCTTTCTGCTACACAGTGATTCTATTAAGCATAAAAAGCCCAGTTAAGCTTAGTAAATTCCAGTCTTCAGCAAAGGTGCCTAAATGAACTGTTTAGTATTCTACCATTTAGCTATACATACAAGATTTCATTTAGTGCTTTAATGAGCACACCAATTTTCCAGATGGTCAGGACTGCAAAAAAAAAATTGCAACAGCTCGGAGTTCAATGTTTTGAATTCATTGATGCAAAACTCAAATGTATTCCATTTATCTTTATATTTGTCTTCAGCTATCACTTTAATGGTCTATCAGAATAATTAACCAGAGAGCAGAGCATGCTTTGGCATTCATAAACATTTCTTCCAGTAACTATCAACTATCTCCAGAAGACAAAGGGATATATTACACACATACCACCACACACATACTATACAAACATATTCATATCTGTATGTAGACATATCACTATAATGCAATTCAAATATATTAGTGTAAAAGTCCTACCTGGTCTTTGTCCATTGATAAGAAGTATACCAGTCGTGAAAAAAAGCAATAGAAAAAAGAGCAGCTGAAATTTCATTTTGCTGCCACACAGAAAGATAGCCAGAGCACTCCCAGAAAACCAAACAATCCTTTAAATACTCCTGCACTATCTGTGTGGCTCAGCGCACAATTCTAATGACAAACCTCAGAGTGAGTTGCCAGCTGCGCCTTCCAGCAAGGTTAATGATCATATAAGACAAGGTTACTGGTGCTGCACTGTGGTCAGTGCCTCCCTCTTCCCCCAAGCTCCCCCCCCCCCCCCGCACCTCCTCTCCCTTTTCCTGTCACTCCCCTTTATTTTCCATAAGCAAATAATGTTGAAATGGAGCATCCTAGTAAACAACCACTTCACTGGGGTCTACTAGCTTTCTGAAAGGAAAATGCTTAGACTTTCCTTTAAATTCAACCAAGAAATGGAGAAATATGTAAAACAAGCATGATACTGCCCCCTCCCCTTCTCATTTGCAACTGTTTAAACTTTGCATTGCCCATATTGGTCCCACATGCAGAAAGTAATGGGAATGACAGGAAGTCTCTCTTTTGTCCCTCTTAGAAAGAATTCTGCAGACCTTACTTAAGAACCCCTAGTGCTTTGTGGCAGGACTAGCTGCTGAAATGCTTTCTGTTCCCCAAACTAGCTGCAAAGTAGTGGCTATTCAGAGGGAATCTGAAACTACAAAATCTGGTGTGCCTTTCGTACCATGAAGTATTCTTAGGGTTCAGAACAGCCTGAAATTAGTCTTGGAAATCCTGAGGCTTTCAGTTTGGAAAACAAAACTTAAATGTAGAAAGTGGTCCTGACAGATTTATTTTAAGAAAAAAAAAAACAAAAAACCTTTCACCACTGGGGCAAAAACGTCACTCAAAACCAGAAGAACATGACTAGTATTCTCTTCTCCTACATTGGCTAGGAACAGGAATTAGAAATGAAGAGGAAAACTTAGGCAAGTTCCATCCACTGACAGATTCAGGAGTTTCACCTTTATGTTAAATAACTGTTACATCTCTTACACACATCTTGGTTAGTCCTTGGTAAGCAACAGGTATGCTGCTGTTGCTGTTGTCATTTTTGGAAGACAATACACTTTAGAAGTTAACCAGAATGAAAGATGGTGTGATGGGAAAGTGCTCTAGGTAGAAAGGATAACTCTGGCTATAGTTCATAAAGAAGTTTTTGCATTTAGTTCCAGGTTCATTGTTAGAGCTATGCCCGTGGCTGCAAGAAATCAATTGAATATAATTAGTTGGATAATGTAAACACACATAATTCTTATAATATGCAAGTCAGGGAATTGGGCTCCTTGGAGGATATCAAGATCCATTAGATGAGATCCTTGCCAGCAGCTGCAGTATTTAAAGAGTGCTTTGTAAACTTTACAGATGTTAGCCCAGCTGATTGAAGATGCTTGCAGTCTAGTGAGGGGAAACAAGATAGATACATAGCTAATTATATTAACATTAAAATCTAAGTTCACAAGGGAAGTGAAAACAACGTCCTATAGCTAGGACTTGAAGTTTTGCTTGGTTTTACTGGGGGGATGGAGAAGGTTTTGTAAAGGAGGAATCACCCAACCTGGTTCCCTGAACAATAGTTAGGATTTCATCAGTTAGAGATTGAGCTGTAGAAAAGCAAAAGGGGAGAGGAGAGGAATTCTCTTCTTTTGAGAGAGTGGATGGTACAGAGAAAAGAGCACTGATTCTGGTTTCAGAAAGCCTGGGTTCTAATTCCTCCTTAGACTCTAATTGTGGGACTTGGACAGGTCACTTAAACTTTTTATTCTCACTTCTCTGTAAAATAAGGAGCCTGGGCTAGATGGTCTCTGAAGTTCCTCTTAACTCTACTTCTGTGACCCTATGAATCTATTCCAAGTTAGCAGATTATGAAAACAAAGACAGATATGGAATAAGATGTCAGGAATATGGAGAATGGTGAACAATTCAATTTTCCAGAGTGTGGATTATGTGAAAAGGAACATTGTGTGGTAAGGTGATATTGCCAATGAAAACTTTCTACTTTATTTAAGTTTCCCAGATTTAGGTGGTGAGTAGTGAACCTCTTTGTTCTTTAGGTTTAAAATTAATCCTTAAAGTTATCCTGAATCTAGAAACCAGTTCATAATCTTTTACTTAGTTAACTCTAGATTCATTAAAATCATAAACATATAGAAGTTCCCAAAATAAGAACTTCTATGGTATCTCAATAATTTATCAGTGTTTCTAGGTTTTTTTACTTAAAAATTTTGTCCAAATAACTTAGAATTTGACCTTATTTCCTTCTCAATGCTCATGTCATATCTTCTCCCTTGCCACACTCAGGGTAATTCACTATTTGAAAGAATTATAGCATTTGAGGCAACATATGTTTACCACCTAATATATATTACTAAGTGAGCTGTTCAGGTCTTTCAGCCTTTTTGGACCTAATGCTAACATTACTCACAAAATCACAGAGACCCAATCTTTTTGTCTGCCCAAGAAATAGCATTTTTCAGTTATCTCTTTTCTTCTGTGTCTTGGTGTAGCCCATTAACAACTGCTCAGCTTTTTGGGCATTGTAATTCCTTGTGTTAGACTTATGGGATTGATTGGACATCAGATTTACTTAGATTTACTTACATAGACTTAGATTGGCTGGACATCATCCATTGTACCTGCCCTTGCATTGCAATAGTTTTCTTCTCTCTCTTTTCCTCCCTGGTATTTTCCAGGTTCAGTTGTTTTGAGATCATACTTCTTTTCTATCATGTAGTTCTCTTTAAAGAGATTTTTTTTTTAGTTAACAAGAGTTTATTTTCTCTCCTTTTCCTCCCATTGGGGAAAAAAGGAAAAAAAACCTTTTGCAACAACTATCTAGTTTGTAGTTTTCAAATCATTCTTGTATGTATTTATATATAATATTCATGTATTTTAACACATTTCTCAGTAAAATCCTCTGGGGCAGAGGGTGAGAGGACAGACTCCTCTCGTCCTTTCTCAGCAGAAAAACCTTAAAGGAACTAGAGTTTCTGGGTACATTATCAATTTAAAGGTATGGTTGAATAAAATTTATTAAATACTATTGGACCTAATAGTGTTGCTCCACAATTGACTAGGATGCCAGACTTTTAAAAAAAATTGCTTTTCCACAATTGCATGTAAAAACAATTTTTAACTTTTATTTTTAAAACTTTGAGTTCTAAATTCTCTCCCTCCTTTCCCACCCAAATTGAGAAGGCAAGCAGTTTAACATAGGTTATACACATGTAGTCATACAAAATATATCCATAATAGTCATGTAGTAAAAAGGAAACAGAAAAAAAACCTCAAAAAAAAATACAGAAAAACAAACAAAAAAATATGCTTCAATCTGTATTCAGATACTATCAGTTCTTTCTCAGGAGATGTATAATATTTCTCGTCTTAAGTCCTTCAGAGTTGTCCTAGATTGTTATATTGCTGAGAATAGCTGTCATTCACAGCTGAACATCTTACAATATTGCTGCTACTTTGTTTACAATACATTTCACTTCACATCATCCCCTGCAAGTCTTCTCAGGTTTTTCTGAGAGCATCCTGCTCTTCATTTCTTATAGTACAGTAGTATTCCATCATAATCACATACCACAGCTTGTTCAGCCATTCCCAAATTGATGGGCAACCCTCAATTTCTAATTCTTTGCTCTCAGGAAAGAGCAGCTATAAATGTTTTTTGTACATATAGGTCTTTTTTCCTTTTTAATTATCACTTTTGGGATACAGACCTAGTATTGCTATGTCAAAGGGTATGCATGATTTTATAGGGGTTTGGTCATAGCTCCAAATTGCTTTGCAGAATGGCTGAATCAGGTCACAACTCTACCAACAGTGCATTAATGTCTCATTTTTCCACATCCCCTCCAACATTTGTCATTTACCTTTTCTATCCTAATCTAATAGGTATGAAGTAGTGTCTCAGAAGTGTTTTAATTTGCTTTTCTCCAATCAATATTGAGTTGGAGTATTTTTTCATATGGCTTTTCATATAGCTTTGATTACATTTTCTGAAAACTGATCTTTCCATCATTTATCAATTTGGGAATGGCTCATTTTTTGTAAAATTGACTCAGTTCTCTATATATTTGAGAAATGAAGCCTTTATCAGAGAAACTTGCTTCAAATTTTTTCAGAGTTACTAATGCTTTTGCTTCCCATCCTGTTTATTCTATTTTCTCTCTCTTTTCACCCTATTCCTTCTCAAAGAATTTGACTGTCCCCTCCCCCAGTCTGTGCTGCCTCTATCATCCCTCCCCCTTCTCTGAGCCCCTTTCTTCCTAATTTCCTGTAGGGTAAGATAGATTTCTCTACCCAATTATGTGTGTCTGCTATTCCGTCTTAGAGCCAGTTTTGATGAGAGTGAAGTTCACTCATTCCCCCTCATGTCTCCCCTCACCCCCTCCACTATAAACACTTTTTCTTGCCTCTGTTATGTGAGATAATTTAGCACATTCTACATCTCCCTTTCTCTTTCTCCCAGTTCATTCCTCTCTCACCCCTTAATTTTAGACTTGACATTTCTGTAGCCAAATGTAATATGCTGTTCAGCAAACTCCTCTCAATAGATATTAAACGGAATTAATTAATTGAATTTAAAAAATTGAAAAAGCTAACATCTTTTGCAAGACTGGCAGACAAAAATATTCTTTCTTTTGAAAACATTAATTTGGTCTTTATTTTTATTTTTTTAAAACATTTTTAAAAGAATTAGTGCTTTTATTTTTTGACCATATTTGCTGTTTTAAAAATAGATTTTTATTGCTATTTTCATTTTTTCCATTGCCTAGATTTCTCCCTTCCTCCTCTCTTTATTATAAGAAAAACAAATTTTGAAGAAAAAAAGCTCTGTAATAATACATTTTATTTGGGGAGTGAGGATGAGGTAATTGGGGTTCAGTGACTTGCCCAAGGTCACACAGCTACTAAGGGTGCTAAAGTGTCTGAGGCCAGATTTGAACTCAGCTTTGTCCTGACTCCAGTACTGGTGCTCTACTCATTGTACCACTTAGCCACCCCAACAGCAATGCATTTACAAAATATGACATTGTATGCAATCTGGACTCCTGCTCCCAATCTCTTTCTGAAGCAGAGGGGAGGGATTATCTCCTCATAGCCCTTCTTTGTGTTCGAGCTTGCTTTTTGTAACTTTGCAACACTCATTTTAGCTTGTTTTATAGTGATTCTTCTTTCTATTAACTTTGCTGCTGTTATTGGTTATATTGGATTTTTTGGCTGTATTTATTTCATTTTACATCAATTAATCTAAGTCTTTTTAATCATGTTCGGCATTTCTTGTAGCACAGTAATATTCCACTATAAAGAATATTATTTCAGTAAAAAAAACAAAACAAAACATGTCAGCCAGTCAACAAGCTTTCATTAAGTATTTCCTATATACCAAGCACTATGTGAAGCATTCAGTAAACAAATCCAAGTTAAAAGGAGGATGTGATCCCTACCCTCAAGGACCTTGTGTTTGAATGTGGAAGACAGCAAAGAAAGGGAAACTAAAAAGAGGGATGGGAGTGAGAAAGAAGGGACCTAGCATAGAACTTGGTGAAAAAGCCCAAAGAAATGCAGCCTTAAAGGACAGGAAGAACTACCTGCCCTTCTTGAATGGAGATTCTGGGAGGAGTCCTCCATCCTCCAGAGAGAGGGGCCCTTCTTGCAAGGGGCTACTTCTGAGGTTTTAGTGATCTTCCAGAATGAAATTTTGCGAAAAGTCCCGAAGTTCAGCCTGATGGGAAATGAGAAGCTAAGAGTGTACAAAATGTAACCAGTCTCCAAGTCTCTGTAGATAAGACATGGCTCTCCTCCAGCTTTTGGAACAGTTTCTTCTATTGTCATTTTTGACAACCACATAACAAAAGCAATGATATTTTAATGATATGTAATTTCATTCTTGTAGGTGTTTTATCTATTCATGTGGGTCAGAATGTTTTCACACATAGAGGGTCAGAAAAATTCATCATTTCATAGGTAATTCTTCCTGAGTTAGATTTGCTGAATTTGGCTAAGCTGGTCTTTAAATAAAAAACATTAAGTCTGTTCCTGGGTACCTCGGTGAAGCCTAGAAAAGCCAGAATTACTTCCATGCCATGATGAGACATGGAACAGGATTTTCGTGGAGTGTTTAATAATAATTGAGTTTAGATAGCATCTTATTGTAACAAGGTACTTTATTTTCACTATCTTACTTGATCCTGACAACACCTCTTCAAAGTAGACAGAGCAGATATTATTCCTTTTTGTAGATAATAACAATAACAAAGATTTGAAAAACACTTTGCATACATAATCTTGTTTAATCCTTATAACAACTCTGTGAAGTGGGTGACATATCTGAGATTCAGAGACATTCGATGAGTTGTTTCCATAGTCAGAATAGGATTTATATCGTAGTCTTCTAATTTCCAGATCCAGTATTCTTTCCATGACACCAGCTGAATGTTGAAAAACCAATCTGATGCACTGCTCTTTGGAGCAAAGGTATCAAATTACTCATGGAGGTAAAGATAAAATACCATAGAATTGTAGAATTGAATGACATTGTGCTGATCATTCTGATTTGCTAGGCAAGACTGAAGGAGAAATAAAAATACAATTTTACTAAGATGGAAAATACATGAATTCACATAAAAAAAATTGGAAGGCAAACCAGAGGTCACATACTCCAACTTTCACTCAAACTACATTTATGAAACATGCTGATAGGAAGGACTGACTTTCCTAATACACTCTGGGCCTGAGGTTCAGGTGCTGAATGGGAGACAAGCAGAGGAGGGCCATCTAGGAGGTCTTGCATCTATTAGGAATAGCCACTTTGGCAAAGCTAGCTCCTTTGGTCAAATGCTAACCTGAGCCAACCAGACCACAGGAGTCATGGAAATTTAGCTGTCCTATAGACTGGGACCTAAGACAGGTACACAGACCACGTACATAGATACCAGAGTAAATGAGGGAGCAAAAGTCCTAGGGGAAGCAAGCAAAAGGGAGACACTGACCCCTGTCTTTATTGAAGTTTCCATCTCTACTTCTTGGAATTTCTTTGATTGTCAATGCCAATTTGTTTATATGGGGAGAGGAGACTAACTTACTTAGAAGGGAAGGACTCTATCTATATTATAAGTCATAGAATTCTTAAGAAATCCATGGACAGATTTTAGGAGGTCTGGGAACCTGAATAGGAAAAAATTACAACTTTCACTATAATTGTTTTCTTTTATAGTCCTATGTATTTCATGCATTTAAAACACATTTTTCTGACAAGAGGTCCATTGACTTTTCTAGATAGCCAAAGAAGTCCATGACACAATAACTAAAAGGTTGTTTGGTTTCGTTCAACTCTTTATGACCCAATTTGGAGTTTTCTTGGCAAATATACTGGAATGGTTTGCCATTTCTTTTTCCAGTTCACTTTACAAACAAGGCAACTGAGGCAAACAGAGTTAAATGACTTGCCTAAGGTCACACAGCAAATGTCTGAGACTGGATATGAACTCAGGTCTCCCTGACTCTAGGCCCAGCACTTTATCCACTGCGCCACCTAAAAAACCCTTAAAATTTTGTGCCTTTTCACTTGGCAACTGGAACTTCAACTATGTTAGAGTCAATGTTTTGTGTTGAAATACTTAAGAGGAGCTTGTTGTTTTCACCTAGTCTGAATTCCTTGGGGCTCTCATTTATAACATCCCCAACAAGTGGATCATCAGATCTCTTCTAGACAACCTTCAGCAGCAAGGAGCTGACTGCCCCCAAAGACAGACCATCCCATGTCTAGATATTTGTAATCATTGATTTTTCCTTCTATTAAGACTAATTTCGCCTACCTTAAACTTCAATCCTTTCTTTTAATTGTACTGCCTAGACCCCAGCAGGACAAGTTTAGTCCTCCATGTATTAATCCTTCAAAATACCTGAAAATAGCTATCTCCCTTAAGCCCTCACTAGATCATTTATCTGATTTTAGTGTGACTTGATTTCCAGTCTGCATCCTGATCACCCTTTCTTCAAAGTGTTTGCCAAACTTCTTTCTCAAATTTGGCACTGAACCAAGGACTTCAGATATGATTGGATCAGGACTGGGTACAATGGGACTATCTTTTCTCCCATTCATTATAGTATACTTTTCTGAATGGTACATACATTAAACAGACACATATGGGCCCTGCAAACAACAGCTTTATGATGTGTATTTCAGTCCTTTTTATTTTTTTTTTTAACATTTAACAATCTTTAATTTGGAAGAGAAGTCAATACAAGGCATTCTTCAGGGTTTGGTCTTGGAGTAAGTAAAAGGAGAGGTGAAATGACCTTTTTTTTCCCCCAACTTTAAAAACTTACCAAGCACAAGGTAAAAGTCTTAGATAGGGTTATTTAAAAATACTCAGCCAGCCCATCTTCCTTTCTCTACCAATAGTTCTAAAACCCATTACATAACCTTTTTTCATACCAAAATGAGTGTGCATATTCCTTCCTTTAGTCGAATGTGATGAGAGTAAACTTCATGTTTTTCTCTTACCTCCCCTCTTTTTCCCTCCACTGCAAAGTCTTTTGCTTGCCTCTTTTATGGGAGATACTTTGCTCCATTCCATTTCCCTTTCTCCTCCCAATATATTTCTCTCTCACTGCTTAATTTCATTTTTTTAAGATATGATTCCATCTCATTCAATTCACTCTGTGCTTTCTGCCTCTGTGTGCACGCATGTGTGTGTGTGTGTGTGTGTGTGTGTGTGTGTGTGTGTGTGTAATCCCACCAACTACCCAGATACTGAAAAGCTTCAAGAGTTACAAATATTGTTTTTCCATGTAGGAATGTAAACAGTTCAACTTTGGTAAGTCCCTTATGACTTCTCTTTGCTGTTTACTTTTTCAAGCTTCTCTTTATTCTTGTGTTTGAAGGTCAAATTTCCTTTTCAGCTCTGGTCTTTTCATTAAGAATGCTTGAAAGTCCTCTATTTCATTGAAGGACCATTTTTTTCCCCTGGAGTATTATACTCAGTTTGGCTGGGTAGGTGATTTTTAGTACTAGTTCCTTTGACTTCTGGAATATTCTGTTCCACGCCCTTTGATCTCTTAATGTAGAAGCTGCTAGATCTTGTGTTAACCTGATTGTATTTCCACAATACTTGAATTGTTTCTTTCTAGATCCTTGCAATATTTTCTCCTTAACCAGGGAACTCTGGAATTTGGCCACAATGTTCCTAGGAGTTTCTCTTTTTGGATCTCTTTCAGGCGGTGATCAGTGGATTCCTTGAATACTTATTTTTCCCTCTGGTTGTAGAATATCAGGTCAGTTTTCCTTGATAATTTCATGAAAGATGATGTCTAGGCTCTTTTTTTGATCATGGCTTTCAGGTAGTCCCATAATTTTTAAATTGTCTCTCTTGGATCTATTTTCCAGGTCAGTTAGCTGTTTTTCCAATGAGATATTTTGTATTCTCTTCCATTTTTTCATTCTTTTGGTTTTGTTTTGTGATTTCTTGGTTTCTCAT
>CM053772.1:144508893-144667335 GCA_028658325.1 Potorous gilbertii
TTTGCCAATTGAGTTAGCCTATTTTTCAAGGTGTTATTTTCTTCAGCATTTTTTTTGGGTCTCCTTTAGCAAGGTGTTGTCCTGTTTTTCATGCTTTTCTTGCATCTCTCTCATTTCTCTTCCCAGTTTTTCCACCACCTCTTTCACTTGATTTTCAAAATCCTTTTTGAGCTCTTCCATGGCCTGAGCCCACTGAATATTTATTTTGGATGTTTGGGACACAGAAGCCTTGACATCTATGTCTTTCCCTGATGATAAATATTGTTCTTCCTCATCTGAAAGGATGGGAGAAGATATCTGTTCACCAAGAAAGTAACCTTGTATGGTCTTACTGTTTTCCCCTTTTCTGGGCATTTTCCCAGCCAGTTAGTTGACTTCTGAGTTTCCTCTCCACCCCTGCCCAGATCTGCCCAGCTAGTGCTTGGGGTCTGAGATTCAAATGATGCTTCCCAGCCTCAGGGCATTCAGCGGGGGGTTGGGGGAGCTGCTATTCAGTGTGAGATTAAATTCAGGTACTCAGGTGGGGGCAGGGCTGCTATTCAATGTGAGATTAAGTTCAGGTGCTCGAGTGGGGGTAGGGCCGCCACCAGGGGCTCAGTTCCCTCAGGGGTTTACATGGAGACCTTTAACAATGGATCTGAGCTCCTGCCTGCTTTGGGAGCCCCTGTCTGCTGTTGCCTCCTGAGGGGCCTGAATTATGGAGACATCCCGCTCCCCTCTCAGCCAGGCAAAAAAAACCCTCTCACTGACCTTTGGCACCTGTAGGTGGAGAGACCTGCAAGGCTACTGGAGATTCCATTCCTGAAGCCTGCTCGGATCTGCTCCTCTCAGTGCTGCAGCCAAGGCAGGCCTGGGCTCTGCTCTGGGTCTGGTACATGATGGACCTTTGGTGTTGGTTTTTCAGGGCTCTCTGGAACAGAAATCTCCTCCACTCTGTTGTTCTGTGGCTTCTGCTGCTCCAGAATTTGTTGGGAGTTCTTCTTTACTGGTATTTTATGGGCTGTGGGTTAGGAGCTAGCATATGTGTGTCTTTCTACTCCGCCATCTTGGCTCCTACCCCCCATTACATAATCTTGATACATATTCCTGCAGATGATTTACAGTTCTGCTTCAACTTACCTCACTGTCTCCAAAATACTCAAGATAGCTTAGCCTCATTGCTGTAGACTTTGTAATGCATAGCAAGCAAACAATTACTATTTTTTCAGTAACTGTTACTACTTCTTTAAAATTAGAACTCTTTGTGGAAAGAAAACTTCCCTCTGAATATATCTTCCCACAAATGCAAAGTACCTTTCAAAGGCCCCAAACCTTCAACTTGCAAACTTCCCTGACCTAACATGATGGAAGCAGGGATAGCAAAATTAAAAATAAGTGTATAGCTGGTTTTTGCTATTTATTTGAAGCACAGTAAAAAAGAAAAATTGGTACACTTTGGGAATTCAGTGAACCAAGGTGCACTACCATAACTTTAGGGGCATTACAGATCAAAAAAAGCTAGATTTTCTCCCCTTTTGAAACACTGCATTACATAATTTGTCACCCAAACAGACCATTTACAAATATTAGGTCAATACATTTCTAACATCCATAAAAATGTAGCTTTCTTACTAAAATGCAAGAATTTAAAAGATCAGTGTCTAAACAAGGAAAGATAAAAAACAAACTGGAATGAAAGCCTAGATATCACATCTAAAATCGGGTCTTTTTGTTTGGGCCTTCATACTCTTCTCTCCCTCTACCATATCCTGGAGCTCCAGGTCACATTCTTCTAGGGCCCTGCTCCGCCCAGGCCGGGGGTCCTCCCCGCCCCCCACAGGCCCAGCTGCTCCCTGCCCAAAGCGCTCAGTACGCATGTCACTTCCCATCTTGGAACCTCCCAGGGCTGGCCTCATGGCCTGTGCCACCCCTTAGAGGGGGAAGTTTCTGGCTTCCAGAGCCGCAGGGATCATCCATGATCATCTCTCCGCACCCATTCTGATCTCTCACGTGGACCCCGTATCCAGCCGACCGTGGCTTTCTTGTCTCTGGCGTTTGCTCTCCCATCTTCCCGTTGGCCAGTCCTCATTTCTTTTTCCTCTTGCCTTGCCCGCATTTCTGGATGGGGACCTCTGCTCAGTCTCGGCTCTTCCCGACGCCTCCTTGGATCTGCCTGGCGCTCTGACAGGTATCTTCCATTTCACTTTCCGGCTTGTCTTCTGCATCTTTCAGGTTTTTCTCAACCTGTTCCCTTTCATCTAAAGACTTCCATCTCTGGGACTATTCCCCCTCAAAGGTGCCACGGCTCTCTCTCCTTGTCCTGTGCTAGCTTTTCAGGAAGACCATCTTCATCCTCTCAGGACGGGGAGTGTTGTCAACAAAACTCCTTCCCTGCGTCGTTGGGATGCTGTTCTTGCGGCGGACCTAGGCCTTTTCCTGTAGATCTTCCTCCACCATCCACAAGGACGACAGCCCTTTCGTAGGTCCAGACTGGCTGGATGCTTCTTCCAGTAATCCACTGGTCACATAGGGAGAAAGATGTCGTAGAGAGAGGCAGCTTCGTGTGTGCCCAACGAACACCAAGCTGTGGTCCTCTCACGGGTGGATCGTCAGGGTCTGCGTTTGCAGTGTCTGCCAGGGCTCTAGAGGAGGAAACTTGGTCCTCCATATGTAGCAAATAATCTTGTAAAGTCTTCATCTGTAATACCAGCGGGCAGATTTCCAACAAATAAGTTGTGCCTAAGTTTTCTCGCCAGGCCTCGACAGGGACAAATTTGCTTTGGAGCCCTCCTAGTCCTAGGGCCCCCGGGGGGGAGGGGTGCAGCTGCTGTACGGTGGGTGGCCCTGCGGCCCCCTCAGGGCTCCCCGCTGCCCCAGTGCCGGGGGCTTCGGGTGGCCTCCGGGAGGAGTGAGGCCCAGCCCGCCAGCCTTCGGACCTCCAGGCATCTCGCCTTGGCCAAGGCCTCAGGACCCTGGTTGGGCCCCGCGGGGCCCGGGGGCGGAGGGGGTGAGGCCTCCCTCGAGCCGAGGACGCTGAGGCCGATGTTGAAGGAGTCTGCCGAGGGCTCCCCGGGGGATGGGGCGCGAGGGTCCGAGGAGGCCTGGGAGGCCGCCCCCAGCGCTGGGCGGGGCAGACGGCGCTGAGACGGAGGCCGGAGACCGGCACGGTGACGCCCCCCGTGGGTCCCGGGCTGCTGCCGGGAGGAAGCTTTGGCGGGTCTGGAGACCGCGCCTGCTGCGCCTGTTGCGCCTGTTCTTGAGCCGGTGCCTGAGCCCGAGGCGGCGGGATGGAAGGCGTCGGCCCGGTCCGGACGGCCCCGCGTCAGCGGCCTTCTAATCTGACTCAGGCCCACGCGCATGGGCGGTGGTGAACGGAAGTCAGGGCTTAGGCCTCCACCTCGCCGGCCACCGCAACTCCGGAACCGGTGCCGGACCGGTCCGGGACCAGCGCGGGGCGAGGCAGAAGCGGAGAAGGCGCCCGCGGGACGTGGAGGCCACCTGCTGATCCCAAAATGGCGGGACACAAGCCGAGTATTTCAGTCCTTGCGATGAGCAGCTACGGAGACAAAGCAGCCGTGGGTTAAGGCTCTCCCATGAAAGGCATGTCGTGGCTATCGCCCCCCACGTTGTCTGTGCACTAGAGATGTGCGTGACTTAGCGGAGACGCAACCATGGTGAGGCCCGGAGGCCGCTACGGAGAGAGGGCCGTGGGCACGGAAGACGTGGGAAAGTGAGCCGGAGGAAACTGGAGGAGAAGGTGGGACAGGAGCAGGGCAAGCTTGCCTTGGACGGGGACTTCGGAAAGAGACGATTTTAGAATATTTCTGGTATAGAAAAATGGGTAGAAAATATCTGAGTGCTCCAGAAAGACAAGTGTTTAGTGGAACTTGGGAAATGGTCTTGGAATTCAAACAGTCAGGGCCTGCCCTAAGAGCCATGCGAAAGTTAAGGTCAGGTCCCAGGTAGATCCAAAGAAGTCAGGTAGTCTGTGTCTTGGGTGAGGTTATATTCCACCTTGACGGGGGCTTGGAGGCATAATAGAAGATTGTAAGGCCAAAAGAAAGCAGGTAACAGTCTAGGAGATGCAGCGTCCCCCGAAGGAGGCATCGACCTGGACGCTGTGAAGTGAAGTGGAAGGTCAGCCTCGTGGAGTGAACACGCGGCGAGGGCTCTCTGAGAGGAGGAAGCAGACGCTGCGGGGCTCCTCGGTCCCTGCTGAGACACGCCGAAGTGGGGGAGAGATGTTGACTGCTGAGGGGGCAGATTGAGTGCAGACTTCTCCCCGGAGTGGAGGAGGCCTTGGGCCCAGGTTTCCTTCCTCCAGAGTGGGGGGATTGCCACGTGAGGCTACGTATGGCCTTAGGAGACTCGCCAACCCGGCAACATCGGCAACATGGAGGGGATTGTTAGATATCCCACCTAGAATGTAAGACCGCACTTCTCAGCCAATGGGAATGACGGGCATGGTGGGAGGGGCGTTTCCCGTCAGGTCTGTGTGAATGGCCTTCGTGCTTTACCCGAATAAAGGAAATTTTCTGTTTTCACCTTGAGTGAGGGGGTTCTTGCTCCCCGCCACAACTGCTCCTCCGAGGAGTAGCCCTCGAAAGTGCTTCTCTCTCTCTCTCTCTCTGTCTCTCTGTCCCTCTGTCTCTCTCTGTCTATCTCTGACCCTGTCTCTCTCTGTCTCTCTGTCTCTCTCTGTCTCTCTGTCCTGTCTCTCTCTCTGTCTCTGACCCTCTCTCTCTCTGTCTCTGTCTCTCTGTCTCTCTATCTCTGCCCTTGTCTCTCTCTGTCCCTCTCTCTGTGTCTCTCTCTGTCTCTGTCTCTCTATCTCTGACCCTGTCTGTCTCTGTCTCTCTGTCTCTCTCTCTGTCCCTCTGTCTCTCTGTGTCTCTCTCTGTCTCTCTGTCCCTCTGTCTCTCTCTCTGGCCCTGACCCTCTCTCTCTCTGTCTCTGTCTCTCTCTTTCTCTGTCTCTCTGTCTCTCTTTGTCTCTCTCTGTATCTCTCTCTCTCTGTCTCTGTCTCTCTCTCTGTCTCTGTCTCTCTGTCTCTCTCTTTTCTGTCTTTCTCTAGGTCTTTATTGGTCTTTCTCTCCCTGTTTCTGTTTTCCTTTCTTCACCTTTCTTTCCCTTTCTCCCTGCCTCTCTTCGTTTCTCTCTGTATGTCTTTTTTTCTTTCACTTCCTTCTTTTCTTTCTCTCTCTCCCTCATCTCTGTCTCTCTTACCTTTTTGTCTCTTTTCTCCACTCTCCTCCTTTCTTTCTTCCTCCCTGCCTCACTTTCCTGTACAGTCCACTACTCCATGAGGAGGGACACCTGCCTCACCATGAGTAAAGCCAAGATGGGTCACTACATTTATTAGTCTTTTAATGTTTTCATGACATTATTGTGCCCAGATTTTAGGTTGTTTTACTGATTTTGCTTACTTCACTCTGTGTTAGTTTATATACATCTTTCCAGGTAGCTCTGAATTTTTCAAATTCATTTCTTAAAGCTCAATAGTCAGTTTATTAATATTCTGAAATTTGTTCAGTCATTTCCTAATCGATGGGCAGTCATCTTGCTGAGTCTTCTCCTCCTCCCTCCTCCTCCTTTTCTTCTTTTTGCTTGCTAGCTACCATAGAGGGCTGCTGCAAATATTTTTGTATTTATAGAGCCTTTCCTTCCTTAACCGAATTAATTCAACGAGCATTTATCAATGCACACTCTGCCAGGCCCTGGGGATAAAAAAGAAATGGTTCCTGTAAGACAACATTAATACAGAAAAGGAAACACAAGATATTTCCAGAGTACATACAAAGTCATTGGTGTCTCTTTTCAATTGGGGGAATCAGGAAAGGCTCTGTCTGTGTAGGAAGTGGTACTTAAACTGAATCCAGGGAGTATATGGGGTGAAAGTGAGATTGAAGTGCATTCCCACCTATTGGGGACTGTCTGAGTAATGTCATGGTGACAGAAGATGAAAAGTCATAGATGGGAAAAAGGTAACAGGGCATTTTGGTTAGAATACAGAGTGCCTGCAGGAAGGTAATGTCCAGGAAGGCTGTACAGGTAGGGGGAGAATAGGGAACAAGCATTTATTTCATGCCTGTTATGTGTCAACCACTCTGCTCACAACAGTCCTGTGAGGCAGGTGCTATTATACTGTCCATTTTCATTTGAGGAATCTGAGACTTAAGTAGCTTGCCCGGGGTCACACAGTTGCTAAGTGTTTCAGGCCATGTTTGAAATTCAGATCTTCCTGTGTCCAGGCCCAGCACACTATCCCTGCCGCAGGTTGTTGTTTTGTGTGCCTTTCATACTTGAGGGGTCAAGGATACAGTAGGGGTCTGTCATGGGAGGATCCAGATACAGGCATGGGAGGAGGAAAAAAGGCAAGGTGAATCTGAGGAACAGTGAGTCAGTGTAGTTTGACTGGAACGGAGGGTATTGTGACAAAAGAAAAACCTGAGAGACAGAGTGTTTGGGTAATTAATAATCAGTTTTTTTTCTCTTGGTAACCAAGGACAAAACCATGGAGACAGAGAATGCTTTAAATACCATTGGAAAAGGGAGTGCCCCTGACAAGTAAAAATCACCCCCATTGGTAGACATTTAATTTATTAGCCTGAGGCAAGAATTCACCTACATTAGATTCTATTCACACTTCAAATAGAAGTAAAGTTTCCTAGTAGAGTGGGGTCCTGACCAAGATCCGGGAGCTGAAGGAATACCTGGATTAGCCACACCCTTCAGAAACTACTTGCCTTGGAATGAGGAAATAAAAAACCCTGATCTTAATTGATAATGGTTATTGCTATGCTAAAAGCAGTAATTCCTCTGAAGAGGAATAGTGTGATAAACTGGAAAGCCAGGTTAGAGGAGTTTGAATGTCAGATTAGAGTTTGAACTTTATTCTGAAAGGAATGGAGAGCCACAGAACTGACATTTAATGTGTGTTGAACTGCTGAATGATGTGACCAGAGCTGAGATGGGAGGGGATGAGGTCAAAGATAAAAGCAGAGGGGTTGGTGTTAAGAGGGGTCATCGCTTTCTCTAACCTACAGTAAAGGAAGAGAGTGGGAGAAGCTATGTTTTGACCTTTTAGGATTATATTCCCAGTACTGATTTACTGGATCAAAGGGTAAGAAGAGCTTAATGAATTTTCAAATATAATTTCACATGGTTTTCCAGAACTAGTTTTCAGCTTCACCAAAAGTTCATGAATGTGCCTATCTTTCCACGGTCTTTCCAACATTTACCATTTCCATCTCCAAAGCTGTATTTTCCTTGATTATAGGAAAAGGTGAATTGTAAGTGTTTCGGATGCCAAAATTTACAGATGTGGGTAAAGCATTTATTCAGCAGAAACCTCATTTAGATTTTTCCCATGATCTTCTTGGGCACTTGTGCTGGCTGGTAATGTATAATTTATTATAAGTGCTATATCAACCCAAACTGATGCCAAAAAATATATTTGTTCAGGAGACCATAACTCCCCAAAAGGCACATTTTGGAGTCTGTGGACATCTTTCTAAACCCTCATCTGTCTGGAAATCTGTTAAATGTTACAGCTATGAGTATTCTGGGCTCTAACATACAAAATTAATGGATGTGTTGCATTTGGATTGCATATTTAGTTATAGTGATTCTTACCTATATTAAATTGTTAAATTGATGAGCAAGGTCAACATTGAAAAAGTCACTTTTTTTGTTCCACTACATTAGAAGGAATATAGATGATTTTCCCCTTGGTTAGGAACCACAAATAGATATCTTTTATTTAGTTCACATTGGAGAACAGACCCTATTGAGTAAATTTTCTGTTGTTGAAAATATTTAGTAGGAATCCTTTGGGCACCCTCTATTTAGAACTCCACAAACTCCTTTTTTCCCTTCTCCTTCTGTGATTTTTTTTGAATAAACTCCAGTCTCAGGTATTATCATAATAAATCTTAATTCCTTCCTAAGCGATTATGATTTATTGGAAGAGTTAAGCACACTCAATCCTCTAATGAACCCTGTCATCGCAGTGTTAGAATTTTTTAAGGGAATATTTGTGGAATCTTGAATGTACATTCACATGGTGGACCCAGGGAATCTTTTCTATTCAGTAGCGGTTATTTGGATACTGATCTGGATATGTGAAGTCTGAATTCCTGTTCTGAACTGTGCCAGGTTGGTGTGTGACTACAATGATGCCTTCCATTTGGGGATCTATGCCAGTTCAGTTCCAGTTGTGTGGGAGCTTTCTGCTATTCACTTAAGAATTGTAGCACAATAAAAATGGCAGTAAGAGCTGGTGTTGATATAGCACTTTAAGGTTTGCTAATTAAGGTTGCTGTTATTATCAAGACCATTTTTATATGTGAGGAAAGTGAGGCAGAGAGAGATGGCGTGGATCATAAGTGTCTGAATTATGACAGGTTTGGAGATAGGAATACTTGGTTTCAAATCCCACCTTGGTCATGACTAATAACCTGTGACCAGGGTTATTAAATGACTTAGGCAAGTCATTCAGTCTATCCGAACCTCCTTTTCTGTGTCTGAAAATGGGGTAATAATACTTGTAGTAATAACATCTCAGCAATTAGGTGGCACAGTGGATAGAGCAGTGGGCTTGGAGCTTGGAAGGCTCATCTTCCTGAGTTCAAATCTGGCCTCAGACACCAACTGTGTGACCCTGGGCTAGTCACTCAACCCTGTTTGCCTTAGTTTCCTCACGTGGAAAATGAACTGCAGAAGGATACGCCAAACCACACCAGTGTCTTTGCCAAGAAAACCCCAAATGGGATCACCAAAGAGTTGGACTTAACTGAAATGACTGTAAAACAAATGTTACAAAGTTCCAAAAAGATTTTAGGTAGACCTTTTTATTGGGAAAGGGAATGACAGCAGTGACATCAAAGACTATCCTCTGTGCTTATACTCTTACTTTGCCAACAAGGCTGCTCTGTCCCTCTGTGAGAATTGAACCTGTTATATCTTATGCCTTTCCCTTCTTGGGTACTGTGAATGGGTTACAAATTCCTGCTTTCTATCAATTCAAACGTACACCAGCTGTGTCTCCCTGCTGCACCACATCCCCCTCCCCATCCCCAGGAGCTCAGTGATTAACACTCCAATTCCAGTTAAACACAGTATCAAATTAACTTTTAAAAAGAGATATTTATTGCAATATAGAGCAATAATAGATATACATTTTCCCCAACACTTTTGGGGCATAATCTCCACCTTCCCCCAATACAAACCATTTCAATTTCTGGGAAGAGGAAGAGGATCAGGCTTACAATTTAACTCAGTTTCTGCATAGCATTAGTTCTATCAAGTTCCCCACTGGGTTAGAGTCTAGCCCCTTTGCTCTCTAAGACTTCATTGTTGGACTGGCTGCAACACCTGGTCTGGATTCCTAGCTCTTGGATACTCATGGCTTAAGCTCCTGGGTTTGAAATTTCACTCTTGCATCTAAAATGGAAAAGGACCAAGGGAAAGGCCAGATTTTGAGGTCCCTTTCTTGGATGGGGGCTTTCTGTATGGTTGGGAAGGTGACTCTCAGATCCTCCATCCTTCCTTTAAGGTGCCAACTACTATGAGTGAAGGAGTCCTTCACTGTCAAATGTGAATGCAGGAAAAGCCACAACTGTAGGCTGTCAGCTTTTTTTTAATGATGCTGACAGTTCCAGATATAGCCAATGGAAAAAGGCCACTACCAACCATGTGGCATATCAACAAACACAGAGTATCTATCCATGCAGTAGTTCTTCATTTTCTAGGTAGCAGATCACCAGCATTCTCTGTGTGGGGTAGTACCATCTTAGATAATCTGTACCTGTGCCGAACCTTCATTATATTTAAAAACTCTGCTAAAGTTTTATATTTTCCTATAGCTACTAGTGTCCTTCTTATATTTATCTTGAAAAATAGGGTCACAAAGGTCTGAGGGCCATTGGCAATGGCAAACACAGTAGGATCTTTTGCTGTTTTTGTTTTAGACAATCAAGTGCCTCTGACTGAATCTTGCTTTTGATTAATCAAGGGTCTTTAACTAGAAACAGTGTGTATATCTATCTATACATATATGTATGTGCATATATGTATAGATAGTTAAGATATAATAGTTTTAACCAATCAGACATGTGCAGGTGGCTTCTAACCAATCAGCTACATGTGGGCTTTAGCCAATCAGATGATGACTAAAACTGTATATAAAGATAACCAGAGCTGAGAGAAACAGAAGTGAAGAGAGCGTGCTTTGAGAAGAAGAGAGCTGAGAGGAAGACCTCTGAGAGCCAGGAGGAAGCCCTGTCTGTTGGTCTGTGTTGATGTCTCAGACAGAGGCCTTGTCTGTTGGTCTTTATTGAGATAATGGTGCTGGTGGTGTGTTAGTATTGTTGCCCTGCTAAGCTTTGTTTTGCCAGAGACAGAAGCTGCTTAGGTCCCCATGAGCTGAGACATGGAACAGGAGCAGAGAGCTGCCTATGTGTGAATCCAGACGAGAGTTGGGAATGAGCCCACAGAGGAAGAGCCATGGAATTTGGAAGTCAACCTTGAGTTAAGATGAAAGAGGACTTTACTTGGACACTTGATATTGATTAAAAAGATTGTACTTACAGTGACTCAGAGTGGATGATGTGGTATTATGAAAAAGGATTTTACTTGAATACTTGATATTGATTAAGGATGTTGCTGTTGTTATGAGATACATGTATTTGATTCTATGTTTTGCTTAAGGATGTTGGATGAGTATTATGCTTTACTTTATTGAACAATATTTAGTTTGTTGCTGAGTACAGAGTTCATTATACTATGTGATTAAACCCTTCAAATCATTCACAGCAGCAGTCCTCAGTTGCACTGCTTGTGATCAGCATTACAGCCATTTATTTATTTATTTTGGTTCATAGGTTGCTGTTGGCCAAAATAAGAGTGATACGCTGGTTCTCAAAAAGACCACACCTGGTCTGTTCAGTTAACAAGCATTTATTTTATTTCTCACTCTCTTCCCATTTTTGAAAACAACAACAACACTTGTAGTTAAGCAGAACAGATTCTTCCATATCTAGTCATACATTTATTTCTGAATCTTGAGTCCACTACTTCTTTGTCAGGAGAGAGGTAACACAGATCACCATCAGTCCTCTGCAACCATGACTAATTATTGCACTGATCAGAGTTCTTAAGTCCCTCTGTTGTTATTTTATAATGTTATTATTGTATAAATTACTTTCCTTTCTCTGTTCACTTCACTCTTCATCAGTTCATACAAGTCTCAGATTTCTCTGAAACCAACCTGTTTGCTATTTCTTGAAGTACCATAGGATTCCATTGCATTCATATACCATAACTTACCCAACCATTCTCCAATTTATGGGCACCCCTCTTAGTTCCTAGTTTTTGGCCACTATAAAAAGCTTCTGTAAATAATTTTGTACACATAACCTCCTTTTCCTTTTTCTTCAGTCTCTTCAGGGCCAAGGATTTTCACGACTTAGGTCAGTGAGAATCCTTGATAGCATGGTAGAACCTGGCACAGCTATACCCTGTTAGTATGGCCTTTGCTGAGGGTCCTCTTCATGCTATGATGGCAGCAGAGTCGGACTTTGTGGAAGCTTCTGTGCAAGTCTTGGCCCCAGTTCTTTCTGTATCAAGCTCTCTCAGATTTTCTCCCCATCCTCACCTCTCACTTTTGTATTAAAGTCACCAAGACATGTGGTTTCCCCTGTCAAAAGTCAACTAAATGGTGCAATGGTTGGACCTCGAGTCAGGAAGACCTGAATTTAAATCCAGCCTCAGATATTACTGATTATGTGACTCTGGGCAAGGGTCACCTCCAGGCAAGGGTCACCTCCATCCGCTTCAGTTTCCTCAACAAGAAGATAATAGTGCCTGTTAGCTCCTATGTCCCAGGGTTATTCTGAAGATCAAATGAGATCATTTTTGCAAAGCACATGAAACAGTGCCTGATATATAGTAGGCACTTAATAAATCCTTCCTTCCTCCCTTCCTTTCTTCCTTCTCTTCCTTCCTTCTCTGCCTCCAACAAATGCTTGTGGATTAATTGGCTGGCTACTCTGAAGGGCACCGAACCATGTGTCTGATAACTGCCTGCAGATTTTGTAGGTCAGCGATAGAGAGCTCTTTCACCCCCTCATTTTCTTGGTAATGTTGCACCCTAGTAAAATCACGTAAGGTATCACTGAACTGTAGAATCCTCTTCCCATAGGTTCTAGTCCAAGAAGTACTGTCCCTGGAAGCTCTGCCTTGGCCTTCACTCAGAAGATATGGGCCAAGAACAATTTGCAGAGTTTTCCCTTTAACTCCAAATGATCTTACTTCTTTTTCTACCATAAATTTTCACTGAGGGTGGAGAAGGGCTTCTATGCTCTTCATTTTGAGTTGAGCATAAAGGAATTTTATTCTGTGGTTTTATGTTGTTTATGTTTACATCAATGGCTAAGTGATTCCATTTTTGGCCCTTTGAACCCATTTTACTAGTTAACATAACATGAACTGTCTTATATGTTATTGTAAGACATAGAAAAGACCATGAAGATTTCAAATTTACCGCCAATCATGGGAATTATTATTCTGCATGACAATTAAAGAAATTAATATCATTTTACAAAATTAGTTTTATTCTTTAATACTTTTATTTCCTTCCCTCTTCTCTCCTGTTTCAGAGTCTGTGTTCTAGTTGTACTTGATTGTGATTTTGCGAGGAGACTCTAAGTGATGATGTTACTATTCTCTTTTTGTTTGGCTGGATGCATGTATAAATATAAACATAGGCAGCTCGGTGTAAAGGATGGTGCCCTGGGACACTTGGAGTCAGGATATCATTAGGCTCAAATCCTGTCTAGACACTAGATGGAAGACTGTCTGTACTTAATCTTTCTAAATCTTTTTTTCTCATTTGTAAAATGGGGAAAATAATAACACCTCCCTTGGAAGGCTGTGAGGATTAAATGATATAATGAATCGAAATGAAAAAAAGGATGCAAAATTATTTTGCCAATCTTAAGCCACTGTGAGCTTAGCACTCTGCCTGGCAAATAGTAGGTACTTAATAAATGTTTGAAAAACTACATAAATTTGAGCACATGCATGGTGTGAATATGTATGTAAAGCTATAAAAACTTAAAACTTCAATAGGACTTTAGGGACACCTTGTGTATATATATATATATATATATATATATATATATATATATATATATATATATATATATTTATGTGCAAATATATAAGTGCATATATGTACACACATGTATGTGGTGTGTGTATTTGTGTAGTGAAAGTTGAATTGCTAATAGGGACCATCTAAAGCCTTGTAAGCTTACAAGAACTCCAGGGACATGATAATTTAACATTTGGGCTTGGAGATGCCATACTCCCTGGTCATCCCTGGTTGTGTGGTGATCTACTGCTGAAAAAGCAATCTTTAGGTACAAAGTGCAAACTCTAGGTGTTTATGTCATCTTCTCCCTATCCCTCAACAGTAGATGTCATTTAAAAGGTGGGACAGCTTGTAGTTGGTCCTCTCTTCTTTGACCCTATGGATGGCATCATATAATTCCCAGACTACCAGTTGGGTGGGAAAAGACTAGCCTTCTACACCCTAGCATCATGTTGATCTCATTCATGTGTCATCCCATGCAGGGGGCTCAATGAGTCAAGCTTGCCCCTGGGTTCCTGGTTGTCTTTTCTGCTCTGGTGTTTGTTCTTTGCTAATTTCAGGTGAATGAGTATCTCACCTGAGATGACAATGTTCAGTCATGGTGGTGACTTTGTGAATCTGAAAGATCCTGAAGTACTGGGTCCATTAGGTGAAGCTGACTGGCTTCAAAAGGAATTTATTCATCAGAGAAGATGACCCACATGACCTGTGAAGTCATAGTGAAGGGTATGAACCAGCAGGAGTTCATCTTGGCCCTGGCCACTTTTCTTAAATAGTCAGGGAAACTGAAAGTCTCCAAATGTGTGGATGGTCAAACTGGCAAAATAGAAGGAGTTGGTCTCCTATAATGAGAACTGGTTCTATACCTAGGCTGCCTCCAAGGCGTACCTCTGAGGTAATGTAGGTGTGGAATCCATGACTAAGATCTATGATAAGTGCCAGCACAATGGGGTCATGCTAAGTTATTTCGTCAGAGGCTTTAAAAGCATGACCTGAAGAGTCGTATAAGCCCTGGAAGGCCCCAAGATGGTGGAGAATGAAAAGGATGGGGCTGGAAGCTGACACCTCAGGGACACAGAGAACTGGATAGGATTGCTGGGTAGACGACAGCTGTCAACAAGAAACATTAGGAGAAACTGCACTGGATTCATGAATAAATTGCCTTATTTGCTTTAAAAAAAAGATGATGAGGAGAAGATTGGTCCAACTCTAGCCTGCTTTTGCAAACAAATGTGTACAAAAAATTATTTGGGCAGTGCAAAGTTGAAGTGAAATGTGGAAGTCCTATAAACTGCTTTATATCCGAGCAGATTGTAAGTTAAATGACTGAATCTGCTTTAAGTTTGTTGTTGTCAAATTGTACTTACTGCTATTCTGGGGTAAGAATTGTTTCTTCAAGAAGTACAGGCAATTTATCTGGCCCTACAGGACCAAAGAGAAGATGGGGATAAGGGAAGGGAGGCATGTTAGAGGGGAGGGCAGATGGGTGGTAGGGGTAATTAGAATGCTCCACACTTTGGGGCTGGGGGAGGGGAGAGATGGGGAGAAAATTTGGAATTCAAAATTTTATGAAAATGAATGTTGAAAACTTAAAATAAATAAATTTTTAAAAAAGTTAATTGGAGGTCATGCTTCACGGTGTTTGCCCTGGATTTGGCCACAAGCCCACCTAGTTACAGCTCTGTTGTAAGTAAATGGGAAAAATTAATTGATTTGATTTTTTAAAAAATTATTTGCAGAGAAATATACAGGAACTCATCTATTGTATGAAATGATGTGCTGTTTTTGAATGTACGATGTAAGCTATATCCCACTGCAAATTTAGCTTGCAAGAGACTGCCAGACCCTCTAATAACCTCTACAAATAAACCATTAGTGTTGTTTTTCCAAAAAAAAGGAATTGTTTCTTTCTTATGTCTTAGTCATCAAATACCTCTTTACTCTCTATCTCTTTTTGAAGAAACCCTAGATATTAGACTACATGTAAAAGTTTTAAATTATTTGCATATATGTTAGTTTGTGCGTTACATGCACGCACATTAACAGGACCATTTTCTGTTCAGAATTTCATTTGACTGCTTAGGCATTATTATATTTATTCTTTTTCTAAAAATAAATAGTTTCTGATACTCTCGCTTTATAATACTATAACTTCCTAGTGCCTCCCCTGCTTCTCTACCCAACAATGATTCTTGAATCTCTCAAGTTAGCCAGATGTCAGTAACCACTTTGGAGAACGTGGAAAAATAGAAATTTATGAATTTTGGAGAAACATTTCCTGTGATACTGCTTAACTTTCAATAAAACAGAAATGTTGGAAAAGGAATGGACTTTGCCTCAATCTGAACAATGGTACAATTTTTCATTTAAATTTTCTACATGTGTTTAGAGATTTCAAATGACCGAAACAAATATCAGTTTCTATCCATGTGGTATATTAACCTAAGTGAAATATTTTTCTATAGTTTTAAAAATGTGTCAGTATCTTTTAGCTTAAAGGTATTTTCAAATTTCAGTACTTCATTCTTTTTGCAAATAACATTAAAACACCCAATTAACTCCTCAACACACACATACAGAAATCTGTAAAGAGGTCTCTAAACAAGGGTTCATTTGCTGTTTAAGTTAACCAACAAACAGATGAGTAATTGCGGGTGTGCAGGTCTGTCTTCTTTTGGGATTGATTGGAACAAAAACCACACGCTTCAAGTGTATTTCTTTTAAAATTGCTCATAGCAAGCACATATGGATGCAATTATCGCATTTTCTGTGGAGTTGTAACATCACCAACTTACTAATTTCAGCCACTCTGTTAGATATCAATATGTAGACTCCTGAAGGATGACTTCTACGTAATTGACCCTTTGTCCCTTTTGGAAAAATATGATAATTTGGGAGGGATGCAAAGAGGGAAGGATGAGAGAGAGAGAATTAAGTTCTTTTAATAGGAAAAAAAATTGAAAAAAGATTGAAGTGGAAGAAAAAGAGAAGGCTGAGTAAAGGAAATGATTGTTAAGGAATCTTCACTAGTTTACTGGAAATTTGGTTTGCAAATTTAATTATGTGTTGATTACTTAGGGTAATTAAGTAAAACTAAAGAAACATTACACAGCTGCAAGAGCATGTATGAAGGATGACAGTCACAGTTTTCTGGAATAGATTTAAAAATCTGAAAGTGCTGGACCAGTGAGTGAAGATATAACAACCTTATTATGAGAGACCCAGAATTGGTTAACATATGAATGAAGTTCCATTGTAGTTGAGTCTCATTGTTTTTTTAAAATGTTGTCTTCAAAAATGAAAATTGAAAGGTGATAAACTTTTGAACTTTAAACCTTCTACTGAGTTCTTGCTCTGTCTTTAGTCCAAAAAGGTTTCTGTCATCAGTGTGGGTAGGGCTGGATGAGGAGGGGAGTATTGCAAGGTGAATAAGATCAGATGAGGCTGTCCCTGGAATTCTTCAAAACTTTAGGAAACCTTGCTCCTTTTCCTTTTGATGCCCTTTTTCAAAGGCTGTGAAAGTTGAAGAAACTCTCCAAAAAAGGATAGTGAAAGGAAAACTATGTTATAGCTAATCATTGAGAACTATCAGAACAGTGTTCGATGCCTTTCAGGCCTGAAAAGCCAATCATGTGATTTAACATTCAAGTTAAATAAAGGCTAAAATATCATAGTAGAATCCTATTTACCTCCAAATCAGAACATTGTTTTGACAAATTATGTCTGTCTACAAAAGTTTATTTAATTTGATTTCTGTATATTTTTAGAAATGGACATAGGATATATTTGATATGCTAGGTTACTAAAATTCGCCAAGTGCAACAACAAAATTTGATAAGTGCTTACTAAGTGCCCTACCCTTAAGGGGTTTACCTTCTTTTGGAGGATTCAACAGTATATAAGAAAATAAATACTAAGAATATATAATGTAATTCTGAGAGGTTGAGACAAAATTTGCTATGCATCCATCAGTTGAAGGCAAAGCAAAAATAAAAGTTAAGTCAAATAAAATCAGCAAGCATTTATTAAATGCTGACTATGGAATCAGGAAGACTCATCTTTTTTAGTTCAAATCCAGCCTCAGAGACTAGCTGTGTGATGCTGGGCAAATCACTTAGCTCTGTTTTCCTCAGTTTCCTCAAATGTAAAATGAGCTGGAGAAGGAAATGGCAAAGCACTCCAGTAGCTTTGCTAAGAAGACCCCATATGGGGATCACAAAGAGAGAACAACATTAACAGCAATGTGTTGGGCACTGCACTAACCACTGGGGATATAAAAAAACCCCAAAATCTAAAATGTACAAATGTGTGTGTGTGTGTGTGTGTGTGTGTGTATGCTTATATATGTACAAATACATGTATATAAGTAAAATAACTGAGGTAATGTCAGAAAAAGACATTAATCTAAAAACTCCCTATAAGTAGTATATGCAATGCAATTTCAAGAGGGAGAATGTTGATAATGGAGAAATCAGGAAAGGCCTTATGTAAGAGATGGTAGCTGAACCATATTTTGAAGGAAGCTAGGGATTCTAGAAGGGGTAGGGGAAGAAGTAAGAATTTTTTGGAGGGGGGGAATGATTTTTAATTGGCATAGAAAATTCCCAGGGAAAAACTCCTCCTTATGTCATTTGATGCTTGTCTTACAACTTTATATAGAATCTTTACCTGAGTCACTGCTAGTGCTGCACCAAAGATCACATCAGTGTATTATAGTCTAAACTAGAACTCAGAGCTCTATCCATTGTTTCACAGTACATAGCTGCAAACGCAGTAGCTCATCTTAATTTAGTGCAAAACCATTTGAGTCATTTAAAAGCTATGACAAGCACATCCTTCTTTGTAATAGGTACTTAACTTCTATCAGATCTCTAGAAAAATGCGTGCTCTCAAGGATTAGATATTAGATTTTGCCCCTTTCCCAGTGCTGTACTATTTCCTGTGAATAGTAAATGTTTTCATCTAGAAAGTTCTCCACTACATAGTTCTGACCACTTACATGCATTTTGCGTGGCCTGAGCTTCTGTAGAATTTGAGTTGAGAGGGCCAAACCTTCAGACCTACTTTGATTGGTTTCCTTGGCTAAATCCCTCATGTCTTACAGAGGTGAGGAAGGGTAGCTCCCTATCCATCTCCTTGTTTGCACATCTCCTGAGGGATGTTAGGATACGATTTTAAAGGGAAGATGACTGATAAAGAGCAGACCTACACTCCAAGGGTTTGTTTTTTGGCAGTGAAAACCCTTGACTGGAAGACTACACATGGATACGTTTACGAACTTAGGGGGCACTTTGGCTCTTAGCATGCATTTTCTTTTACATTAAAATATTGCTTTTATACTTCATGCTTTGACCCAGCAAACCTACAAGGGGGCAAAGGGTTAACAAATGAGACAATAGGTAGAGCACTTGGCGAGTCTTAGGTTGACACATACATGCTAGCTTTTATCATCATCACGGCGGTCAGAAAAAAGAGGTCGGGATGGATAGTTTAAAAAAAGAGACAGAAGTGGTCCCACCAATCAGGAAAGTAGAAAGGCACAGAGAGGCCCGCTACTGTGTTAGAGTGTTCCTGAAGGCCCTCAGTCTAGATTTATGGGTTGTCCGGCATGTCTTTCTGCTTTGGTTTTGTAAGTCTCTGCCCATTCTTCCCATGGATACATTAGTGAAAGGGTGTTTCCCAAGTTTACAGAGGAAAAGTTATTGTAAAATTAATTAAATTGTAAAATTTGTTTTGCTTTGCCTTTTGGTTAGCAAATGTTTCTGATTAAGAGTTCATCCTAACTCTTAAAAAGAGTTGCTGGTGTTATTTTAGCTGATTTGTTACTGGAAAGAACACTGGTGGGGACTCTGGAGTCTAGTTTTATGTAGTAAGGAGCTGCTTCACATGAAAGATTTGCCATAATGACTGCAAATTAGGTGAGCAAGCCACTCAAGAGAAAGAAGCAGGTGGTGAGGTATCACTTTCACACCATGTATATACTGAACTTCCCTGTATTAGTGCAGAAGCGTATTGGGGCCCTCTCATTGTTCATCTTTTGGGTACACGTTACCAAAGAAAAAGAAATAGGATGATGCCATCTTTGGAAATCTTTGGTCTAAACTGTGTGAAAAATTCTTATTAGTTTTTTTTTTTAATCAATTCCAAAGCAATATCCTATGGAGCTAAACCATTTTCCAAAGCCCAAGAAGAATTCTTCTCTGTAGTAATTAAGATGTATCTCAAGCTGAGGGAAGGAATAAGTCCTTGATTAATTCAATCAAGAGAAGTGTCTTTGATCAGGTGGAAAAGAAAATCCTTACAGGGAATGGTTTAAAAAGAGATTTAATGATTTTAAGAAAATGATTCTTCAGGATGTGACAAAAATGAAAGGACTATTGTTCTGGGACCATTCCCTAGACCTAATGGTCCTCTTTATGTTGATTATGAA
Source organism: Potorous gilbertii (assembly GCA_028658325.1). NCBI lineage: Eukaryota > Metazoa > Chordata > Mammalia > Diprotodontia > Potoroidae > Potorous > Potorous gilbertii. Next base: position 144,528,459 of record CM053772.1, read on the forward strand.
ATTTATCTTTGGTTTTGAATCCTACAAATTATAACTTAAAAATAGCTTGGGTAGAGAGATTTTCTAAGATAGGATAGATTTTTGTCCCTTTGGGTTTTCTCTCTATGTTTAATTAACAAATTTATCTCTGGCAGATTTTTGCGTCACATGCAGAATACAGCATTTTTCTTGCATATTTGCATTGATTGTTTCTTAAATCCTGGTAATATTCTGTTATGTACCACAATTTGTTGAGATGTTCCCCAGTTGATGGGCATCATAGCTGTCTCCAGGCCTTTGTTATGACAAAAAGTGCAGCTATTAAATTTTTTTGGTATATGTGGGAGTTACTGTTTTGTTAAATAGGTTGCCATCTTTTAACAAATGGTAAATGACAAGTCTGTAACATTATGAAAATATGCTAGCTGCCCTAATTCTCAGTCCCAAATACTGTTGTGCTGCTTTGGCTATTTTCAGTGAGTTTAAATGTTTATGTTTATCAACTTTGTTAGAACAAAATTTAGTAATTAAAATAATACCTCTAAAATTAAAAAAAAGTACAGCTCATGCATTTCCAATTGAAGCTCTCTTTCACTGGTGTGTGGGACAACCCCTTTAATAAACTTAAGAGTCTTGACCAAAGGAGTAAAAAGAGAAAAAGCATCTTGGCAATGGCTGAGGAGGGTGAGGGTGTGCTCTGCACAGTAGTTTTTTATAGACCTTGACCACAATACCCCCCACACTAACCCCCTTCCTCTTAGTGCATTGCCTAAGCCTTGAAGGTACAATCCATCCATGGAAAATCTATGCCAGCAATGAGGACAAGAGCCATTTTTGGCAAAAGTGGGGTAAGGTAGTCAAGGACTGTCATGTAGCATAGGGTAGTGTAGGGAAAGGAGATAAGGGAGTGAGTAAAGGCAGTCTGGGAGTAAGCAAAAGCAGTCTCTGTCAAGGACTATCTTGTAACATAAAAAGAATTTTAAGAGAAATAGAATCTCTATTGTTTGGTTTCTCAGAACCAGGAGAGACAAACAGGGATGACACAAGGGTCTGCTGAAGGGTCTTCACTAACTATACCTGTTCCACTCATTGGTATAGTGCAGAAAATATTCTTTTTTCATGACAGGACCTTGTGGTTGTATGATTTGTTCTTTGTTTTTGAAGAGGGCTATGACATCAGAAAGATGGTGCCCTTTGCAATTGAATTGAATTTGAGTGAAGTAGGGCTGTGCAAAGTCACCATCCTTACTTTCTCCTCCACAGCTATCTGGGTCCAGTGGCCAGATATAGAGCAGGAGGACTGGAGGTAACCCGGATGGAATTGGCGACCTTGGTCCTTTTAAGCTAAAGTCTTTCCTGAGTTCTCACTTAAGAGTGAGGCAACATCCATTGAGTGAATAGGCTTGTTTAAGAAGTGAGTCAAGGGACGACCCCTTTAATCAGTGAAACAAATAAAAATACAAACTTGGAGGGGAAGTCCATCTGGGTTGCTGTTCAACAGAGAAACAATTACTATTTACATTCACTCTGATCCAAAAGGACTCAAAAAATAACTGTTAAGTGTTCTTGGGCAGGGACTATTTTTGTCTAGTCAGTGAGAGCCAGAGTGAATTGGGTTTAAGGCATGATCTTTAAGAAAGAAATCCAGCCAGTAAACCCAAAGATAACTAGGTAAGTTTTGGTCATCAAAATTTGCCTTCCTTTGGGCAGAACATCTTCAGGTAAGGGCATGATACCCCATGTGAACCTATTCACTGAATGGGCATTGCCTCACTCAAAGTCAGAACCTGAAAAGACCTTAGCTTAAAAGGGTCGTGGTCTCCCATTGCATCTTGGACCATCTCCAGTCCTCCTGATCTATATCTGGTCACTGTACCCAGATGGCTCTGGAGGAGAAAGTGAGGCTGGTGATTTTGCACAGCCCTCCCTCACTCAAATCCAATGCAGTTGCAAGTCATGGCATCATCTTCTTGCTATCATGGTGCTCTTTGAGAATGAAGGATGAATCGCTGGCCAGTTCCAGTTGGGCAACTCAGCTCATCTTCCCCTTTCCATGTGAGGTGTTATGACAGGACCATATTCTATTCATAACCATTTTGACTTTGAAAGAATATCTTAATAGAACAGTTATAGTCAGAAAGGAGCATAAATGAATTTCTTCTTCCTCATCTATATGCCCCAAATATTTATTAAGCTATCAGTTCCTGATTTCTGTCAGGTTGTAGGCATTTGGAAGGTAAGAGTGAATGTAGGGATGTCAAAGAAAGCACTTTGAGATAACCATTATTTTCAGCTGTTCACCCTAGCTGCAAGTGATTTAGAGCAAATTTTTTTCCCATATATGGTTCAGTTTCCAAACCTGTAAAATGAAGAAATTTTATCCATGGCTCCTTGCTTTAAAAGGACATTATGAGAGTAAGCTAATGAAAGTGCAAGAACATCTTTTAAGATATGGAGATTTAGACAAGAATCATCCAAAGTTTCATGACATTCAAATAATTATGTGCAAGCTCATGAACATGGGTATTCTTTTCAGTGAGGAGGATTGTGTGCAATCTTGCCTGCCTAACATATTTCACCTACAAGATCAGAGATTTAGGGCAGGAAGGGACAATCTGGTCCAACCCCTTGTTTTATAGATGAGGAAAATAAGGTGACTCAGTGGACAGAGCACTGGGCTTGCAATCAGGAAGATGGATCTTCCTGAGGTCAAATCTGCCTCAGATGCTTACTAGCTTTGTGACCCTGAGGCAAGTCCCTTAGCCATGTTCGACTTGGTTTCCTCATTTGTAAGATGAGCTGGAGAAGAATATGGCAAATCACTCTAGTATCTTTGTCAAGAAAACCCCAGAAGGGATCACCAAGAGTTGAACAAAACAACCCATAGAAAATGAGTGACTTGTCCAATGTACATGGCAGTACTAGGATTTAAACGCAGGTCTTTTAACTTCAAGTTCAGCTTTCTTTCAATTCTGTCATTTTTCTCATGTTTCCATAAATTCCATAAATTCACCAACAGCAATCCAATCAGTATGCAAGAGTCTTTCCTTATTTTATCTTGATGTCATGATGATACCAGTGGACTTCATGGGTTGTCCACTGCTTGTCCCTTTCTCTCCCCAAGTGACCAAACATTCCTATTTTTTAATATGTTTCTTTGCTGACATTCTTTTTTCAAAAATGGATTTTTACTTTTATTTTTTGTATTCTTTAGAATTTTCCCTATGTCTCTGTTCCCCTGCCAGAGAGTATCTCCTTATAACAATTACTTTAATTGAAGGGCAGTTAGCTGGTGCAATGGATAGAGCACCAGTGCAGGAGTCAGGAGGACCTGAGTTCAAATCTCACCTCAGACACTTGACACTCACTAGCTGTGTGACCTTGGGCAAGTTGCTTAACCCCAACTGCCTCATCCTGGGTCATCTCCAGTCATCCTGATGAATATCTGGTGACTGGATTCAGATGGCTCTGGAGGAGAAGTGAGCCTGGTGACCTGCACAGCCCTCCCTCACTCAAAACAAAGTCAAGTGCAAGTCATGTCATTATTTCTCTGATGGAATGATCCTCTTTGGCAACAAAGGACAAATACACACACACACTTTAATTGAAAAGAGGAAGAAGATTAAAAAAATTAGTAAATCCTATCAGTACATCAAAGAAATCTGACATCAAATGTAATGTTCTATATTCAGGGACCTCCCCTATCTCTTGCAAAAGAACAGGGAGAGGTATCTTCTCATATTTTTTGTTTAGAGAGACTTTGTTTTTTTATTGTTTTGCAAAAATCATTTAAAAATTTAATTATTTTGGTTAATTTTTTTCAAAGATCTCTCTCCCCTCCCCTGCCATCTCTCTTGAGAAGGAAGGAGAGCCAAAACCCTATTGTACACATTTATTATAATACACATTTATAATCAAGCAAAATAAATTCCTGTATTAGCCATGTCCAAAAGTATATCTCAATTTGCACTCTGAGTCCATCATTTGTCTAGCAGGAGATGGGAACCCTGTTTTTGTCATGAATCTTCTGGAATATGTGTTCCATTCATCTCTGATCAGTTTGTATTTATTGTTTTCCTGCCTTTGCATACTACACTTTGCATCGGTTCATGTATTCTTCCCCCTATGCTTCTCTGCATTTATCGTGTTTGTCTTTTCTTATAGCACAGTAGTATTCCATTATGTTTATGTACCTTAATTTATTTGCCCATTCCAAGTTGATGGTCAACTACTTTGTTCCCAGTTTTTTGCTACCTCAAAAGAACTGCTATAAATATTTTGGTGTACAATATTTTTGTTCATACATTTCTTTGCTGACATGCTTTTTTCTTATTTCCTTTCCTAATTCTTGATTCATAATATGTTGCAACTGGTTCATACTCACAGTATACCTCTATTGCTTTCTGGGTGACACTCCTTTTCAACTCTTGAGAGTCCACAGTCCTCCACATCTTATAGCCATATATCAATATGGGTAGAATATACCTAGATAAAACAAAAATGGACTTTTTTCACGTAGTAGTTTGGAGTCATTTAAAGAACTTGGGAATTTCCTAAAGGCAATCCAAACCACTTTTTGCTTCCTGCTCAATTTGGGGGCCAATTCATTGTCTATTTACAGTATCTTTCCTAGATCTAATAGATGGGATCTACCAGTTGTCCATCTAATTGCATATCATTGTTTAGAGGAGGAGTTCTTAAACTTTTTTGTGCCATTGACCCTTTTGGGCAGTCTAGTGAAGCCTATTTTCAGAATAATAGCTTTAAATGATAAAATAAAATATGTAGTGCTACAAAAGAAATCAATTCTAGTAAAATACTGTTAATTATATGCATATGTGTATGTATGTGTGTATATATATATATATATATATATATATATACACACATACATACACACTATTGGAGATAAATTTGGGTACCCTAAGTTAAGAACCACTGGTTCAGACAAGAAGCATACTTTATCCATTTGGCTTTGCGAGGTTTCACTCAAGGGAGTGGATGAGTATCTTCTCCAGGAGGCTCTGCAGTGTGGGGGCTTCCTACAACTAGTACATTGTCATCAGCAACCAGGAACATCTGGAGGAGCTCACCACTTACAATGAAGGCCTCTTCATCTTGGTTTACATGCTGGCCATCTTCCATAAAAATGACAAACGCTTTTGGCAAGCAAACACCTTCCTGTTTTATGTCTTGTCTGATATCAGTGGCCACAGGGTTGTCAAACAAGGTTATCTCTGCTTTCTCTTTCAAGGAATTTTGTATCTTTTTGAGAAACGACTTGAGAGATATCTTGTTCACAAAGATCCTTAAAGGTATTATTTTGCTGTACAGAATCAAATTTTTTAAAGCAAGTAATAAGTAAAGTGGGAGCTCATATTCACTACATCCTGTAATTAGATAGTGAAAATGTAGTCTGTTGTGGAACACTGGCTGTGAAAGGCTGCCTTGTTAAGGATGTCATTTAAGGCATGTGTACATTATTTTCACAAAGAATTTATAGGTGAAATAAGCAGGCATAGAGTTTGGCAAATATTGATGCTCTCTTCAGTGCTGTTTTTAAAAAAATTAATAAGGTCTGAGAGTTTTCCCCCATACACCTCTGTTACCACCCTTTCCTACCATGGTTCTAGAGCACTGAGGAGGAGCTCTGCTATTGATTCCTGACAAAGAGATGGAAGGTTCAAGATACTTTGAACCATACATGGTTCAAAACACAGTCATGGAAAGAGACATGCATTTTTATGCACAGCCAATATGGGAATTTCTTTAGCTTTAAAATGGGGGAGTTGGAGAGCAAATAAAGGCTGACTAATTAAAAAAGTAAAATGAAAAGATAAAGAGTCTCTGTTGTAACGACAAATAAAGAAATAAATGACTTCGCATTTGTGCTGCTACCAGCATGGACCTCCTCTGCATAATCTTGGTTCAGTTCATCTGTTGTACCCTTTTGGTCTCTTTAGTGCAATTTCTACTTCCTCTTATAAGCTCTGAGCTGCGGTTGAAAGGAACTGTGATAGTAAAGCCTCGGTGCTGTGGTCATGTTGTCCTTGATGCTGAAAATTGTTTGTTATAAATTTTTTTTGTAGATCCTTTCCCATCTTTTGTCTACTTGTTGTTTTTCCAGTTTTATTTTTAAGTACTCTCAGGCTGATTTAGCTGAGTTGGGTCTCTTGCTAGCTTTTCTTTAAGCTAGTTTTATCCTTTACTGCTTTCTTCTGTTTTACGATATGACAGTGTTCATAATCTTTTATCATCTTTTACTGTAATATTTTACAAATGAGTTTATATTCTAAGCCTGTGTTTCCTTTAGCTTCCATATATTTTTGCTTGTCAGGTAAGTAGTTTGCTTACTTGCATCCTTTCTTTTAAGTCTCCTTGTTATGGATGTAGTAGTTAAACTTCTGTATGAAAGTAGTGTAATAAGTATTAATGTCATTTCTTTCATCCATATCCCATTGGCATCAATATTGGCATCAACTACTTGTTCAAATAGGTCAGTTTGGAGTTTTGGTTCCATGCCATGTCTTTTAAAAAGTCTCTCTTCTAGCTTTGTACTAATTTTGTTTTTTGTTCTAGCAAGTTAGTGGTATGACTCTAGAGAGACAGTTTTTTTCAGGAGTGACTCCTAGCATCAATAATTAGCCATTTCTAATTCATTAAAATGTAATCAATGTGATATTATTAAACTTGTATGATCATCTAAGTCTTTTCTTGAAGAAAATACTAATAAAGAATAGACCTGAGGCTTCTGTTTAGGTTGCACATCTTCGGCCCTTCTCGTTCCTTGTTTCTGACTCATGTTTTCCAACATAATTTTCAGCAGGCTTGTTTATTTATATCTTTGTACTGAAGTCACCAAGGAATAAAGCAAATGTTGATTTACTAATTAGGATGATCCTATCAAGTTTTTTATAAAATTTCTCTGTCCCTTCATTAGCACTAGATGATTTTAATGATGTTTTTCTTAGAAAGCACTTCTGAGTAATATAAGGTGACCAAGTGGCCCATGAAATGATGTTCCTTGTTGCTTTGAACTCATAGTAAATCAACTCTGAGAACTCCTATTCTTGTTACTCAAAGGAGACCCTTTGGGTTATCCCTCCATTTCTCTGGTTTCATTTACAGTGGAATAATCAAGATTAACATGCTTTGTTCTTCCAGTAGTATATCAATTTGTTGGTAGTTGGATATACATTTAGGGATCTGGTAGCCAAGCTACAATTTACAGAGGATCTAAAAACTGTATTTCCTAGCATGTCTATCCTTTCCCCCCCAGTACTTTTTCCCTGTCGTGGCAGAAGCAGAGTGGGGTTGAAAACTTAGAAACACTTTATATTTTAATTTATTTCATGTGTTTGAGTTAAACTCAAGGGCCAAATTTTGAAACCATTATATTTATCTTTCATTTCTCATTTCATCTGTATCTGTATCTATTAATCAGCATGCATTAATGTTGTTAATGTAATTTAATAGGTGTAAGCTCTCCCATCAGAATAGATAATAACCACCTATACTTAGTAGATAAATGGTCTTTGATGCTGTTGAGGAAAAAGTAATCACTCTGTAACTAACCTGGAGGTGAACCTCTCTGAGCTCAGGTAGGCTGGTCCTTAGAAAATAAACATGCTGGCCTGTTATCATGAACATACTACAGGCAGCTGGGTGGCACAATGGATAGAGTATTGGACTTAGAGTCAGGAAGACCTGAGTTCAAATCCTGCCTCAGATATTCACTATGAGAAATCATTTAACATCTTTGTGACTAAGTTTACTGAACTCTAAATAAGAATAACCCCACAACACCTATATCATGTATTTGTTGTGAGAATCAAATGAGTTAACATAGGCAAACTTTGCAACTATAATTATCAGATTCTTTCTTCATTTTGGTAGGCCTTGCCAGAGTTTATCCTCCATTAGTAGAGGGACATTTCCCCACCCACCATAATGAAGCATCATTGTGGGACTTCAGTGGTAGAAGATAATTCATTTTGCTATTGAGTCATTTCAGTGTTGTCTAGCTCTTGGTGACTCCATGTGAAGTTTTTGTTGGCAAAGATACTAGAGTAGTTTGCCATTTCCTTCTTCAGCTGATTTTATAGATGAAGAAACTGAGATAAACAGGGTTAAGAGACTTACCCAGGGTGACACAGTCTAAGGCCAGATTTGAACTGAGGAAGATGAGTCTTCCTGACTTCAGGCCGGGCACTCTATCTACTGTGCCATCTAGTTGCCTAGATGAATAATAGATATATTTAAATATTTGCATGCTTAGCAGCCTGCATTCTGAAAGCCTCATTGTAAAACCAGAGTGGCTCTCTTTCCTCTACCCCAATACTGTTGACTAGCTAATGCTGTGAGTCAGCATCAGATCGGTGATTGATGGCTTATCATGCCACCATTGGCTGTCTTGATGACAGATGGATAGTTCAGTCAGTTGGTGCCTGGGACTATAGGAACACAGAAGGGTGCTTGATGTTGATGAAGTACCAGAAGAAGGTTCCATTCTGAAGACTAGAGGAAGAGGGATGCTGCTGAATTCTCGGATTCTGCTTAGTGTTTTCCTTGCCACTTCTTAAGTCACTGTGAGTAGCAGATGCACATGGAGTGTATGTGTCCCCAAAGGAGGTTGTGGCCCCGAATATTTTCCTTGTAGAAATATATATTTTTGGGATTGTAGATCTAGAGCTGAAAAGTATCAGAGAAGTAACTGGGTCTAGCTTTTCTTATTTTACAGAAGAGGAAATTAGAGGCATGGTGATTTCTGATTCAGGTAGACTACCTTCCAAAGGACCTGTATGGACTTGGGTAAGTCACTTCTCTCAGCTTCAGTTTTCTCATCTGTAAAAAGGGGGCAGATATTGGGTTAGTTGGCTTCTGAGATCCCTTCTCCTTATCCTAACTCACTGATGGACCAGTTCGGCTCTATACTGTTCTCTATTCCTGAATTCCCTACTCCCCTCTTCTACTGATGATTACACCTTGTTGAATTCCAACCCTACATGATCCCCACCATCCACTTCCTTCAGTATTCCTGAGTTGATGAAAATAATTGGGTTTACCACAAATATATTTTGTTTAATCTCAGGTGGGCCTTCATTACATCAAAGCAATTCTTTATTCTTTTCTAATTGGTTCCTTAATCCATTTACCACAGTGACTGTCCCAAATCTTTTTGTCCTTCTATCTGCGAACTGTGCCCTTCTCTCACCTTCTCATAGCTAAAGAAGTTCTCTTATACTAACTGAAAAAATTGAAGCCATTTGTTTAAAAATCTCTCTTTTTCCTATCTCACATCACTCCGATGTATTCTCCCACTATCTCCTTTACTCTGTGGCTCTTGTGGCTAAATAAACCCCTCCATGGGTGCCATTTATTCGATCCCCTCCTATCTTCTCCAGTAGATTGTCCCCTATCCTTTACCTTTGTCTTTCTGTCTCTCTGTCAGGAGGGCAGTATGTTTCATCTTGAGTCTTCTGAAATGGTGATTGGTCATTGTGCCAATGAGAAGTCTTTCAAAGTTGTTTATCTTTAATAATAGCAACTAGCATTTATACAGTACCGACTATGTGCCAGGAATTGTGCTAAATGCGCTACAAATATTATCTCATGTGATAATGACTCACAATAACTCTGTGAGATAGGTGCTATTTTTGTTATTGTTTTACAGTCAAGGAAACGGAGGCAAACAGACTAAGTGACATGCCAAAGTCACATAGTAAAATCATAGGCTAGATTTGAACTCAGATCTTACTGACTTTATGCCCAGAGCTCGATCTTACTATGTTACCTAGTTTTTTTATTACAGTATTGCTGTTTTTGTATAAATTGTTCTCCTGGTTTTGCTCATCTCACTCTGTATCAGTTCATAATGCAAGCCTTCCCATGTTTCTGTGAAACCATTCCCTTAATCATTTCTTTCTTTCTTTTTTAAAATTAATTATTTTCAGTTTCCTACAATCACTTCCATATATCTTAGATTTTTCTTCCTCCTCCTCCCTCTCCCCTCCCTGCCTCCCCAAGATGGTATGCAGTCTTATATAGGTTTTACATATACATTTTTATTAAATACACTTTTACCTTAGTCATGTTGCATAGAAGAGTTAAAATGAATGGGAGAAACCATGAAAACAAAATTGAACAAAATATAACACAAGAGAAAATGATCTGCTTCATGCTGCCATCCAAGTTCATAGTTTTTTCTCTGGATGTAGGAGCATTTTGCCTCAAGAGTCCATTGGGAATGTTTTAGGTCTTTGCATTGCTGTGAAGGGCTAAGTCTACCAGAAAAATTCTTCACACGCTGTGATTTTTGCTGTGTACAAAAGTTTTACTCCTTTCATTCAGCATCAGTTCATATAAATCCTTCCAGGCTTCTCTGAAGTCTTCCTGTTCATCGTTTCTCATAACACAATAGTATTCCATTACATTCATATACCACAACTTGTTTAGCCATTCCCTAGTTAATGGGCATTCCCTTGATTTCTACTTCTTGGCCACCACAAAGAGAGCTGTTTTAAATATTTTTGTACATGTAGGACCCTTTCCCATTTTTATGATTTCTTTGGGATATGGTCCTAGAAGTGATATTGCTAGGTCAAAGTTTATACACATTTTTTGTAGCCCTTTGGGCATAGCTCCAAATTGTTCTCCAAAGTAGTTGGATCAGCTTGTAACTCCACCAACAATGAATTAGTGTTCCAACTCTTCTCCAGCATTTATCATCTTCCTATTTGGTCATGTTAGCCAAGCTGATAGGTGCGATGTTGTGCCTCAGAGTTGTTTTGATTTACATCTCTCTAATCAATAGTGATTTAGAGTATTTTTTCATGTGACTATAGATAGATTTAATTTCTTCCTCTGAAAATTCCCTGTTCTTATCCTTTAACCATTTATTATTTGGGGTCCTTAATCATTTCTTGTGGTATAATAGTATTCCATTACTAACATATACCATCACTTATTCAGTTATTCCTCATTAATGAGCATTCCATCATCAACTTTCCTAATATTTTCAAGGAAACCACCATCTTTCCAGACATCCAGTAAATCTCAGTGTCATTTTTTACTCACTTATACTGACCCTTTATTTCCAATCAGGTGAAAAATTTTATCTTTTCTACCTTCACGACATCTCTCCTATACATCTCCTTCTTTCTGCTCCACTTTTCTACATAGGTTCTCATGATCTCTCACCTGGATTATTGTAATAGCCTTTAAAAAAAACTTTCATTATATGTTATTTTTAAATTAATTTTATTTTCTCTCATCCACATCTCACCCAATTTAAAAGGGGGAAAAAAAGAAAAATGAAACTCATACCAAATATACATAATCAAACAAAACTTATTTCCACATTGTCCATTTCCAAAAATATACATCATGTTCTGCATCTTGACTCTATAACCCTTCAGACAGGAGTTGGGTAATAATGGGTAGGTCATTACATTGGTCAGAATTCTTAAGACTCTCAAAGTTCTCTTTTCTTTACAATGTTTTCGGGGTAGGTAGATGGCAGTAGGTAGATAGATTGCTGGGCCTGGAATCAGGAAGACTTATGCCTCAGACACTTACTAGCTGTGTGACCTTGGGTAGGGTCACTTAACCCTGTTTGCCTCAGTTTCCTCATCTGTAAAATGAGCTGGAGAAGGAAATGACAAATCACTCCATTATCTTTGCTAAGAAAACCCCAAATACGGCCACATAACAGTCAAATCTGACTTGAAATGACTGAATAACAACCAACAACACAGCAATACATTGTTCTTCTGGTTCTGCTCACACATTCTGCGTGAGTATTCATACAAAGCTTTCCAGGTTTTTCTGAACAAATACATTTGTCACTGCTTGTGGTACACAATAGTATTCCATCATATTCATATGCTGTAATTTGTTTAACTGTTTCCCAGTTGGTGGGCAGCTGTTTAGCTTCTACTTCTTTGCCATGTTCTAAAGGCACATAATGGCTTTTTAATTGCCTTTCCTGCCTCAAGTCTCTCCCACTTCAATCTGTCTTCCACTCAGTTGCCAAAGTGATTTTTCCTCAGGTGCAGGTCTGACCTGTCACTCTTCAACTCAATCAACTTCAGTGATTCTCTATTACCATCCAGGATCAAATATAAATTCATCTGGCATTTAAAGCCCTTCTATAACCTGGACCCTTCCTACCTTTCCAGTCTTATTACATTCTGTGCCTCTCTTTCCATTCTCCAATACAACCAGCTGGCCTCTTAGCATCCTAGGATGCTAGCATTTCCCCTCTCCTTGCCTTTGTATTGGCTGTCCCTTATTCCTAGAGTGCACTTCCTCCCCATGTCTGCTTCTGAGTTCGTGTCTAGTTCATGATTCAAGTCTAATCTCAGTTTTTACAGAGTCCTTTTTGAATCACATTTCCATATAACTTTCCATGTAACCCCAGTGCCTTTGTTCAGAGGTTATGTTCCATTTGTTGTAGAGTATCTTTAATTGTGGCTGCTTTTTTGTGGCCCCCATTTGGGGTTTTCTAGGCAAAGGTGCTGGAGTGGTTTGCCATTTCCTTCTCCAGCTCATTTTATAGATGAATGAATTGAGGCAAACAGGTTAAATGATGTGTCCAGGGTCGCATGGATGGTAAGTGTTGGGAGGAGGGTTTTGAACTCAGGAAGATGAGAGCTAAGTGCTCTGTACTCCCTAGTTTCCATTTATGCTATATGTATCTTACGTATACTTTGTCATTGATATATTGTCTCTTTCATCAGAATTTGAGATCCCTGAGAGCAGAGGGAGTGTTTTTGCCTTTTTTGGCATTTCCTGTGCCTGGTAGACAGTAAACCTTTAATAAATGCTTGTTGAATGAACTGACTTCTAGCTCTAGGTCCAGTGACTAGTCAGGATTATGAGAAAAATTTCTTAAGATTCCAGTAGTCAATTTCACTTTTTATTAAAATGGTATGTACCAGTCAGTCACATAAGAAGCATGTTTCTGTGAAGTAGAAGTGAATTGTCAGAAATATTTCAAATTTGAAGACCATTCCTCTTCAGGCTGCTATCCTGACTATCTGGACTTTCTCTACAAGGCCCCATTTGATCTCTTCTCCATCACACCCCACCCACCCTTATTTTTCTGTTCTTTGACTTCCTTGTCTCCCCCAATTAGAGTGTAAGCTCCTTGAAGGCAGAAACTGTCTTCCTGCTTGTGTTTATATACCCAGTTGTCTGTTGCCTCAGGTACTTGATAAATGCTTGTTGACTTGAATGTGCCTCTTAAAATTGTGCTGTAAACTTCTAAGTCAAAGGGCATTTTTACATCATAAGCATGGCTTGAAAATTGTGATCCAGCTGTGTAACTGTTGGCCACCTGGGTTTCTGAGCTTTTCCCTGTGACACAGGTGCCTTGGCTTATAAAATAGATGCCTACATACAAAGAGAGTGACATTTCTGGCATTTAAAATATGTGCATTTGTAAAAAAGTACCATTGAAAAGCATTGATCTCTCCTGCATGTGGTCCCATAGGCAGCTGTTTACTTTGCCTACCATACTGTGCTAGCTCTAGGGCGTTAGTTACTTGTATTTAAAATTATATTGCCTTCCTAAGGTTGAACAGTTTACACAATACTCAATAAATTAAAGCCTCACACTCCTCAGAGGCTTTTGGCTGTTTTGGAGTATTGGTCTCTTGGGTTAATTTATTTCCTTAAATTTTATCCCTTTAGAGAGGTGTTGTGTTCTGAATGGATGTTACTATTGTCTCTCATCAACTAAGATTAAGTAATTAACAATCTGGTCTACCATGCTGAATTTGAAGTCATAGAATATAGTTTTATCGTATTTACTACCTGTGTGACCATCCACTTAACCTCCCTGGGCTCAGTTTTCTCATCTGTAAAATGAGATAGTTGGATAAGGTGATATTTTAAGGTCTATTTCAGCCCAAACTCTATGATCTGAATAAGTCCCAAACATTCCAGTTTGAAGAAATAATCAGATTTTTAAATTTAAAGATGAAACATTTATACTTTGATCCTATGATGGAGCTGTGATCTCATCATTATGGGGAGTCCTTCCCCCTGTCCAGAATATAAACCATCCATTGCTCTCTCATTGTGAGTGACCCATGTCCATACCCTCCTCTTAGTATTCCGTCAAAAATCCTGCCAGTGTGCTGGAGGTTTTCTTTTGGATGTTGTTTGATTACCAATGGAACAAATGGTTTACCACAGTACTGGCTCATTTTAGTTTCTGGTCATAGTTCTTTCTGAGAGGTAACACTGCATGTATTGTATAAAGAGTTGGAGTCAGGAAGAGCTTGGCCTAAGCCAGAATCTTAGATATATTAACTGGGTGACCCTGAGTAAAAAATTTAGCTTATCTGTGCCCAAATAGTTCTCTAGCCTTTTAAGTTGCAGAATAGTTGCTGGTCTTCATTGGTAAAAGGAGAATTTTTTTTCACACCAGGATAGTTTCTACATCATTGACATTATAGATCCAAGGGAAAAAAAAACAAGGACATCTTTCTGATGGCATCCTGTAAACTTCTTTTCTCTTTGGAGGTGAATTTCAGTAGTTAGAGAGGTAGTGAGGTACAACAGAAAGAAGGCTGAATCCAGAATAACTATACAGAGTAACTATGTGACATTGGGTAAATCCGTTCCTTCTTCTTTCTGGACTTCTATTTCATTATTTGTAAAGTGATGCAGTTGAGCTAGATGACCTCTAAACTACAGTCCCAAGTTTTGTTCTCTCTGTTAGAATTTTTAAAAAATAACTTCAAATGAATCTTGGTGGGACAAATGTCAGAATTATTGTATATTAATAAGGCATTAGTATCATTACTGTTAATTAAGCTGATTCAAACTAGAATATGTCTTTATTTTCTAAGTTAAATGACTTTATTAGGAATCTCTCTATATTGGAGGCAGTGGATAGAGTCCTAGGCATCAGGAAGATCTGAGTTCAAATGTGGCCTCAGATACTTACTAGGTATGTGACTCTGGCCAAGTCACCTAACTTCTCCATTCTCCAATCTCGTCTGTAGTGAAATAACATGATATTCGTAAAGTCCTAGTACATAGTAGGTACACAGTATTATTAGTATTACTTTTACTGCTACTAGAAGCTGAATGTCTTCAAATGGCATTGAGGACTTGTGGATGGATTGGTTCTGTTGTATGGGTCTGAGGAGGAGAAAGAGAATGGAGGGCAAAAGGAGGAAAATATTAATATAGAGAGGAGCACCTATTTGTAATTATACATTATACATTATAACTACTTCTGCCCAACAATGACGGAGTTGTAAAATGCACTGAGATAATCCCAAGAAAATCGTTAAAATGGTGCACATAGAGAGCACAATTATTTACTGGAAAAAATGCTTCCATTATGTAGCATTACAAAGATAGTTTAGGAATCTGACCTGTTGTTATTATTACAGTGTGTGGGATTTTTTTATGACATCTCAACTATGTGCCCTCATATTATACAGTTCCTAAAAGCTAAGAAAATATTTGTCCTTTTAAAAAGCAGTTTAAATATGAATCAATTTTATCCTCATTCATACTTCTTAAAAAGTGAAATAAAATTCCTTTCATCCTACCATAAACACTCCAGTTTTATTATCAAGTCCTCAAGATTTATTTAATTTTATTGTCATTCAATTTGAGCCAAATATCTTATAAGAGTAGCAATTTTAGGCAGCATTTACTCACTGAAAAGAGGCATATACAGGTTATAAAGACTTCTAATGTTACATTTCCTTTACTATATTTTCAGAATAGACAGTATAGTAATTCATTTCAGGCTTTCAGCTTTAATATCAACCTCACTGATGGACTTAACTGTAGTACCATTTTCACTTCCTGGAATCATAGATTCTTACAGTGACAACTGATCTTCAAGTTCTCATCCCCTTCTTACAGAAGAGGA
This sequence comes from Potorous gilbertii, assembly GCA_028658325.1. Classification (NCBI taxonomy): domain Eukaryota; kingdom Metazoa; phylum Chordata; class Mammalia; order Diprotodontia; family Potoroidae; genus Potorous; species Potorous gilbertii. The sequence goes on from CM053772.1 coordinate 144,544,342, forward strand.
AATAAGGCCCCAAAAAAAGTCAAGTGACTTCCCCAAGGTCAGGCAGCTAGTAAGTAATAGAGCTGAGTCTCGCAGGCCTGTAGTCTTTTCACAGTACATCATACCACCTTTCACTGGCCAGATATTCCCTTTGTCCTGATCCCAAGCTATCCGTGCTTTTTTCAAAGTTCATTTGTTGAATATTTATAACCTACCTATTTCCAAAGGTACAAGATTTAAGACCATAGGTTAAGACAGTACAAAATAGGACAATGAGGGACAAAACAAACCAAGAGCACTGAAAACAGTCAGAGAGTGTAGCTGCTACCAGGAACCTATGGTGAACAGGTAACTGAATGGGTTTCTTAGTTTTGAAGCAACTAAGGGATAAATTAGATTTGTTATATTGGTTATTGGTTATATAAGGAAGCTAAATGGCGCAGTAGGTCAAAGTGCAGGTTCTGGATTCAGGAAGACCTAAATTCAAATCTGGTCTCAGACACTTACTATCTGTGTACTCTGGGCAAGACTATAATTCTATTTGCCTCAGTTTCCTCATCTGTAAAATGAGCTGGAGACGAAAATGGCAGGCTACTCTAGTACCTGCCAAAAAAGTCCCCAACAAATCCAAATGGGGACATGAGGAGTCAGATGCAACTGGAATGACTGAACAGATTAGGTTATGTGGGTTTTCTTTTCTGATGAGAAAGCATTCATATTTATCTACAGAGATCATATTTTTTTTGAATCTTCCTCAAACTTGAAAAATCTAAATGAATGGCTAATTAAAATGATGGAGAAAGTACTAAGTGGCCCTGTGGGTGGAGCTAAGAAAAGAGTCTCAACCTATGCATTAAGTTGGGCCTTAGTGGGTGCTGGTTTCCTTATCTATAAAATGAAAGGGCTGGACTAGACAAGGGGTTCTTAACCTGGGGTCTGTGAACCTTTAAAAAATATTTAAGACAACTGTTACTTCAGTATAATTTGTTCTCTTTGTCATCTTGTATATTTTATACATTTTAAAAACATTGTTTGGAGAAGGGGTTCTTAAACTTCACTAGACTGTCAAAGGGGACCATGACATTAAAAATGTTAAGAACCCCTGGACTAGATTTTTTTTCCCAGTCTTTTTCAATTCTAGAACTGTGCTGGAATATGTAATTGATTTACCTTTATATAGCTTGTATTCTCAGGATGTAGTAGACAGAGCAATAAACTTGGGGTCAGAGTAGGGGTGTTCATACTGGGCTACATGCTACCTGTGTGACCTTGGGCCAATCACAGCCTCTGGACTCCAGTTTCCTTAGCTGTAAAATGAGGAGTGTCCTAAATGATCTCAAAGATTCCTCTTAGCTCAAAATACTATTTATTAAGCTATGAATCCACAACTGGATTGGGCGGTTTCCATCTACAGCATTTGAATTCTCAGATTCTTATTCTGTTGTCAAGGAGAACTTGCATTTTAAACATCCGGCTATGTGAGGATGATATATCTTACACTCTACTTTAAATTCACATCTATTAGGAACTGAATTTTTTTTTTATATTCAAATGAACAAGGGCCCTGGAAGACCAGAGACAAAACATACTTTTTTTTTTAAACATTGAAAGGCATCTATTTTGGTGGTCTCTATCAGCCTAGGAAGATGTCATTTCCAGGATAAATTTGAGCTCCCTTGGAGCTGCTGCTCCAACCTTGACCACCCATGTTATGACGCATTGAGTTTGGAGAAGAAAAAAAAAAATAAAAACCTGAACAAAAACCATGCTCATATTGTAATGTGATTTGGAAGTTATTTTTCTTCTTTTGTGACAGGATCTCATTTGCAAAGGATCCAGACAAAAGCAAGGGTTAAAAACTTTACAAAGTATTTTGTCATTGACCACATATAAGACTTTGGTCACAGCCCAGTTGTGTTGTTTTTGTATATGTAAAAGACTTGTCCAGCTAATGAGAAAGCGGCTAGGCAGAAATAACTTTTCAGACATGATGTGGACTCCTTTGTGTGCAGAAGCAAACACCCAGGAGGTAACAAAGGTTGCTTTTGTATCAGGGATATGTATGCCTAATTTATATAAACTTATAAATCTCCTGGAAGACCATCCTTTTCAAGACTGACTTGTATATTGTGAGAGACAAAACTGTCCATTTGCCTTCCTCTTTGTTAAATGACCTTGGACTAATGCAAATCACTCCTTTTCACCCCATTTCAAAATATCTTATGTTTACAAGGCATTCTGGCTCACCATGTTAGCTATAGGGGGAGACAAGTTAATTTAATAAGAGAAATGCAAATGGAAAGTACTCTTAGGTTTCACCTCACACCCATCAGATTGGCCAATGTTGAGATGCTCTGGGAAGATAGAAACAGTAATGCACTATTGCTCTGAATTGGTGCAGAAACTTCAAATTATACTGAAAGATTCAGCAAACACTGATAAACATTTGATTCTTTGACATGGTGACATCACTATCAGGAATTTACTTCCAAGGGATCAAAGATAAAGGGAAAGGTTCCATACATAAGTACAAAAAATTTGTAGCAGTACTTATTGTACTATGAAGGAACGGGAATGAAAGTAGGAATCCATCTGTTGGGAATTACTGAAACAGTCATGGAATATGAATGGAATGGAAAATTATTGTGTTATAAAGAATGATTAATTTGAAGAAATCAGAGAAACTTGGTATGGCTTATGTGAACTGATTTCCTAGTAGAACTCTTAGTAGAACTAGGAGAAAAATTTACATGATGGATAACAGTAATGTGCAGGAAACCAATGTTGAAACATTTCAGATTTCTGGTCAATTCCATAAAGTACTGTGACTTCAAAGGACCTATTGTAAAATACATTGCCTGCCTCTTGTTAGAGAAGGGGTGGACTAGGAATGTGGACTGAGGAACATGTGGCCAGACATGGCCAATGTGTTACTTTGTTTTGCTTGTTGGTGTTTCTGTTTTAAAAGGAAGAGTTCTCTGTAGGGGGTAGGGGGTGGTGGGGTCAGAGCCATTGATTGAGAAGAGAAAATGATGCAAAAAAGGGGCATCAATAAAATATTGAAGATATTTCTTGGGGAGTTAACAGTGTTTGTATTATTAGCAACACCATTAGTATTTCCCAATTTCTTCTTTTAACTCCAATATTCTCAATAGAGCGCTGGACTCAGAGTCAGCAGGAACTGGATTCAAATCCGTACTTCTGGCAAGTATTAGCTATGTGACCATGAGCAAGTCCCTTAAGTTTTCAGAGCTGACATTCTTCATTTGGATCCATAAATGTTTTTAAAAGGTATTTTAAAGCAGTTTTCGTGTAATTGATTTCCTTTGTAACACTATGAATTTTATTTAATGTATCTGAAATCATTATTGTGAACAGGGGTGCATAAGTTTAACCAGATGACCTTAAAGGTTAGGACTCTCCAAGGCACCTCTTTTTAGGGTGCATACAATTTGTTAAAAGCAAAGTACCATTTTTGACTTTGATGTAAACATTGATTCAAGTCTAAAGAGATCCTCCCAAGGGATCAGTTAACTAAGCATTATATACAGTCATCCTGCTGACCCTTCTGATTTTGTCTCAGTACCTCAAGAGTGAAAAGAGGGTAGACAAAACCAAGGAAGAAGATAACAGTTTCATTAATGTTGACCACAGGAGATAATATGTTTCGAGTATGGTTGGCATCCATACCTGAGCTGGGGTGGCTGATTCAGGACCTTACTGTGGAGAGAGAAATCCCATTTTATGACTCAGTAGGAAGAAGAAAAAGTGGTACAGGAGGTTCTAAAGAGAGTCCTTCCTCAGAAAAATCTCCCTGATGCTGTTCATGTGGAATCTGACCTCTGCCCAGTATGGGCACTAGATGGATGAGAGCTCCAGGGTCCCAGAACTAAAGAGAGAAGAAACTTTCACTGAATTATAGTAGATGGAGGAGCAGAGGAAGACCTTGGGGTGGCTATGCTCTCCCAAGTTATCCTTCCTGCTCTAACCTGGGTTTCCCTTTCATATCACCCAAACTTGGGAATGCCTGAAGCACAAAGGATGGATGGAGGGAAGAGAAAGAACAAACCCAGCACAGTGAGCTGGATATAGAATGGGGAAAGAGTTAAGACAACTTGCTTCTTTTTTAGAATTCAGTTTTATTTTATTTTCAGTTCCAAATCCTTTCCTTTTCACCTGCCCCTCCTTTACTGAGTGAGAAAGCTAGAAAAACAAAACCCGTTGTAAATATGTATAGTTAAGCAAACAATTTGCTCGATTATTCATGTTTAAAAAAAAACAAGGAAAGAGAAAAAAGAAATATGGTTTAACTTGCACTCTCTGTCAGCTCTCTATTTGGAGATGGATAGCATATTCTGTTATTAGTCCTTTGGAATTGTGATTGGTCGTTGTATAGATCAGAGTTCCTTAGTCTTTCAAAGTTGTTGTTATCGTATTTCTATTTCTGCTTCCTTCACTTTGTGCCAGTTCATATAAGTCTTCTTAGGATTTTCTGAAAACATCCTTTTTATTACTACTTAATAGCAAAATAGTATTCCATCACCTTTGTATATCATAATTTGTTCGCCTATTCTCTAATTGTTGAATATCCTGTCAGTTGGCAGTTTTTTGCTAACTCTAGAAGAGCTGCTTCAAATGTTCTTGAGTATATGGGTCCTTTTCTTCCTTCTTTGATCTCTTTGAGGGTATTGATTTAGTAGTGCTATTGAATGGTTAAAGTTAAATAGCTTTTTGGGCAGAATTTCAAGTTGCTCTCTCAAGTGACCAGACCATTTCACAGCTTCACCAACAGTGCACTAAAGTACTTGTTTCCCCACAGCCCATTTGGCATTTGTTATTGTCCTATTTTATCAACTTTGCTAATCTAATAGGTATTGTGACATACTATTTCAGAGTTGTTTTAATTTGCATTTCTTTACTTATTAGTGATTTAAGGCATTTTTTCATTTGATTGTTGATAACTTGGATTTCTTCCTCTGAAAAGCTGTTACGGCAACTTTCTAAGTCAATATGTAATAGACAATATATAATAGGCAAATTGGGACCCGCAGAACCAAATGGTGGAAGAAATCTCCATACTGACAGAATTACACTTTCTTGACCTATTATACAATCTATTTTTAGCTTCCAATCATGGAACATAACAATCTTTAAAAAAATCATTTTTTCTTTAATAGTGGATGAATCAAAAGCTGGAATTAAGGTTGCCAAGAGAAATAAAAACAATTTCAGACAGGCTGATGCCATAAAATAAAGAGGAATTAAGAACCCTCTTGACGAGGGTGAAAAAGCTGACTTGAAGCTTAACCTCAAAAATGTTAAGATCTTGATAACTGGCAAATAAAGGGAGAAGAAATAGAAGCAGTGTCAGATTTTATTGGTTCCAAGATCACTGCAGATCTGCAATCATGAAATTAGAAGATGTTTTCTCCTTGGAAGGAAAGCTATAGCAAATTTAGCATACCAAAAAGCAGAGACATCATCTTGCTGCTAATGGTCTATGTGGTCAAAGCTAAGGTTTTTCCAGTAATCATGTCTATCTATGAGAGTCTTTGAGTGCTGCAGAATGGATACTTTTGAATTGTGGTGCTGCAGAAGACCTTTGAGAATCTTTAGGACAGCAAGAAGATAAAATCAGTCAACACTTAAAGAAATTCATTCAAGCTATTCACTGGAATAGCTGAAGCTTAAATATCTTGGCTACATAATGAGAAGATAGGACTCATTGGAAAAGACCTTGATGTTCGGAAGTATAGAAGGCCACAAGAAAAGGGGACGGTAAAGAGTTAGATGGATAGGTAGTATCATGGAAACAATAAACCTGAACTAGGACAGACTTCAGGAGATAGTGGAGGTTAGAAGGACTTGATGTCTGGAAACACGAAGAGGCAGACATGACTGAATGACTGAGCAACAACAAAAATTATTCTGTTACTTTTATATGTCACAATTTATTGAGTCATTTTCCATTAATGAGTACTCATCTCCTTTTTGATTTCACAATCTGACTTATTTTTATCATGACCCTTATCTTAGTATGACTACATATACTTTCAATCTCACCACCTTGGTTCTAAAGGGAGTGGAAGGAAAGTAGGTGGTGAACAACATAGCATCCCTTCCGACAAACCTGTGTACCCTCTGTCCACACCACCCTAGGTGTGGTGTCTAGTGCTGAAGTTCTCATGCCCCATCCTACTTTCTTCCATGATTCCCACCTAATTGGTGATTTCTCTTTTGTCTTTGTGCTGATTTTCATGGTGATTGTAACCCTTCTGTCTCTTCTACATGATCCTCTGATGCAAGCAAGGTCTGCTACACAAAATCCTTAAAATGGACAGGGCTAGCAAGGGGTGGGGGGGAGAGGGAATAAGGAGAAGGGGACACTGTTGCCATTTTTTTCAAAAGTAGAAGCTATTCATCTCTAGCATCCGAATTTCCATGACAATGCCAAGACAATTCTACATATGAATGAATATCAAAGCACTCATTAACTAATCTACGTGCCAGGCACTTCTGCTAAACCCTGGGGATACATATAGAGAAAGTGCTGCAGTCCTACTCTCATCTTCTTGTTAAAACAGTCATGAGGTAAGTAGGGTACATATTTTCTTCTCCATCTTTGAACTGAGAGAAGATAGACATAAACTTAATAGACTTTAAATAACTTCTCCAAGATCACAAACTTCATAATTAATAATTAATAAGTGACAGATTTAGGATTTGAACCTAAGTCTTTCTCAGCATTTTCACCACTTCACTAGACTGAAGTGGAATACAGTGTTTTTCCTTTCTTTGTTTTTTCCTTCCTTCCTTCCAGATAATACTGAAAAACATAGGCATATTAAATATAAATTATTGGAGCAAAAGACTTTCTGAGTGTTTTTAGTTTGATGTTATAATTTTTTTTTTATGCAGGAAATTTAGGGCCTCCTTGTATCATAAAGAACCTCTAAATCAGAAAGGTCCTCTAGTTCATTCCCCTGATTTGGCAGCAGAGGAAATTTAGCTTTAGATATGACTTGTCCTCTGTCACAGAGATTGTTAGGGGTGACAGCTGAGATTTGAACTGAGATTCTCTGACTCCTGAGACTTCAAATTCAATGCTCTTCTTGCTGTACCATACTGCCTCACTCTTCATTCCTCCTTTTCTTCTTTCCTTTCTTCCCTTCTTCCTTCTCCTTTCCCTGTTCTTCCTTACAACCCATTTCCCTTTCACCCCTGACTGCCTTCGTCCTTCTGTTGGATTTGATATCCACGTTCTATACTTTGTATTTTTGTGACCCTGGGAAAGCCTCTCTGAGCCTCAAGTTCCCTTATCTACAAAATGGAAAAAATAATAGTGCCTACTTCACAGGACTCAAACAAGATAACAATATATTAAATGAAACTTTGCAAAACTTTAAGTACAAAAAAATGTGAATTTTTGTTTTTTCTTCTTTTATTCTTCCTAATACTCCTTGCCTTTCTCAGACTATTTCCTCCTTTTCCACTACATTCTCCATACCTGTCCTCCCCACTCCGCCATACTTAAACAACTCCAAAGACTACAAACCATAGAGTTTTGGTTTCCAGCACAGATAAATAAGTTCAATGCCCCTTTACAACAGGAGACAGGGAATTTTAATCATTTTGTCTATGGCTTGTTTTCATGGCACATTGCATTCCTTATGAATATGTATTTCATTGCTCAACTAATTAGTGATTAAATAAGAGAGAAGAAAGTCTCATCTTTGTTTACATGAAGATCCTCTTTCAGCTCTCTTTGCTTTGCTTTATGTTAGAGTTGGAAGTGAGCCATCCCTTCTATCCTGACCCTGTCCCCTCAGAGAGGGAAAGAGACTACCAGAGTCACACAGGGCAGAGTTGGGACTCAAGCCTGATTCTCACTTCCCAGACTAGGGCTCTATCCATTACACTCTTCTGTGAACACAGTTAAAGTCAGCAGGGCCTAGAATGATATTCATACTCCATAAATATCCTTTGAAAAATAGTACATTTCCCAGCTTTGGAAAGAAGTAACATTGATTTATGACACCCCTGCACCTATCTATAGATTCTCTTCTTGTATATCACTTACTTAGAACCCTGCTTCTAAATCATGCAAGATAAATTTCTTTTTAATTCAAAATGAGAGGGCATTGTTCCTAATGGGAAACAGCAAAATAAGGGAGCATACTACTTATGGAATTTAATGTTCTCCAGGGCTATCTTTCTCCACTTGCACGGTCTCAAGATACTTGGCCAGTGGCAGCTTTATCCCAGTTGGATATAAGGAATTTCACTGATGTCATTTACATGGACTCTTGGGTGGAAAAACAAAGGTTTTATGACTTCATTCACTATTGAAATTTGCCTCCCAAATAGGATCTGTTCTACTAAACCCCACCCTATTCCAGATGACTTTAGTCAGAAACTTGAGGTAGGAGCAAGACCAGTCAATGAAGCATGGCCCCCAGGCACAGTTGTGAATGAATCACAGTCATGCTACCTGGGCCTGAGCCACCTTCACTGAGGCCTGTTCATATCCGTTGCCTTGTTTTTCCTCTTATGGAAAGATAACGTGGAAAGGAGCAGGAGTCCTAGTGGTTATAGAAGGGATTTCATTTTCCAGTAATAGCTCAGGAAAGAGGAGGTAGACAAGTATGGTAAGTTAACCCTGACACATTTTGGTAAATCTTAGCTCTTCAGAGCAACCTGACAGTTTTCAGGTCAGGAAGCTTTTAGATCCAGAGTTGAGAGGGAACTTAGTTCATGAAGTCTGATCTCTTATAGCCGAAAAATGTTGAGGCCTAGAGATGTTAAATGACTTGCCTACAAAGTAGGAACTAGCAGGATTTGAACTGAGGTCCTGTGTCTCTAAGTTCATGGAGACACTTTACAGCACCTCCCATTTGCAGAGCTCATTTTATCATTGTTATTCCCATTTAAAGGCAGAGGAAATGGGAAACAAAAGAGGAGGTGTGACTTACCCAAGGTCATGTAGCTAATAGAGGGTAAAACTCCCCAGTTTGGTTGTGGCAATACCTCTCTTTACTAATAGAAAGATTCTAGAATGTAAACTCCGGGATGGCAAGCTTTGTCTCACTTTTGCATTTGAATCCCCAGTACCTGGAACAGGGCTGGGCACCTACAAGGTACCTAACAGGTACTTCTTTTTTGCTTCACCTTCTTTTTCCCAGAAGAACAGGTTCTGTTCCTTTGACACCCTATTGTTATGGAAAATCACTTCCAGTCCTTTATCTCTGAAATAATGGCATCTCCCTTGGTGCTTACTCATTACTTCAGTACCACTACTTCCTTCATAAAATGGTTTTTATTGAGTAGCCACTGTTTGATTCCTCCCCTTCTCTACTCCACCTTACCACCCCTTCTCCCCCCAAAAAATTTTAGTTAGAAAAACTTGAAAGAAGGTATATTAATAATGGAGGGAAAGAGTTCATTTGTTCGTTCAATAAACATTTATGAAGTAACTTCTTAGAGCATTGCAGTGTAGAATGAAGAGACCTTGTTTCAAAGCAGTCTTGAGGATCTGAGTGTGAGTGTTGTCTCTGCCACATCCTGGCTTTTGGACTGTTTGTTCTATGGAAAGGATGGCATTGACCCTCCTGGGTTCCACCCTGTCTTCTAAGGTGACACATTGGGGAGCAGGGGCTGGACTGCTTTGGGAGGGAGAGTGTCTTCCCAGGCACTGCTCTGCAACAATGAGATCACAGGTCCAGACACACAAACACACAAAATGAGCAAGTTGGTGGAGTAGTTGTGTGCTGCTTTAGTGTGTCTGCTGCCTTGGGGGTAGCTAGAGCAGTGTGAAAATGTGAAGAGTATGAGTTTTTGAAAAGCCTAGGATTTAATACTCAATAACCCCCATATATATATTTTATAGGGATATAGATTTATATACATATCCATATCTATGCGTACACACATACATATATACACACATATATATATGCACATACCTATATACAATACAAATAGACATGCATACACATGCATGTTTACATGTAAGTGTGCACACCTGCAATATGTAGAGACATGTATTTGTATATGCAATACATATATAGGTGAGTATGTATATACGTTCACATATGCACATACATGCACACAGTGTACACAGATTATGTAACAATTATAATTTAATATATAATTAAATATTTGTATTTATGTGGATATACATATATACTTGCATACATATACATACATACTCCAAATCTTATGATTACCTAATTAATAAAATACATTTGCTTTGTTAGGTAACTATACATACACAAACACACATATGTGTATGTATATAGGTGTCTATATGTGCATATAATCTTATCTAATACAAAATATACTTGCCTTGATAGGTAACCATACACACACTATATACATACATGTATGTATGCATATATGCACACAGGTTTATGTATGTATAATTACCTAGCTTTATCTTTCTTCAAGGTGGCTGAGGGCTGGAGAGGCTCCTTACTTTCTTCACCATATAAAAAAGTTCAAAGTCACCAATGTACTTTCATTTTGTGGTGAAATATACCATTTCCGCATGTGATATCATGCTTTGTATCATAAGTAAACATCTCGCCTGTTTCAAGGGGGCTAACTCCACCCTCCTACGCTGTTCTTATAGCCTGTCTGCCTGGTTTCCAGAAATCTCAGATGATATAATGATATAAACTCCAGGGCACAAATAAACTTACATTTTTCTTACTGTGCTCCAAGCCCATTACTGGTAATAATTTCAGACCGCTTGCTTTTGTGGCTAAAGGGAGATACTCTGGGATTCATTAAATGCCATACAACAGGTGCAGTTCCATCTTGAGCTTTAAATGCCTTCCAGCATCTGCTAAGATGCAATACATTTAAAAGTAAAATGTGAACATTTCTCCCAGATGCTTCACAGACAGAGTCATGTGAGAGATTTCCACTGAACATGCATCCTTTAATCACTCTATATTTTGCATAACTTGATTTGGATTTGAGTTGTGGAATCCTCTTTCTAAAGATGGAAATAAGAGGGAAATGGTTTGAAAAATACAGATTTGTCTTCAATAAACACATCCTTGCATAGAAAATCTTAATTCATTTTTACCCTCTTTCTGCTACAAAATAAACAGTGGAATGAAGGAATGCTGTTCTGCTAGGGAGAAGCCGGAAGCAAATTAACTTGGGTCTAGGAGATGGGATATAATTACAAGACAAATGACTTGCACATCTGGTAGCTTCAGTAAGGGTTAAACTAAATATTTCAAGCTGTCCTTTGGTCTGTTTGCTCATATTTAGAGCAGGCTAACAACTGCCACAAGAGCTTTGCAGGCAGTTCCTTACAGGTGTCTTCTGTTAACTGCTGGGATGATGTGAGTTACTTTATGAGGAATATCCAGAATAGGGAGAGAACAGGAGAGATCTTGGTTCTTTTAGAATTCCTGCAACCTTTGGAGAATTCTCTACTTAAAGTTATTTTGTGATCTTGGGCAAATAACTGAACACTGTTTGCCTCATTTTCCTTATCTGTAAAATGAGCTGGAGAGGGAAATGCAAAACCATTCTAGTGTCTGTGTCAAGGAAACACCAAATGAAGTCACAGAGTTGATATGATAGAAAAAGGTTATCTCTTTACATCACCATCAACCCTAGCTCAAATACCAGCTAAAGGAAATATCTGTGGAACACATTGCAAATGCCAAACAAAAATCTTGTGATAGCCAGATGTAGTGAAGATTGTGCAATTTTGGTCTTCTTTTTATTCTACCCTTGAGTGGGAACCTTTAGTTCCTTAGCTCTGTCCTATGGGTGTCGGAAAGTAGCCCCAGATAATGTGAATAGTTTCACTCAGGTGACCCTAGAGAAGGAGGCAGTATTGGGAAGATAATTGGAGAAAAACGTGTGTTTTGATCACCTTCCATATCTAAAGAAAGGCCTGATGTGGATGGGTATCCCCCAGGGTCTTGGCGGCTAGAACTTGGTATGACAGCAGAACCAGCTCATCTGTGAGAGGGAAGAGAGGTTTTGCTGAATTCTAGGGAACCTTTTGTTATGAGGTCAGAGATTGGTTGAATCTGTGGTACAAGGGAGAAGCTTCTTAGTGGGAGCACTGTGGCATGATTTGGTATTTGAACGGTTTCCTATCCTGACAGAGAAACTCTGAAAAACTCAATCTGAAGTAGAGACAGAACTCACATCTTCCCTGTCCCACTGGGGAAGAGGCTTATGAGAGGCTTATGCTCTGAAGAAAGGGCTAATGAGGCTAACCTCTGGGCGATGAACATTACTGCTGGAGGACTGATGCTAAACGCTTCCCAAAGTGGAAAAGGAAGATTCTAAAAGGTGCCTTTGTACAGATAGGGGGCAAGGCCTGCTGGGAACCCTGCCTACCACATAACACTTAAGTTACTAAGCCTGCCAAGGCTTCAGAGACATCTGTGGAAGGGCTGCACATTGATAACCTGTTGCTATTTTCAATAAGCTGCAATAGGATTTCTATTTGTTTGTTTTTTTTAAAAAAAATTGTAAATCATCTCTTTTTTAGTTTTCAGTTTTGGAGAACTTTGGACTTTCAAAGAAGTTACTGAAAATGCATTGCCAGAACATGTAGTCATTCACAAGGGAGAGGGCAACAAACTAGAGGCAAATGAATAAATAGTTTCCCTAGCATTCCCTCAAACTCTCTAATTGCTGTTTAGAAGAGACGATTGAAAAGCAAATTTCTGACATCATAAAGATGAATTTTTAATAGCATCTAAATCCTGGAGCTGGAAGGGGCCAAGAGAACATCTAATATAATTCTCTCGTGTATAAAGATGAATGAGAGCAGCTCAATTTTTTTAGCATTGAAAAGCTTATAAAGAATTTTGTTCCTAGCAATTCCCTTCATCAAGCACTTTAAATGCTATTATTTAGGAGGTGATGTGGTTCAGAAGTAAGAGTTCCAAATTTGGAGTCTCTGCCTCTGCCATGTTGAAAAGTTGCTTATATACTCCCTGGGCCTCAGTTTCTTTTTTGTGTAAAATAAAGGGATTGAGATAACTAGAATCTCTTCTAGCTCAAGAACCATGACCACCATTTTGCAACTGAGAAAACCTAGGCTTACAAAAGTTAAATAACTTGCTTAAGGCTTTCTGATTAATAAATACTTATTAAGCACATTGCAGTATAGATTATGGGTCTAGAATTGAAAGGAACCTTAAAGGTTATCTAGCCTAATCCTTTTAATTTACAAATGAGGGAACTGAGGTCCAGAGAGGATAAGCAACTTGTTGAAGGTTAAATAGGAAGTAAACATTTTGTGGGTACAACAAAAGTGAGACAGTGCTTGACCTCAAAGTTTTGCATAACTAGAAAATAACAGAGCCAACATTAGAGTGCTAGTTTCTTGACTCCCAGTTCAGTTCTCATCCTATGCACTATGCTTCTTTATGAGCATATACAAACATGACTAGAGACACTCATTCAAGGATACATTTTAATAAAAACAATCTTTTAAATGATTTTAGATGAATTACAAATGATCTCAGCACTAACTTCTACTTTCTACTACTTATAATCAATAACCTATACTCTGAGTTAACATTTAAATGTGTTGAAGTATATCTCATACTTCCATGATGTTAATTTTCTGGCTGGGTTGTCTTATGTGGTCCTGAACACCCAATAAATGTTTGGGTCTTAGAAGTTGTAATATAACTAGTACTTACTAAGGTTTTTCCTATTTCTCTCTCTCTCTACTCCTCAACCTGGATGTTAGATTTAACCTAAAAGGTGAGAAAACTGGGAATTGATTGACCCTAGAGTGGGGCAAAGATCACACCATACCTCCTTTGACTCAGCTTCCTGCTAGCCTCCAATTCTATTGATATGGCTTCCTGGACACCTAAGTGTTAAAAAAAAAAAAAAAAGGATCCACTCATGTAGGGTCTGCACCCTTCAGATGTGTGGATGTCTCAAGGAATCACCGTAAGAGTCATCGCACCTTTTTCTCTTAATCAGATATGTAATAGATACTATATCATTGTTAAATATTCTCTCTATGTTAGGATAGGATAAGCCTACTTTTGTTAATTGTTTACTGATCTATAAGTACCTCATTTTACCTTAACTTCTAACTTGAACTAATAGGATTGATTATATCAGGTCCACTCATAGTATAGGTTTTAAGTCAATGGCTTTAATTGGTCTTTAATTAAACAAACTTGTAGTAAGCACCTATTATGTGCCAGATATTGTTAGGGGCTAGATATATGAAGACAAAGAAATGAAACCCTTCTTGACCTCAAGATTTTTCAATTCTTTTGGGGGAGGGGAAGGAGAAACTACATGTGCATAGAAAATATATCCCAAGTAATTGCTTAGAGGACACATGTAGAATGTTTGACAGAAATGGGTTTTAGTATGCACAACAAAAATGTGCTAATGCTAATGAGAAATGAGGCAGATGTGGATGGATATATAGGGTTAGAAAGTGGAGACCAGGGAAGAGAACTTTGGTTAGGTTTCCTAGGACTAAGAATCATGGGAATTCATAGATTAATTATTATTCCCTTCACAGGAGTAATGGTAATGTTGATTTGATTATTGATCCTTAAGCAAGAGATAAAAGGTAGGTATTGGTGTGGGATTTGGTGAGGTGTTAGGTTGTACAAGGCAGATATCCTGTCTTCAGGTTTGCCTTATGATCATGGCAGGAATGGTTAAATCCTAGGGCCTGGCTGCTCATTTAGAACAATGAGGTACCCAACTCTAAAATCCTCAACCAGGCTAGTTTTTCTCTAGAACTCACTCTAATGAATAGATTATCTTACGAGGGTAAGATTAGGGATGCTCAGAAGACTCGTTCTAAGATTGAAGGTTTTCATATTTGCCATCCTTTAAAGAAATGCTGTTGTAAGGGTGGAGCCAAGATGGCAGAGTAGAAAGATGCACCTGGGGAAGCTCCCCCACATAGGCCATAAATACCTGTAAAAAATGACTCTAAACAAATTCTAGAGCAGCAGAAGCCACAAAATGACAGAGTGAAAGAGATTTCGAGCCCAAGACAGCCTGGAAGGCTGACAGGAAGGGTCTAACACACCAGGCACAGAGCAGAGTGCAGCCCAGCATGGGCCATGCAGCATGGCAGGGATAAGACCTGGAACAGGCTTCAAGGAACCACCAGCTGCAGCAGTTCCTAGATTACTCAACCCACAAACACCAGAGACAGCTTCAAAGGTCAGTGAGAAAGCTCTTTCACCCAGGAGAAAGAAACAAAGTCTGCACTGCTGGCAGCATCTGCTGCTACATCTATTTGTGGAGCCCTCCACCTAAAGCCCCTGGAGGAATTGAGCCATTGATCTGGATCTCAGCCCTGCCCTGACTGGCAGCCCTGGGGTGAGGAGGAACACTGATGTGGTAGAGCTAGAAGCGGTTGTGGAGAGGATCTACTCACAGATTCTGGGCAGAAAAGTTTTTGGTTGTTCCCAGAACAGTGAGCAGGCCAGGAGATGAGTAAACCCTTCTCCCTTGACTGTGCCATCATGGAGAGACTGAGAACTTACAGGTCCCCAGAGTATACCCTCCTCTTGACAAAGGATTAAAAAATCAAGTAACTGACTGGGAAAATGCCCCAAAAAAAGGAAAAAAAAATAAGACCATAGAAGGTTACTTTCTTGGTGAACCAGTATTTTCTTCCATCTTTTTGGATGAGGAAGAACAATGCATATTCTCAGAGGAAGTCAAGGCTTCTGCATCCAAAACCTTCAAAATATATATGCAATGGTCTCACGCCATGGAAGAGCTCAAGAAGGATTTTGATAATCAAGTAAGAGAGGTGGAGGAAAAAGTTATGAAGAGAAATGACAGCAATGCAAGAAAATCATGACAAGTGAGGCAAAAGCTTGATAAAGGAGACTCAAAACAATGCTGAAGAAAATAACACCTTGAAAAATAGGCTAACTCAATTGGAAAAAGAGGTCCAAAAAGCCAATGAGGGAAAGAATGCTTTAAAAAGCAGAATTAGCCAAATGGAGAAGGAGGTTCAAAAGCTCACTGAAGAAAATAGTTCTTTTAAAATTAGATGGAGCAGATGGAAGCTAACGACTTTTTGAGAAACCAAGAAATTACAAAACAAAACCAAAAGAATGAAAAAATAGAAGGTAATGGGAAATATCTCATTGGAAAAATAACTGACCTGGAAAAGAGATCCAGGACAGACAATTTAAAAATTATGGGACTACCTGAAAGCCATGACCAAAAAAAAAAGAACCTAGACATCATCTTTCATAAAATTATCAAGGAAAACTGCCCTGATACTCTAGAACCAGAGGACAAAATAAATATTGAAAGAATCCACCTCGCCTCCTGAAAGAAATCCAAAAAAAGAAACTCCTAGGAATATTGTAGCCAAATTCCAGAGTTCCCAGGTCAAGGAAAATATATTTCAAGCAGCTAGAAAGAAACAATTTGAGTATTGTGGAAAGACAATCAGAATAACACAAGATCTAGCAACTTCTACACTAGGGGATAGAAGGGCTTGAAATATAATATTCCAGAAGTCAAAGGAACTGGGATTAAATCCAGGAGTCACATACCCAGCAAAACTGAGTATAATACTTCAGGGGAGAAAATGGTCATTCAGTGAAATAGAGGACTTTCAAGCATTCTTGATGAAAAGACCAGAGCTGAAAAGAAAATTTGACTTTCAAACACAAGAATCAAGAGAATCATGAAAAGTTAAACAGGAAAGAGAAATCATAAGGGACTTTCTAAAGTTGAACTGTGGACATTCCTATGTGGAAATATAACATTGGTAACTCTTGAGACACACACACACACACACACACACACACACACACACAGAGTACAGTTGAATAGGAAGGGATGATATATAAAAAAATAAAATTAAGGGGTGAGAGGAATATATTGAGAGGAGAAAGGGAGAAATGGAATGGGGCAAATTATCTCTCATAAAAGGGCAAGATAAAACTTTTTCAATGGAGGGGAAAAGGGGAAAGGTGAGAGGGGAAAAAGTGAAGTTTACTCTCATCAGATTTGGATTAAGGAGGGAATAACATGCTCACTAAATTTATTATTAAAATCTATCTTACACTACAGAAAAGTAGGGGAGAAGGGGACAAATGGGATGGAGGGATGGAAGAAGGGAGGGCAAATGGGAGGAGGGAGCAATTAGAAGTAAATGGTGAAGGGACAAGGTCAAAAGAGAGAATAGGATAAATGAGGAGCAGAATAGGATGGAGGGAAATATAGTTAGTCTTACATAACGTGAATATTATGGAATTCTTTTACAAAACTACACATACATAGCCTATATTGAATTGCTTGCCTTCTTAGTGGGGATAGGTGGAGAGGGAGGAAGGGAGAGAATACTGAGAATTATTTTTGCATACAACTGGGAAATAAGAAATGTAGGTAATGGAGTATAGAAATCTATCTTGCCCTACAAGAAAAGAGAGAAGATGGGGAAAAGGGAAGGGAGGGGTGTGTTGGAAGGGAGGGCATATTGAGGAATGCTGTATTCAGAATGCAAGGCATTATGGGGTGGGAGGAGGGGAGAGATGGGGCAAAAATTTGGAACTCAAAATTTTGTGGAAATGAATGCTGAAAACTGAAAATAAATAAATAAACATGAAAAAGAAAATGCTGTCACATTCATTTGTAAATACTCCCTTCCCTTACCCAGAGCTCTACTTTTTCTTATTTGCCACTTGCCTCATATAATCAGTGTCAGACGTAGTGCAGCCTAACTTTAGAACTCCTAAATTCAAGTGATCCACCATCCTCAGACTCCCCCAGGATTATAGGTATGAACCTCCATACCTCCATGCCAGGTCAGTCATAACAATTTTTTTCCATTTTTAACACAATTCATATCACATAAAACAATTCCAACTTTTGGTCAGGTGATACTTCTTTTAAAGCATTTACAAGATGAATTTTTTTTAACATTAATCAACTGAGACACACATAATAATTTTGTATGCTAACTTCACAAGCCCTTGACCTAATTTTCTCCACACTATTACTAAGAATTAAAGAACCCTAACTTGTTGTTGGTCTAAAGTCCTAAGCCTAATAGCTTAATTTTAGATTTAACCTCTGATGTTCCCCTACCAACAATCTATAATTTAGTAGATCTGGTATTAAGCTTACAAACCTTTTGACTATAGGAAATTGCCACCAAGAGTAGGGACATTGCAAGGATACACTATCTCCCCAACTTCATGTCAATTACAGGCACAATTAGATTGTCCACCTGCATTCAGTCCGGCTTAAAGTCTGCCAGGTGTCAATGGGGAAACTGAGTCAGGAGAATCCTACCTCAGCCCAGGCTGAACAGCCTCTCTCCTACCCTTCCCATGAGATCACCTTTTGCAGTTCATACCAGCATCTCACGGGCTTACTGACATCATGGATTGGAGGCTCGGACCGCCGTTTTTGCTATCCATACCAGGAGTTAGACTCAGAAGAACAGTCACTTAGTAGCCCCATAGCATCTTGAAATAGCAAGTTCCAATAACCAGGTTTCAGATATGACTGTAATTTCACATTGGTTAAGGAACATCTTTTGAGGCAAGTTTTAAGTAGCTCACATGCCTTTCTATCCATGTTCTAGTTCCTGATTAAATAACAATCATAAAATCAAATTTACCATTAAAACCTTAACTTTTCTATCAATGCCAAATTTTCCCTGAGGTTACCTATCTCTAGGAAACTTAGACTAAAATTCTTTTCCCCAAACTGAAGATGTCTGTGTTTTAGTCTCAGTAATTAATTCAGTCACTTGTTTTAATACTAATTGCTTTTACATCACTTTGTAGCATGTTCAGTTTTTTCCCCCATCTCTCCCCTCCCCCACTCCATAATACCTTGCATTCTGATTACCCCTTCCCTCAATATACCCTCCCTTCTATCACATTCCACCCTTCCCTTATCCCCATCTTCTCTCTTTTCTTGTAGGGCGAGATAAATTTCTATACTCCATTATCTGTGTTTCTTATTTCCCAGTTATACGCAGTAATAATTCTCAACATTTGTTTCTAATACTTTGAATTCCAGTTTCTCTCCCTCCTTCCCTCTCTACCCATCACCACTGAAAAGGCAAGCAATTCAATACAGACTAAATATGTGTCATTTTGCAAAACACTTCCATAATAATCATGTTGTGTAATAATAACTATATTGCCCTCTATCCCTCCTTATATTTTTATTCCCTCATTTGACCTTGTCCCTTCTCAAAAGTGTTTATTTCTTGTTACTCCCTTCTCTCATTTTCCCTCCCTTCTATCATTCTCCTCACCCCACTTGTTGCCTCCTCCCCTACTTTCCTGTAGTGTAAGATAGATTTTCATACCAAATTTAGTGAGCATGTTATTCCCTCCTTAAGCCATATGTGGAAAGAGTAGCTTCATTTTTCTCCTCTCTCCTTATCCCCTTTTTCCTCCATTGAACTAGATTTTTATTATCTCTTTTATGAGTTATAGCCTGCCCCATTTTCATTTTTCCCTTTCTTCTCCCAGTATTTTCCTTCCTCACCCCTTAATTTTTATTTTATTTTTTTTGTGGATATCATCTTTTCTGATTCAACACAGCCTGTACCGTGTGTGTGTGTGTGTGTGTGTGTGTGTGTGTGTGTGTACGAAAAATCTCAAGAGGTATAAATATTTCCTTTTCATGTAGGAATGTAAACAGTTCAGCTTTAAAAAGTCTTTTATGATTTCTCTTTCCTGTTGATCTTTTCATGCTTCTCTTGATTGTTGTGTTTGAAAGTCAAATTTTCTCTTCAGTTCTAGCCTTTTCATCATGAATGCTTTAAAGTCCTCTATATCATTGAATGACCATTTGTTCCCTTGAAGTATTATATTCAGTTTTGTTGGGTAGGAGATTTTTGGCTTCAATCCCAGTTCCTTTGACTTCTGAATATCCTATTCCAAGCCCTTCAATCCCTTAATGTTGAGGCTGCCAGATCCTGATTGTATTTCCACAATACTCTAATTGTTTCTTTCTAGCTGCTTGCAGTATTTTGTCTTTGACCTGGGAACTCTGAAATTTGGCCACAATATTCCTAGGAGTTTCTGTCTTTGGATCTCTTTCAGGAGGTGATTGGTGGATTCTTTCAATATTTATTTTGCCCTCTGGTTCTAGAATATCAGGACAGTTTTCCTTGATAATTTCATGGAAGTTAATGTCTAGGCTCTTTTTTTGATGATGGCATGATATTTCAGAAGTCAAAGGAACTGGGATTGAAGCCAAAAATCACCTACCCAACAAAACTGAGTATAATATTTCAAGGGAACAAATGGCCATTCAATGATATAGAGGACTTTAAAGCATTAATGATGAAAAGACTAGAACTGAAGAGAAAATTTGACTTTCAAGCACAACTCATTTAATTTTTAAATCCTCTCTTCTGGATCTATTTTTCAGGTCAATTGTTTTTCCAATGAGATATTTCACATTATCTTCTATTTTTTTTTCAGACTTTTGGTTTTGTTTTCTAACTACTTGGTTTATCTCATTGTCATTCATTTCCCTCAACTCAATTCTCTCTTTCAGAGAACTGTTTTGTTCAGTGAGCTTTTGAACCTTTTCTTCCATTTGGCTAATTCTGCTTTTTAAAGACTCCTTCTCCTCAGTGGCTTTTTGGACCTCTTTTTCCAATTGAGTGAGCCTGTTTTTAAAAGTGTTTTTTTCCCTAGCATTTTTTTGGTTCTCCTTTACCAAGCTGCTAACTCATTTTTCAAGCTCTTCCATGGCCTGAGCTCAATTTAAGTTCCTTTTGGAGGCACTGGATGTAGGGGCCTTGACTTCCTGTGACAGTATGCCTTGTTCTTCCTCATCTGAAAGGATGGGAGGAGACACCTGTCACCAAGAAAGTAACCTTCTATGGCCTTATTTTTTTCCCCCTTTTTAGGCATTTTCCATGCCAGTTACTTGACTTCTGAATCTTTGTCAAGAGGATAGTCCTATTGTCCCTACTTTTCCCAGTGCCTAGTTAAAGGCTGAGATTTGACTCAGCTGCTATATTTCCTCCAGGTCTTTGGGTCGGGGTATGGTGGTTACTCAGGGCTGAGGTTTAGATCAGCTGCTCCCTAGTGCCAGAGGCTTTAAGCTGAGCTCCTTAGATAATGGACTAAGGTTGCTTCCTGGCCACCATAGCTGCCTGCAGTCTGTTGACATGTCCTCTGCCGTGGTGTGGTGCTGTTGCTGGAGGAACCCCATTCCCTCTCGCCCAGCTGGGAAAGCCTTCCCACACTGACCTTTGGAGCTTTCTTTGTCGTTTGTGGGTTGAGGTGTCTGGGATCCTCCTTGCTGGGAATTCTGGAGGTCTGTTCAGATCCTGTTCCTTCCAGTGCTGTGTGGCCAGGGCTGGGCTATGTTCCACTCAGTGTCCCATGCAATATACCTTTTCTGTCAGCCTTCCAGGTTACTTTTGACTGGAAACCTCTTTCACTCTGTTGTTCTGTGGCTTCTGCTGCTCTAGAATTTGTTGAGAGTCATTTTTTACAGGTACTTTGTGGGCTGTGGGGGAAGCGCTAGAGTATATGTGTCTTTCTACTCCACCATCTTGGCTCTACCCCCCCAGTCATACAATTTCTTAGTTATTTGTTTGGTCCTTGAGAGGAAAACTGGCTCATGTAGGAAAACCACCTCTGACTAAGTTGCAGGAGAAATAGAAGGCAATAGTTGTTAGGAGTTCCACTGTTCTGTTGTTCTCAGGAGGCCAAAATAAATCTAGTCCTTTTTCAAGTTCCCAGGGATTTTTTGAATATGCTAAGTAAGCTAGATAAAGGAACACAGATATAGATAGAATCCTTTCAATGCTTCCTTGGGACTTTGGTATATTCAGTTGGCATTTCACTCAAGAGCATGCAGTTTTTCCACATGCCCCTTCAAAGCAAGAGAAGAAAATGACTCAAGGGCAATGATAAAAAGTCTTTTGGCTGATTGCTGAGCCAGGAAAACAATAATGTAGGCTGTCACTAGGTAGAAGAAGATGCAAATTCTGGTTCATTGCTCTTGAACTGCTCTTGGAGGCAGTTCTTGTGAAAATAAAATATGACTCCAGTTGAATGTTGGAAGTGGGGAAAGTCCTTCATGACCTGGTTTGTAGAGTCCTCAGGGCCCTCACTTGCCACATGAGATATGGATTCAGGTAACTAGGCTTGTTTCTGTTTTTCTTGCTTCTCTTTTATTATTTCCTTTTCTTCTTGTATTTACTTGGGGAACCCTGAGGGCTGCAGACCGGGAGTTGTGATCATAGCAGCAATAGTAGGACTGAGTTTGCAACTTGAGAAATGTCAAAGAGGGATGTCTTAGAAAGAAGACCATGCTTGGTGTTTGATCTGACTGTGCTCAATAAAGGCAAAAAAGGGAACTAATTTGTAGCCTTGCAAAAATTTCTTTATGTCCTAATAACACTTGAATATCAGCTGGTCAACCTATTGGAATGGTTATGTTGTGAGCAGTCATTCCATTCCTCTTCAACTCCATTTGGGATTTTCTTGGCAAAGATACTGGAGTGACTTGCTAGTTCCATTTCCAGCTCAATTCACAGATAACACAACTGGAGTAGACAGGGTTAAGTGACTTGCCCAGCTAGTAAATGCCAGAGGCTGGTTGGACTCAGGGTCACTTTCTTGAATCCAGGCTCACTACTTTATCCAGTTGACCATTTCGCTGTCCTGATTATAATGGTAGGGATAAATTAATAGTCTGTTTTAATCATCATGCACATCTTTAATTCAGGGGCTTCCTCTATTTTGTGTGTGGGAATAAATTACTTGTCCCATATCTGTTGGTCTGTGTTTTTATTTTCCCTGATTGCTAGGGAGACATCTTAGATTTCCAGCTCAGAATTATTTCTGTAATTAGCAACTCCATAAATAGCCCTTCTGCCCAAAGTAGTTGAGATAGGTTAGATTTAAACTCAGGCCTTCCTAATTCCAAGCCCAGCACTGTCAACCCTGCCAGCTAGCTAATAAATTTCTGGAGTGGTAGTTAAACTCAGTTCTCCTTAATTTCAGGTCTAACTTTCTATGCTGTCTTATCAAGTGGTTTGCTGAAGACTGCAAACTAATAATGTCTGAGGCAGGATTTGAACACTGTTCATCTTCTGTGTTATTTCCCATCACACATAGAAAGTTAGGACAAGATTTGAGATGATGTAAACAGAGTTGGGGAAATATCAGATATGCTTTAGATTATATAATAAATAGGAAGAGGAAAGGGCCAAATGCTTTTTTATTTAAAACTGAATGAAACAAAAAGTCTTTTCAACATTAGCTGTTCAAAGAGGCTCTTCATTAACAGTAAAGCACTTTCGGGGAAAGTTTCCTTCTTGTCTAGCATATCATTTAGGGAGCTGCGAGCTTTATCCTTTTCCTGCTCTTGATTCACAGAATGTCTTGGATCAGATCAACTCCGCTCTGGTCACATCTGTCAAAGAGAATGACACAGCCTATATTTTCCCAGGACTGTTGGAAGGATTAATTAGATGTTTGCCAAGTACCCTAAACTTGGGGGGAAAAGTGTAATTATGAAAGTGGTTGCAAATGACAGGAACAGTTATTGTTACTGAGCTTTTTTCTTCCCTTTATGTAATCCTATATTCTCTGTTTCCAATTTGGTAAAAATGGTGCCTTGACTCAAGATAAGCACCTATCTATTATGCACATATTTTATATATACACAATTGTTTGCATGTTGTCTCCCTTTTAGAATTTGAACTCCTTGAGGGCAGGAATCATGTTTTGGCCTTTTTTTATATCCCTAGCACTTGGCACAGTAATGGTTGACATATTGAATCACAGTTCCTATGTATAACTATCTGAAGGAATTTCTTAGGAAAACCAGTTGTTCTCTTCAAGGAAAGGGATTTGGCTGTCAGCTACAGGGCCCAAGTCAGATTACCTATCTGTCCTTTACAGTTACTAATTTAAGAATAATCCTAAAGGAAAAATTGGCACTTTCATCTTAGATATTTACTTTTTTTAGAAATTAATTTTAGACTTAAATACCAAAACTTAAATACACAGTGAGAAAAGAAAAAGAAACATAAACTTAAATACAAAATAAGAAAAGAAAAAAAGCATTGTCATACATACAGCAGAACATAAAAGAAGATTTAAAATATACAGCAATAAATTTTCATTTCAAGAAAACTTATATAATAAATACTAAGCATTGTGTTGAGAGCTGTCCATCTTTTCTTTGCTTCCAGTGGGTTTTCTGTTGCTTTCTGCTGGGCACTTTTTACTTTGCTCTTTTCCCTCTCTTCTTCTCTCTCACTTCCCAGAAGGCTACAATTAAGCAGAGATATGTTTATATATTGGTATAGATACTCATATGCATATATACACATAATTGCATATATATGTGCATACATACATACGCTTACATACACTTATATATATATGTATAATCATACTAATATATATTCATATACATCTATGTAAGACCATATTATACTTACTTATACTCTATTTCTTTGAGGGTAGATAACCTTTTCCTTCATAAGTCCAAGTCTTTTCGTATTTTTCCAAGTTCATGTGCTCATCATTTCCTACACCACAGCAATATTTCAACCTTACACTGTCTAGTTATTTTAAATAGTTCAAAACAATGTTGATAAATGGGGCTAACCCATAGTGTCATTTCCCCTTTTTTCTCTTTTGATTAAATCTGTTTTAGCCTTAACTTTTCTGAGAGCATGATTACCATCCCTGTTCCTTTTTCACTAACAAATTCTACTCCTGATCTTTATTTTATGTTTGTGCATATCTTCTATTTCCATCCCTCCTGACTCCTCTACTGTCCTTCTACCCACTGCCTTGCCCTCCTATTAACCTTCTGCCAACCTAGGATCCCTCCCTCATCCTCCCATTCACATTCTATACTCTTCTATACTCATTCTATACCCTTCTATACTCCCCTTATCCTATTCCCTCACCCTCCCCTCTAAAAAGCCTTCCCTTACCCTTTCCCCCTCCCTATTCCCTTAGCATTTTATTTCTTTCTGAATTCAGAAGACTTTTATACTCTTCTAGATATATATGTGTTGTTCCCTCTTGAACCCATTCCCAATGAGAGTGGGTTTTCAGAACTACCAGTTCTTCCTCCCCCATCTAATTTTTCTATGTCAGTTCTTCCTCTCACACTTTATTTGTATAAGATATTACTCTTTTTAGTCCCTAAATGGTTTTACTTTTTAAAATCATATTATACTCAGGTCTACCCCAATTTTTCTTACAAACTCCCCATTTACTAATAACAATCTTAGACACATACATTCTACATTTCCTCATACAAAAGGTAAATAGTCTGTCCTTATTGAGTCTCTGTAATTAGTCTTTGGCATGTACTTCTCTTGGCTCTTGCATGTCAAATCTTCTATTACGTTCAGGCTTTTTTTAAACCAACTTCTGAAAGTTTGACAATTAATTAAATGTCCATTTTTTTTCATTCAGTATTATGTTTAGCTTTGTTGGGTGAGATATTTTTGCTTTTTTACATATAGTGTTCTAAGACCTAAGTGACACAAGTGGTTGTGTCACTGCTGCTGGGTCTTGTGTGATTCTAATTGTGGCACCACCATATTTAAATTATTTTTGTTTTCCCTTGTTTCTCATAATATTTTATTCTTGAGCTGTGGGGTTTAGAATTTGACTATGATATTCTTGTAGGTTTTTCTCATAGGATCTCTTTCAGGGGATGATCAATGAATTTCTTCCTATTTCTGTTTTCCCCTCCTGTTCTAATTGTTTAGGACAATTTTTAAAATTATTTCTTATATTGTTTTATTGAGATTCTTTTCTTTGGATCATAGCATTCAGGTAGTCTGATTATTCTTCTGTTTTCTCTTTTTGATCTGTTCTTTAGATTAGTTTTTCTTATGAGATGTTTTACATTCTCTTCTATGTTTTCATTATTTATATTTTGTTTGATTATTTCTTGATTTCTTATGACTTTGCTGGATTCCCGTTGCCCAATTCTAATTTTCAAAGAGTTGTTTTCTTCTTTAAGCTTCTGGATTTCCTTTTCTAATTGATGGCCTTGCTTTTCACAATCTTCTTGTTTTTCTTGGATTGCTCTTATTTTTTCTTTTTTTAATTTTCCCTCAATCTCTCTCATTTGATTTTAAAGTCTTTTAAAAAAAGTTCTTCTATGAATTCTTTTTGGGCAGGTGAACATTTGATATTACTCTTTGGGGTAAAAGAGGGTTTCTTTGCTTCATTATCCTCCTCTGAAGGCAAATTCTGGTCTCTCTTCCTATATTAACTTTCTATGATTGGATTTTTTCTCCTTTGCCTGTTCATTTTTAAAATTTGTAGCATGTTATTTTTTGTAATTACCTCTAGCCCTGGGGTATGGAAGATGGTGCCTCTGGCCTCAGATCCTCCTTCACTTCTTCCCTCTGGCCTGGAACTGAAACAAAGACCTCCAGCCTCATGTAAATGTCCATAACCAGCTGCATCCTTGCCCACTGGGGCATTCACTTCTCCACTCACTGGGTGTGTACCGGTTCCTTCTCATTCAGGGCTGTATCTCCATAGAACAGTTGCGCCTGGCATTCTTGAGGTTCTCTCATTTATAATTTTTTAATATAACTGTTTTCTAAAGCAGTTTATAGTGATTATAATGATGATGATGATCATCAATGATGATGAATTAAAACATTTCTGGCGATTAACTGACCAATTATCTCTCTTAAAATATTTTTAATATTCTTTGCATTGAATACTCTTTACTATGGATATCTAGAAATTGTTTAGTAAATAAGAAATATTAAGTTTAGTAATATATGCAAAGAATGGTAGCCCTTTGCAAATATTTAAAAATGCCAGTGGACATTTTTTTGGTAGTATTCAAATAGAGTAACATTCCAATTTCCTAGAAAGGTTAATAGCACTACACAGAAACATGTGTTGAATTGGACAAATTATGGACTTATTTTGTTTTCAAAACTTGTTATTCCTTGGAACATTGCTCAGGGTCCACATATGAAGTATAAATTTATTAATAATTATTTTATTTGCAAGAAAGATTCAACATTAGTAAGAGAAAGGACCATAAACACACACTTGTAGCTTGGTAGCAGTTACAAGTAAGACTGTCTGATTTAGCTATTTTCTCTTCTATTTCTGCTCCAGTTTCCAGAAATGTCAACTGTAACCTCCAACTCAGAATGTCAGTGTTTCCTGTTCTTGCCTTCTACTTGACATCACTGAATTCCACAGAACCACTGATATCTTTGTTGACGGTTAACCTTTAATTCTTGCAGGAGAGTTACAATATTTATTCTAAATTATTTGACTGATTTTTCTTGGGATTCAGAAAAACATTAATTCCGCCCCTCCCTAGAAGGCAGGGAAGGAACTCCCACATGGAAATAGTATCAGAACCTTTAGAACTGACCAGTGATAACCTGAAACTATTCTAGTCTAATTTACATTTCCTAGAGTTATGTAGAGCTTGAGGTTGACTTTGGGATTAGGGTTTACTATAGTCAAGTTTTCTTGCTGTATCAATAAACACCCCAACATACAGAGGCGGGGCCTGTTATCACAGGTTCTTAGATCTTCATTCATAAAAAGGAAAGGCAACTTTTGAGGGGTTAACAATCAGTTTAATCAAGTACATAAATCATTCATTTAGTTTAGGGGGAAAAGTCAGCATGCACATAAATCATTCATTTAGTTTAGGGGGAAAAGTCAGCATCCTGAACTTCAGAGAAAACACAGAGAAATCAAAAGTCAACAGATAGAGCTTCCAAAACTGTCTGACCATTACATACATACACAGTTACCAGAGGGGGAAGCACCAACTTCTAGGTTTTATCTGAGGGGAGAGGAGGGAGAGTGCTCCTTAGCTGCTTCTCAGAGTGTCTCTGGCCAAAGAAACACTTCCAGTCAGTAAGCTCCAAAGTAAAATCTCACCCTCAGAGTATTCATACACTTTTCAGAGCCAGAGGATATAACCCTCTGACCCAGTGCCACAGTAGAGAAAATGAAAGGCACATGGGACCCTCCTACAAAATAACTGCCCTAATCAAGCTTCCCTCAATGGGTAGATCCATCATTCCTTCCCATTGGTGGGAAAGATCTTTAATCACATTTTTCACTCAGAGGCACTTTTAGTAAAACAAAAACAGCAAAAGATGCTAATTTGATTGTCATCACACTTGCATTTTAAAAAATCTTCTTTTTATTAACTTAACAACAGCAAATATGGACATTTCAGTAAACGAAGAGCAGAAATGACAAATGCATAGTGAACTCTGAACTTCTGCTGTGTGCAGTTTCACTGAAGTTTATATGAAATAACAAAATTGTAACAAAACTTTCCTGATTGTCTGGGTCCCTGCATTTTAATAAATGTTTCATTAGTGCTTTTATTCCTTTTTTCCTTTGTTATGTCAATATGTGTGCAACTAGTAGGGAACATTTTAAAAAGTATTTTTCATAGAATCAAGATTTGTGAGCTCAAAAGGACCTTAGAGGTCATTTAGTTTAACTTTCTATCCTTTGTAGAAACCTCCTTTACATCCCTGTTGATAGCTGTCTTGTCTCTGATTGAACCCTTCCAGTGATGTGAAACTTACTACCTTCTGAGACAACCTCTTTAATCATTAGATATTCCTATTAATAGAAAATTCTTAAGTATGTTAGAGAGCATGTGTAGAGCTGCCCTTCCTGCTTGTGGTTTACCACATGTGCTGCTGGCTCAGTGTTTGAGAACTATATGGATAATGGATGATGGATGAGAAGTCCTTGGCTGCTTCTGGCCTGTCATAAAGCATCACAGTGCTTTAGGGATGATGATGCAATTCCCTTATTGGACATCCAACCTAAGCCTAAGAGCCAGGGACTCAATGCTTCCACTTGGCTTAAAAAAGTGAATGACTACTCGTGTCTATGTCTGTCTTCCTCTTTAGACTCTCCATGTAGCAAGTAGTGTTCCTGTGAGGGCCAAAAGGAGAGACCATATTCTCTCTCCCTCCCTCTCTACCCTCCCCCGAGTAGAAATAAGGAATTGTAATCACATGGTAATTTATGTGCATATCCTGGCGGGCCAGTCTGATCCTTGCTTTGGCTTGCCACTTAGATAATACAATGATCCTGAGATAGACATGCCAATTGAAGGCAACTTTGTGAGTTCTAGAGGTTGAAGATACTACATCCCTTGGAGCTGAGTGATGGCAAGAAGGGTTGCATTAGAGAAGGTACATTTGAGAGAGGAAGGTATCCTACCCTTGGACTTGCTGGACAGCTTTCAGGCAGATGGTACAGGGCCCGAGTGAAAAGTAATGTCTGTTTAGCAGTGAACAAACTGATTCATAATCAATCAACAAATATTTATTAAGTGCCTACTGTGTTCCAGGCACTGTATTAAACACTATCTCATTTTCCTATAAGAGAAAATAACACTATTTTGCTATTTGAAGTTTTTTCTTCTGTTTCTATCTTTTGTGTTTAGAATTGTGTGTAGGAAGTAAAAAGTCCTGGCATTATAGGCATTCCTGCTAGTAACCTTACAAGGAGGATGGAAAAGCATTGAATGTAATTAATTTCATCTAAGTGTAGACGTTGGATTGTACAATGATTTTGTTTGTCAAGACCCTAAGATAATTTTATATTTATATATTTATATATTTATATATATTTACATATAAATATAATTTTATATTTATATGTAAATATAATTTTATATTTATATAAAATTTGGGCTTTCAGAGATTTAGGGTACTTACAAATCAAAGTACTAGTAAATAAAATTCTGTCACACCAGAACATCATATATGCTTTCAGCCTTGGTGGATATGTTAGTTACTTTTCATATGGTTAGTTTTGAGGAACTGCTTTCTCCTCCCCCTCACTGCTCATTCTTTTTCCTGTGTTTGGAGAGATGGTTTTCTGGGCAAGGAATGGAGAAGGTGATGTCAAAATAAAAGACACTGATAAAACTTTTAAAAGATACTATCGACTGCATTAATGGAGAAAGGGAAGTATTATTTATTTGAAGTAGGGTATTATACAAAGATAAGGCATAATTATAATTAAGTAGGAGTCTAGTTATGAAAGTTACTAAGTTTAAACTATTCTAGCTGAGGAAGAAAGAGAAAACTATTGATTTAGGTGCACATTCCTGAAGTTCGCAGGACATTACTTTGGTGGAGAAGAAGCCACTAATTTGTTTGGACTTCTTAAAGAAAAAGTATGACCTTCCATATTGTCCCTCTCCTCTTTTTTTAAACATAAGTAAATATACTTTTCTACCATAAAGTCAATATAGCTGTAGAAGAGATTTTAACATTCCAAGACAAATAATCATTAGATAAAGTCAGTATGGTCTACATTCCAAATGTTAGGATTGTATGTAATCAAGTTTAATTTTTACTTTAGGTAGGGTGGAGGTGTGTAAAAGAGATCTGATCAGATTAGGCTGACAATATTTTATAGCAAAGTCTTATTTTTAAGGTAACACAATATATTTAAAAACTCAGTGTCATTTGGAAAAAAATAGTTGATCTAGGCCATATTTAAGGTTACTTCTAGGTACAAAATTCTTTCGATGGAGAAAATAATGAGAATACCTTCTTATAGAAATCTCCAAAGGTTTTATGGTGGTTGTGACTTGTCTTACATTTTCTTTTTCATTTCTATAGTAACATCATGAAATCACATCCTCTTGCTTCAGTGACAAGCTAACATCTTTGACAAAGCTCAGTAGTGGTTGAGACATTATTAGACAAGGAGATATACAATGAAATATATGATCCTTAAGGCACTAATGGTATTTTTAGGCATAAGTTAGGTCTTTAGTCCTAAGGCACTTGGAAAATCAAGGAAAATGGTGATTTGACAAAGGTTATTAGCCACAGAGCAGTTATTAAGCTCTTTTAGGTAAGTAGAGAGGGAAGTAACTATTTAGCAGCCAAAGTTTTGTGGGTAAGAGGGATTAAGCTACTTCTAGATCAAAATCTCTCCCCGCTACCCCCATACCATTCATACTTATAAATGCCAAGACTGATAAGAAGACACTGTAGGTGGGCAAATAAAATCAAGATATTTACTTTACCTAAAGTAACTAAACCTCTTGAGATGGTGAAACCTTGGGACAATGTGGAGTTAGGAAGATCAGTTCACTTAGTAAATGTGTGGCCATGGGCAAATCACTTAACCTCTCCAAGTTTTAGTTTACTCAGCTGTAAAATGGGGATAGACAGCTATCTGTGATGGTGTAGACAGAAAGCTGGCCTTGGAATGAGGATAACCAGGGTTCATCTGTTTATTGCCCCAGTCAACTCTTTGAGAACGTAAGTTATAGAATCAGTGAAGATTTGCATTGGTAGAGGGAGTTTCCTTACTGGGAGTTCCCTATATCAATGAAATCAGATGTCTGGTTCAAAAACAAAAGAAAATGGAGATGATGTTAGACTCAAATGAGTAAATATTTAAAGCATTAGTAAATCTTAAAGCAGGGCATAAATCACAGCCATTAGTATTATTTTTACTATTCTCTCCATAGTCCTGCAGTACTCAGAATACACGTAGTATCATATACCATGTAGTGCTCATTCACATGAGGTATCTGCATATATTTCCTGGTTAGAATGTAATGAAAATATGTATATTTTATTTTAATTTGTCTTTATTTAAAGTTATATTTATTTTTATTATTATAAAGACATCTATTAAAGACAATGTAATTTGTCTTTATTTGAAGACTCTTTTACAACATTTCCTTATAGAATCCTGTGGATTGGTTATCAGTTTTATCTGGGCCTTGGGATTACCAATACGCCGTTACCAATTGGTGCCAATACACTTAGAGAATGAGAAAAGGTCTTTAATAGTAATACGTAGGAATTTTGTAGTGTTAGAATCCCAGAAATAGAGAGTCACAGACTATAAGAGCTGGAAGGAACTTTATAGGACATTTATAGGACTCTCCTTCTGTATGTGGGAAAGCTGAGGCCCAAGAGACAATACTACAAGTCAATGAAAACCAGAACTTGGAAAGAATTTCAGACACCAAGTCTAGTACTGTTGAGTTGAACAAAAATATAGGTAACTTAGGTCAGAAGAACTTCTAAATGGGATCTAAATGTCCCTAAAGAGCTAGGGTGGTTACAGATCTGAAATAAACAATACTCATTGGGGCACATGAACCATGACGCCGTGAAAAGGCCATCCACGATATTGTGCCATTGCATACATTCCAGTATGTGTAAAGTTTGAGGACCATTAAACCAAAGTTCATTGCCTCTTTCCCTTCCTGCCATATAACTGAAGAGCTGACTGTTCAGGAAGGCACTAAATATTTTAGCTTTAGGAATGACAACCATATACATTCAACAAAATCGAACACAGTGTTATTTAGTGCTAGGTGACGTTCATTAGAGTCAATATGGATCAAATTCAGCATGGGTACTTTTGTCTCTTTCCTGTATTATTTATTTATCTGTGAAGTTTCATCTTCCATAACTTTACTGGGTTCATTATCACAGGGTGGGGAGTGAGGGGAAGCCTTTCTGTAATTTCAGAAGGAGCGCAGGGGAGTGAAAGAGCAGGGTTTGAGTTGTGCCTCTGCTCTTTGCTACTTGTGTAATCTAGGGCAGGTTAAGTTAAATCTTTGGGCCTCAGGCTTTTCATCTGGAGAGAGAGAGAGAGAGAGAGAGAGAGAGAGAGGGAAAGAGAGAGACAGAGACAGAGAGAGAGGGAGAGGGAGAGAGAGAGAGGGAAAGAGAGAGAGAGGGAAAGAGAGAGAGAGGGAGAGGGAGAGAGAGAGGGAAAGAGAGAGAGAGGGAAAGAGAGAGAGAGAGACAGAGAGAGAGGGAGAGGGAAAGAGAGAGAGAGACAGGGAGAGAGAGGGAAAGAGAGAGAGAAAGAGAGAGAGAGAGAGAGAGAGAGGAAGGGAGGGAGAGAGAGAAGGGAGAGAGAGAGGGGTTGTATCTCTTCAAAGACATGATCATATAATTGATTTATAGATGATATTTTCTGTTATGTGCATTTTCCCTAGCCTCCCTCTCCCAATTCTTTGTGTATAATACAGCACAGGCTCTTTTCATAGGCCTAACCATGGCAGGAGAAGTCCTTGGGAGTCACAGAATGAGGGTGATGGATATGGGCATATCTAGAGGTTCAGGAGAAGATAGTTCTTTTATGTAGGTGTTAGAATTTAAACTTATGTCACTGTTGTGTCAGAGTTTGAGTCATGACTACAATGTGTATGGATATCAGAGATTTGTGCATGTCAGGGGGAAAGCAACTATAATTTCTGTATCTTTTGGATGATATGTATGTTTATGTGATTGTGTATATCTAGTGAGAGGTGGCAATAGTGTGTCCATGTGTGATGGTTCACTATGGGTTGTGAGTGTATGTGTGCAAGCGTGCGTGTGAGAGAGAGAGAGACAGACAGACAGACAGACAGGAGGGGGCCAGGTGGTAGAAGAAGGATGAGTAAATCCTCTGGCATTTGAATACTCTTAAGAGGCCCTATTGTAACCTCCTGTTTATGTTACCTCCTAAAGGTATTGACAGGTACAATCCATGCTTGATGATACAGAGAAAAACCACCTTAGAGAAAATGAAGTTAAAGAATCAGAGTTTAACTCATGTTCAGTTCTTGTTTTCCTGTCTTGGATGTATAAAAATAGCATAATCATAACAACCACTAAATCAGTCAGGGGGTTCAAATTCAGTTTATCCTCTTTATCTTAAATAAAACAGCTGACATTTCCATGGCTTCTTGAGACCTATGAAATGATTTCCTTACAACCTATGAGGTAGATACTGTCATTTTGGTCTCACTTTACCGATAAAACGTTCATTAAAACAAGGCTAATCAGTAGGTATTGATGAGGTTACGCATAGAATTCTAGAATTGAAACACCTTAGAGGTATAGCAACACCATGACTCAGTTTTTCTTGGACATTTTTTTCAAAAAAAGAAAGTATACTTTTAATGAGGCTTTGTGAGAGAAAAATCTTTTCTTCAGACTGGATCTAGTCCAGTTTTTGGTTTGTAAAATGTCCTCTCAAGCTGCAGATCAAATACCACTTTCCATAAGAGATTTTTCTCATTTCCTATCCTCCCCCTCCCATCCTGCACTGGTAGCCAGCCTTCTGATATTGCTTCCCATTTATGTATTTTATTCAAACATACTTGTTGGTACATTGCCTCCTCCCCATAATGTGAGTTCCTTGAGAGCAGGTACTGTGTTTGTGCCTTTCTTTGTATCCACAGAGCTTAGCCCAGTGCTAGTATACAGCAAGTGCTCAATAAATGTTTGTTGGTTGTGATTAAAAAAAAAGAAAAAAAGGGAAAATATGGTTGCATCCTTAAAGATCTGTTAGTCTACTGAATCCAGTAGTCATGGTTGGCTAGTTGTTAAAGCTTAAGATTGCCCTAAGACTTTTGGGACACCCTACATAATATGGGTAACATGTATTTCATATCCTTGAGGAATTTACAATCTATATGGAAAATCAGGACATATATACATGAAACTGTATGAGACAATGTACAAACTAGAGCTAATTTTAAAAAATGACATGGTTTGAAATGCCTGTTACTTCTAATAAAATGCTATGTTGCATTGTTTCTCACTCAACCAATCAAAATTCTCCCTTGCAAAGCAGATTTCTCATAGGTAAGGAAATTACATGTTGACCTTTCCAGAATGTGTATGCTTTATTCTGCACTTGTCCACCAATTCTCTCCAAAGAGGATAGATAGAAGCTTAGTTTAGTAATGAGACCTCTGAAACTCATTGGTCATGGTCATTTAGTGGATCTGAGTTCTGGTGTCTTTTGGTGTGGTTTTCCTTCACAGCCCACTGGTCATTGTATAAACTTTTGCCTTGATTCTGTTTTCTTCACTCTGCATCAATTCGTAGAAATCTTCAATCAGTTAAGAAACATTAAAGAGGAAAAAGTCCCTGCCATCAGGTAACTTACAGTTTAATAGGGGAGACAACATGCAAACAAATATATACAAAGCAAGCTAAATATGGATAAAAAGGAAATAATTAGCAGAGGGAAGGCACTAAATTCTTAACATTCATTTTTTTCTTATGGTATAGTACAATCCCATTTCATTCTTATAAGACAATTTGTTCAGCCATTTCACAATCACTCACTTTGTTCCTAGTTTTTGGTTACCACAAAAGAGTTGCTATAAATATTTTGATCTTCCTTAAGAACTCTGATCAACACAATGATCAACTATGATTTCAAACTAATCTCTTGACAGAAAGGTGGTGAACTAATATGTAGAATGAAACTCACACTTTTGGGCAATAGCCAATATAGCAATTTGTTTATTGCTGGGCTTTTGTTTTTCTACTTCACCTTAACCCCTCCCCCCGTATGTGGCTGGAAGAGTGAGATGAAAAAAAAAACTTGACAGCTGAAAATTAATTGAATTAATTAAATTAAAAACAACATTAAATTAATTAAATTAAAAATAAAATAATATAATCAATTAAAATAAAATTAAAAATTAAATAAAATTAAATAAAATTTAAAAATTAAATTACTCAATTAATTGAAACATACACACATATATGTACACATGTTTATACAATGTACACTATATATATGTATGTATTGTGCACCTTTCTCTATGCCTTTGACCTTTTCAGGAATAGTGGGGTGGTATATCCAAAGTAGTGGCATTGCTGTGTCAAAACGTATGAACGTAGCAGTAACTTTTCTAACACAGTTCCAAATTATTTTGTTTGAAACTAAATTATGTAATAGAGATTAGTACACTGCAAGGAAATATGATGGGAATATGAGGTACAGTGAAGAGACTTATCTCAAATTTATCATCAGTCATTAAGCATTTATTAAGCCCTCAAGGAGTTCAAAATTTAATGGAACTGACTGCATTTAAAATAGTGAGAAATAAAATGGGGAGAAAGGCCCAGTTTGTCTATTCTGGTCCAGGGGTTGGGAGGATATACAGAGGTTCAATATTCCTTCAGACTTTTCTTTCATCAGCAGTATTGGAAAAGTCTGATGAACTACACTGTTATAATACTTTTCAAGCTAAGGCATGTAGTATTTCAGAGGTAAGGAAGACATTCCTCTTCCAACAGCATGACTTACAAATTGACTCAGCGGAAGACCATTAATTTTTGTGTAGTGTTGTCTAGATATCTTATTTACCTTATCAGTGTATCAGGTGCCTTTCCAGTACTTCTGTGAAGATTTTTTATTTATTTCTGAACTGGACCTATGATTTCATTAGATACTGTCCTCTTTAGGGATGCATTAAATGAATACTGAACAGCATTTGCTGTTACCTTTAAATTGGTGTTGGATGCTAGAAAACAATCCACAAATCATGCTGCTAAATGATTGACAGGAATCATGCAGTACTGATGAAGGAAATACATCTTTTTGGTGATTATGGTATACTCAGTGTAATATTCCACCTTTCTGTTTTCAAGTCTATGTAAATGGTCTTGGCTTTTTAAGAGATTTCTTTACCTCATTCTCACCAATTGATAAGCTCTCTTGTTACTTCTGACCTGTCTTATTCTTATATCCATTATAAAAGAGAGACTGTGAAATGTTGTAGAGTCTAATTTTGACTGCAAAGTCTTGAGGAAATGTGACTAGATACTTTAGTGATAATATTACATTGTTTGATCAATGGTCACCATGTTTTCATGTGGACTTTGTTGATTTCCTCATGGATCTGAGTAGGCAAAAAAATATGCATTTACAAGTTATGCCCTTTCATTTAACAAGCTGCCATTACCTACCTCTGTGGTGTTATTTTATAAAATACCATACCTATATTTGCAATAAATATAATGATATGTTGTTGGTTTTAAAGACAACATTATTTGTCAGTTTAGGTGGTAGACAGTCATGGAATTATGGAATTTGAGTTGAGCTCAGAGTTTAGCTAGTTCAGTTTATACTTGAATAGAAATTCTCTCAAGCTTAAATAGAATGCTGGACCCAGACACAGGAGAAACTGGGTTCAATTCCTGTCTTTGACATGTACGTGCTATGCTGATGGTTCTCAAATTTACCTGTCAAGGCCTTGGACTCTGGTGATGGCCAATGTCACATCTCTAGCTGCTTTTAAAACATCTTGAACTGGATATTAAGTAGATAACTTAAACTAAACATGTCTGAACAGCACTCATTATTTTTCTCTAAAACAGGTAAAATACCCTACCTACCTCCCCCTGTGTCACCATCCTCTCATTCCCTCAGACTTACAACCAGGGAGTCATCCTGGATTCCTCATCTCTCACTCCCTACATCCAAGCTATTGCCAAGGCTTGTTGACTTTTGCCTTTGCAGCATGTCCCTAATTCAGCCCCTTTTCTCCTCTGACACTGCTACCCTGCTGGTACATGCCCTCATTACCTCATGCCTCAGTTACTGCTATAGCCTGCTGGTGAAATTTGTGTGACTCAAGTCTCTCCCCATTCCGGTATAACATCAATTCAGACAGCAAAGTGACTTTCAGAAAGTGCAGGTCTGACCATATCACCCCTGTAAACTCAAGTAGTTCCTTTTGCCTCCAGGATCAATTATAAAATGCTCAGCTTAGCATTCAAAGTCCTCATAACCAGGTCCCAAGTCTTATACCTTGCTCCTCCAAAGTGTACTGTTTCATTCAGTGATATTGGCCTCCTGACTGTCCCATGAATAAGACACTCCCCGCATTCCCTTTGTCTGTCCCCCATACCTGGAATGCTTTCCCTTCTGTATGCCAACTACTGATTTCCCTAGCTTCCTTTAAGTCCCAACTAAAAGCCAAACTTATTTGCCCTCCTGTCCCCTTTTAAAAACTCACTAGCCCCCTGGCAATCTACTTTCTTTAACCCTTTAGTGGTGACTTTTAAAATTTTGCATCATTTCAAAAAACATGAAATATATATATATATATTTTTTAAAATGACATCTTAAATTTAATAGTTTATTGTAAATCTGTGGGGTTTCCCCCTGCACTGAAATTTTGATGATTCAATATTGCATCATATAACCATACAGTATTATATTGTGAACCAGTCATTACAAGCACATATTCCTGCCCATTCATGTTGAACTTGCTGAGAGTGGGAGACCCATTCACCTGCCAAGTCTTGTTCGTTAAGCCCTGTCAGTGGACTTGACCACTAATGGGTTATAACTTGCATTTTGCGTGTTTATTTAGAAAATAATGTAATCTCTAGGACTTTAACTCTGTTATATAATAGATGAAACTTATACAAATGGTTATTCAAAATTTTCTTCTCTTTTTCTTTGCTTATGCTTCCACTGCCCCTTTATTTTTATTCAATGTGCCACTCCCCTCCAATTACGCTTTAGGCTACTACTACCACCTGCCAGGGGGTGGTATTGCCCACTTTGGAAACATCTGTAGGAAATCTTTCTCAACCCCTCTTAATTCCAGTGCCTTCCCTCTGTTAATTATTTCCTATTTATCCTGTATATAATTTGCATATATTTGTTTGCACATTAGATTGTATATTTCTTGAGGGCAGGTACTGTCTTTTGCCTCCTTTTGCATCCCTAGCACTTAGCACAATGTCTGGCACTTTTAGTATTCGGTCGTTTCAAGCGTGTCCAATTTTTCATGACCCCATTTGGGGTTTGCTTGGCAAAGATACTGAAGTGGTTTTCCATTTCCTTCTCCAGATCATTTTATTGATGAGAAAACTGAGACCAACAAGGGTCACCAAGGTAGTAAGTATTTGAGGCCAGATTTGAACATAGGAGATGAGTCTTCCTGCCTCCAATCCCAGTGTTCTATCAAGCTTCCTAATGGGTACATGTCTACTGAATGATTGATCATGGGTAAGACATTTTACCTCCTTGACACTCAGTTTCCTCTTCTATGACTTATAGATCATCAAGCATTTATTAACTACCTACTGGATGCCAGGCACTGTACTGTATATATGAAGACAAAAAAAAATTGAAGTCGTCTGTGCTCTCAAAGAGCTTATGTTGTATCAGAAGGTAACGCTGAGTATTAATTTACTATATAGAGTTACTATGACTATTCAATGAGATAATATAAATAAATTGCTTTGAAGATCTTAAATCACTTATAAATTAAGACTACTGATACTATTATTGACATCCTGAAGAAGTGTTTAGGTAGAGTCGGTAAGGTGCGAATTCAAATTCTGCTTCAGATATTTAGATGTGTGACCCAGGGCAAGTCACTTATCTTCTTTCTGTCTCTGTTTCTTTATCTGTGAAATGGGGATCAGAATAGCACCTACCTCTCAGAGTTATTATAAGGATGAACAGATAATATTTATAAACTGCTTCACAAACTTTAATGTTCTATATAAATGCTAACTATTATTATTTTTAGCCATCAGTCAATTCAAAATCATGATTTTACTTTTTATGTGGTTCTCCCTCCCTCCCTCCCTCCCTCCCTCCCTTCCTTCCTTCCCTTCCTTCCTTCCTTCCTTCCTCTCTCCTCCCCTCACTTTTTCTCCCTTTCTCTCTCTCCCTTTCTCTTTCTCTCCCCCTCTCGCTATGATGTAATGACTACAAAGCCAAACTAGACAGATCAACTTTGGA
Source organism: Potorous gilbertii (assembly GCA_028658325.1). Lineage (NCBI taxonomy): Eukaryota > Metazoa > Chordata > Mammalia > Diprotodontia > Potoroidae > Potorous > Potorous gilbertii. The sequence goes on from CM053772.1 coordinate 144,583,893, forward strand.
TCCAATATTGTCTGTGTGACCCTGATCTGGCCAAATCACTTAACTTTCATGTATTTTAGGCACTTCTTTAAGACTGTCGATCACAAAGCAGGTACTGCTAGAAGGAGTTTGCTAAAGGGGGTTCTCTGCATGAATGAAATCATGGAAGAGTTAAAAAAAAATCATAGGAGGACAGAGATGTGACCATTTTCTTCTATCATCTTCTTTAGTGCACTGTAAAATTAAATAATCTAGATGCCTTTTCAATGTAATAATTTAGGTTTTTGCCATGCTTTGCATCCTTAGTACTTACTTCAGTACATGGTAGGAGCTTAATAAATGACTGCCTAATTTTCAAGAATTTTTAAATATACCTCTGCAAATAAAGCTGCATTCACAGAGAAAATGTCATTCTTTTTGTACAACAGCAATTTGATTTCTTCCAATACAACATAATAACCATCTCAGGATATGATGAACAGGTTCCTCAAGTCCTCTCCAAACCCAACTCTGAATGACCAGTCACCAGAAGGGAATCAAATTCTTTAAAACAGGCAAGGCTTTTGATAAAATAAAATCCAATTCTACCACCTAAGAAACTCTTAACCAACAAACAACTATGCCATTGGGTTTGAATGTAATACTCTTCACATCAGAGGAAAAGTGGCTGTCAAATGAGATTTTTCCACTTTAGGGTTTAGTGTGTTGCCAAGTCTGTTTACTACATGTCACATTGAATATGGGAGGTAATGAAAAAATGTGCTTTTATAAAACTCAGGAATGTTTCTTTCAATGGCAGATCTCATATAGTGCCTTGTGGGGCTGAGACTAATCTAGAATTATGGATTGGTATTGCCCTATAGCATTCATTACAAGAGGTGGCTAGTAAAATCCATGTTCAAGTATTTTACTTTACTTTCATTATCTTTCCAATTCTCCTATCCTGATGCTTCATTCATGGCATACAGGTGACCCTGGATTCCAGAAGATGATGTGAGAATAGTGAACAAACTCTGTAAGGTCCTAGCAAGCTGGAAGAGCTCCATGTATGTCTCAGTGATAGAATGTTGTTTGATAATTAACCTACCTTAGTTCAGAGAAGCTCATTTGGAGTTTTGCCATCAGGTGATAAACTGGTAAATGGGAAAATCCACAGATATGATATTACAAAGGGAAGACAGAATAGACTATAATCATATATTTAGGATGAACTACCTATAAAGAAAGTGTCTCACAATTAGAAGATACCTGAATTTCCTCAGGGAATTAATTTAATTAATTTCATTAGAATATCATAGGACCATAGGTTTAGAATCATAAGGGATCTTAGAGGTCATCTAATTCAACCTTCTACCTTTACATTTGAAGAAACTGAAGTTAAGTGAACATGCCCAAGGTTGTGTCTTTATTCCTGTGGGTCAATGAGTCCTTGGTCAGTGATTTCAGCTAAAGAAAGATTTTTTAAAAAGTAAAACATCACTGAATAGCTATGAAAAAGGCAGTATGGCTATGGAAAGAATAATAGAGGGGATATTGGGACACGGGTTTTAGCCTGACTTTTCCAGTAACTAGGTCACTTTGCTTGTGATCTGTAAAAGGAAGGGGACCATCTCGAAATTGCTTTCCAGTTCCAAAGTTCTCTGATGATTTGTTTACCTTGACTATTTTCTAAGGTCTTTTGGTTTTGTCAAAACACATTTGAAGACCTCCTTTTCTCATCTACCCACCTGCCTCTATTATAGATCTGTTGGTCTATCTGTTATCTATCTGTCTGTCTGTCTGTCTATCTATCTATCTTGTCTGATCCTTTATCTAATCTTGCCTCTTGACAGGTAGGTAGCTGAGTGGAGAGAGCATTCAATAGAGTCAGTGAGACCTGACTTCAAATCCAGCCTCAGACATTTACTAGCTTTATAACCTTGAGTAAGTCCCTTAACCTTTGTTTTCCTCATTTTCCTTAACTGTAAAATGGAGAAAATGATAGTGCTCACCTCAAAGGGCTGTTGTAGGGATCATGTGAGGCAATATTTGTAAAATGTGCTTAGCCCAGTACCTGACATATAGTAGATGCTTTATAGATGCTTATTCCCTAGTCTTCTTTCTATCTGTGTTTCTGTCTATTCATCCATTAATTTATCTATCTGTTTATTTTGATAGCTTCCATTTCCAACAGTAAATTGGATTGATTGACAGAAAGTCTATTATGGTCTTTAGGATATAGTGTTTTTTAACTTTGCTGACCAAGAAACAAAAAGGAAGAAAAGGTAAAGAGTTAAAATTAATTATGATCTTGTTACAGACTGTATGAGAAACCTTTCTTCCAAATCCATATCTTCTGCACAGACTTCTCTCTCCTTAACATTTTCCTGAAATCTATTAAAGTAACAGTTCATGTTATAGAGCAGCACATCTTTGTAAATACATTTCCCAGAGGTGTGCAAACCAGTAATGGATCATTCTGAAAGGAGACCTACAGACCCCAACCAATGCTGTCTAGCATTTGTATAGGCTTTGAAGTTTGCAAAACCGACATTATCTTATTTGATTCTTACAACAACAGCTCTGATTAGTCTCATTGTACAGAGGCTTAAAGAGGTTATATGATTAACCCAAAGGTCACTGTATTGATAAGGCATTTTTGCTTATGGTTAACGTAATTCTGCTTCTTAATGGGAAGATCTTCCCCATCCATTAATAGGCCCAGGTGACCTACCTGGGTCACCTGGAACCTGTGGTGGGATGAGCTTGCTGAACAGGTGGAACAGGAAGGGTGGAACTGGAGCAGAGCTGAGAGAAAATTGGTCAGAACAGTCAGAATTGAGAGAGAGAAAAGCAGGCAGCAAGTAGTGTGAGTGGTAGAGTTTGTTTGTGATTTTGTTTAAGGGAGCTGGTTTGTGGGAAGGTTTAGGGATGGTGTTTCCCTCTGCATTGTTATTGTGTATAGATTTCTTTGTTGCTGTGATGGATTTGGCTTTCTGGTGTCTAAATAAATGTTTTGGTTCTGTCTTCTGTATGGGGAGTCTGTTGTATTTTGCTTTTGATTCAGAATTGCCCTGGCATACTCATGGCTACTGTAGGCACTGTAAATATTGTGTTGGCACTACAGTCACATAGCTAGTAAGTGCCTGAGGAAAAATTTGAACTTAGATCTTGTTGATACTAAGTTGGGCACTCTTACCTAGCAGCCTTAAAGCAAAATAAGAAATATAAAATCATTAACATCATAGTTATTTATTGTCTATCAGAGAAGAGCATCAGTTCACTGACAAGTGGGCATTCTCAAGTATTGAGTGCCAACCTGTTTAACTGAAACTTTAAACTGAGACATTTTCAGTCTGGCTCATGGATTCTTCCACTTTCCCCTAGCCCTCTTTCCTTTGAAGACAACCTGTTTTATGACTTATCGTCAGTACAGTACAATGTTGTTACAGATGTTAATACCTTAATGTTGGTTTTTCATATCAGGTTTTATATCAGGTCTATAGTCATAAAGTACAAATTAATGGGACACTAAGAGTGCTAGTCTAACTAATAAACACAAACCCAGTGAACCTGAAGAACTTATTTAGACTTTCTTTGCCTTGAATCCTTGAAGGAAATATTCAAACCAATAGTAATTGTGGGATCATAGATTTAGAGCTGTAAGAGACCCTTAAAGTCATGGGATAGTGGAAGTGGCTTTGACATTTGCTATTTCCGTGACCTCGGGCATATTATTTTTGGGTTTAGTATCTCTGGGATTCAATTTCCTCATCGGTGTAATGAAGAGGTTGGACACGATGACTTTACTGAATACACGATACATTATTGAATGCATGATTCTGTGGTGATCCTAAGATTTAACCGAATTTTGTTAATTTTACAAATGAGAAAATTCAGATAGAAAAAAGTTAGGTAACTTGTCCAAGGTCACATAGTATGTAGCAAAGCCAGGATTTGATGTCACATTTTTTTTTACCTATAAATGTGGCATTCTTTCCACTGTACTCTAATGCCAGAGAATAGTTGTTGACATGTGCATAATATTTCATAGTTTATTCTTTTCTCAAATCTGTTATGATAGGTAGTTTAAAAATATTATCTCATGTTACAAATGAGTAAACTGAGGTCTAGAGTAATTAAATGACTTGTTCATAGTCTACTTTAGACTGTGAGTTCCTTGGGAGTAGTAATAGTCTTTTGCCTTTTTTTATGTCTCTAACATCTAGTACAGTGTCTGGCACATAGTAGATGCTTAATAAACACATGTTGACTAATGTAGCATGTAAGTATTGAAATCAAACTCTGGTCTTAAATATTTCATTCAACATAAATTCATTGTGAGTTATTTTTCATGTGCGTATTAGGTCAAGCATGGGAGTTACTTGATGCCTTTTCAATTCCTTGAAATGAAAAGTTTAGAAACAGTTTTGCTAGCAGGGAAATAGAAGCTTTACTTGCCAATAGACCACATGTTAAGAAGAAAGCAGCATGATTCTGTCCCCTCTCTTGTGAGCAAGTAAGAATCAGAATATTGTTTATCTTTACCTTCCCTCCTCTTCCTTTTCTTGCCTCTCTTTGCTGCTATGAAGCCTAAATGGTTAGCAGAGGCGTAATCCAGGCTGATGTCAATTTATTTCTTCCTTTCATCTTGGGCTTGACAAACATAATATAGAAATGAGCATAGCATGGATAGAAAAGTGAATATAAAGGGGAAAGGAAATTTGGGATCATGATATGAGAAGAACAGGTGCATTAAATGTTTGATCCATGACCAAAGGAAGGGATGTGGCATGGTCCATAGAAGGAGAAGTTATTTTAATTATATGGAATAACATGGGCAAAGTGTAAATGGGTAGAGTGGATAAAACAGATAATGCAAACATTCATTCATGTAGAGTGAGCTTATCTGTAGGAAACTGTAAAGGAAACTGAGAAATAATGTGACTTTTACATTATTATTACAAAGATTCACATATGCTATGGACCAAATTACATTCCTCTAAACAGAATTATATACAAAATGAATTAGATTTTATATGGGGCTGCTAAGTGGCACAGTGGATAGAGCCCTAGGTCTAGATGTGCACAGGTTTGCTTGCCCATATAAAATACGTTCTTAAAAGAAGAAATCAAACATGATTCTAGATTGTGCTCCTACTTTGCTGGGTCTAGTGTCAAGAAGACCTGAGTTCACATCTAGACTCACCTACTTGCTTTGTGACCTCTATTTGCCTCAGTTTCTTCAGCTGTAAAATGGGGATATTAACAGTACTTCTAAATAGAATTACATACAGGATGAACTGGATTTTATATGAGGCAGCTAGATGTCACATTGCCAATTGGGATGATAATAGCATTTACCTTTCAGGTTGTGAGAATCAATGAGATAATATTTGTAAACTGCACTTAGCCCTGTCCCTGTATGTCATAATTGCTATATAAATGCCTATTGCCTTCTCTCTCCTTCCCCTGTGGTAAAGTTGTAATAATATTCGTGACCCTGGTACCTTGTAATTCTTGAACCTCCTCCTTTGTCTGGGTCCAAGTAGATGTCTTTAGGTAATCACAATTAAGGATGGCTTCACTTCCCAATGAGTAGATTCTATACTAAGATAATAGGCAGAAGAGATAAGTCTAATAGTAAAGCGCTTAATTGGACCAGACTAGGAAAGTAAATAATAAAGAAAATAAAGTGATAGAATCTTCCATAGACTTCCATATAAGAAGAAAAGACAGCATTTCTCAGATAATTCATGGTCAAAGTGAAGAGATATGATGCAGCAGAGATGCCCTCCCATCGTGTTGCCTCTTACATCTCTATTGGCGTGGATTGTAGAGGTCTTCTGCTCCACCATTCTTTTTTAGTAATTGGACTTGACTGTTTCTTCAAGCTGTGGCCATCTGCTCCTGTGGCTTCTTCCTTGGGATTGAATATTATGACTTTTTTGGGTCAGAAGAACAGGGCCAACATGCCTTGCATTTGTCATGCATCACCATTTCCCAATAACTTATATCCATAACCTCACTATTATCCTCAAGTCTTCACTCTTCCTTACCACATATACCATGCATGTGTCATGCCTGACACATATCAGAACTTCTCTCAGAAAGGTCTTGTCATACCTCCTCTGGGGCCATCACCAGCGATTCTGATCTGGGTCTTGCCACTGGACTTGTATGACTCTGGGGGAGAGAGTGAAGTTGAGCAGACTTTGCAAAGCCCTGCCTCACTTCAATCCAATTCAATTGCAAGAAAAGATGTCACCTGTTGATGTCCTTAATCTCCTTTGAAAATGCAGGACAAACAGCAAGTCCCACCTCTTCACAAAACTTAAGTGGTTGTTAAGACTTTCTCTTCTTGACATCTCTTCCCCATCTTCCACCAGCCCTCTTGCCTACCTGGCAGCCCCCACCTCTCCTCCCAAAATGATCTTGTAGCTTCCCTGAACAATGGCTTCAGATAGAGGGATGGAGCTGGCCACCTTTGTCCTAAATTCCTGCAAAGGTTTCTATTACATATATTTACATATGTTAATTAGGCATGTATGTGTGTATTTATATATAATTATTAATAATAATATTGACTCAAACTTAAGAAATGCTTAGAAGTAAAGGTTTATACAGAGCTTTCAAAAGCTTGTCCTAACAAAGGTTGATACTATATTTCATCTAGAGTTCAGTGGAGCCACTGGAGGGACATGAGTAGTGGATTAAACATAAATGAAGAATCAGATAGGAGAATTCTCTTAAAACCAAAATTACTCTTAACAGGTAGTTATAGATAGCCAGTCTGGAAAACACATTTTTCCAGGAGGGGTCTCAGAGTTGTACTATTATCAGTGGTCCTGATAGTAACCTTCTGTGTTGTCTCAAATTTGTGAAATAGAAAGCTTTTGTAGAAGTGGTGTTTTATATCTTCAGTTCATGAAATGTGTAATGTCTTTCCTTAGTCTGAAACACGTAAGTTGATCAGGCTCTTTCCTTTTTTTCTTTCTAGATTCTGAGGAGAGCATAGTAACTAATGACTATGTGTGTGCTGATGGTCAATTTATTAAGATCTTGCAATTAAGTCTCTGATTTGGAATTATTTTTAATTTTTCAAGAATTCTGCCTGCCTGCTTAAATTTCTATTTGGAAACTTAGTCACTGTAGTGATTTTTTTCTATGTGAATTGAAATAAGGGGACGAATGTGAGAGATGTTGATGGACAAATGGTAATATTTGGTAATTGAGTATATGTGGTAAGGCAGAGTGAGGAGTTAAGGATAATAGTGAGGTTATGGATAGAAGTTATTGGAAAATGGTGGTGCCTTCAACAGAAATAGAAAAGGTTGGAAATGGGGAATGATCAGAAGGGCCTCTGTTCTGGACATGTTGAGTTTGAGAAAGTTTTTGTGATGACTAGTTGGAAATTATCATTAACCAGTTGGGAACAAAAACAAGGAGAGAACTAGGTCTGGATGTATTTGTCCTTGATTCATCTGCATAGAAATGTTAAGCAAACCCATGGGAGTTAATAAGGTCTTCAAGAAATAGAATGTAGAGGCAAAAGAGAAGAAGGCCCAGGATAGATCCTTGGTGAACACCCTTAGTTAGAGGGTGTGGCATGGATATAAACCACCAAAGGGGACTGATGACTAGAAGGAAAGCCAAGAGAGGCCACTGTCAAAAAAGCCCAAGGATCAGAGCATCCAGGAGAGGGTGATCAACCATGTCAAATATAGCAGCTAGTTCAAGAACGATGAGGACTGAGAAAAGAGTATCATATTTGACAATTAAGAAATTATTAAATAACTTTGGAAAGAACAGGTACAGTTAAGTAATGATATTGGAAGCCAAATTGCAAAGGTGGATGAGAAGAATGAAAAAAGAGGCAGCAATTGTACATTTTTTTCCCTAAGAATTTGGTTGAGATTGTGAGTAAAGCTATAACATGGTATCTTAGCGTATAGTAGAGTATAATGAAGGTAGGTCATTTAATTATTTTTATTACTGCTGCTCATCATATCTTATTTTTGCGTTTTTCAGTAGCGTTCAGGTGGAAATGTTGTAGGCACATGATTAGCATACTGTTCCTTAATATTTGATGTTTAGTGTTTGACTATTGTATAGACAAATGAAACAACTTTTTTTGGGTAAAAGTATTAAGATGTAAAGTTAACTGCTGTGTAATCAATGAAAGGATCCTCAGTACAGGGCCATTAATGGACAGGGTGATGGGGTTCATATATATATTACATCCTCGTCTCGCATGATTTTGATTTCACCCAGGTTCCTCTATTTACATTTATTTCCTCCCTTGTAGCTTTGAGATGATGGGTATTGGCACCATGGCATCTATTTAAAATGTTGTTCTTAAGTTTTAATAGCTGAATTTTATGTCTGGGTGATTATGAGCAGCAGTTGGGTCTTTGATACCAGTTCAGCTTAATGTTCTCTAGTATATTTTGAGATGTGTATTTATAGAATTGGGATTTATTGATTGTCAGGCCATAAAATGTGGAGAATTTCTGTTATAGAAGTCTAGCCACCTGGTTGTATCTTACTAGGTCTTAGGTAAATACTAAACACTGACAGCCTGCAGTGATACGTTGTATTGTCTCCACTGACCTTGTATAACATACATCAGTCACTAAGTTTAACAAGAAGAGGCCCCTCTGCTCTGGACTCAGGTCATGCAGGTGGCCTGTGTTCACACCTTGAGAATCCTTGTCTTCAAAGACAGTTTTTAACCCCTTTTTCTTGTCTCTGACTCTTTACCGCCTGACCCCAGAGTGTCAGGGGAAAATGGCTTAAACCTAGGGTTTTAGATTATGTCTAGGTACTTCCCAGAGTGGGTAGAAAGGGACTCAGTGTACCACACACACACACACACACACACACACACACACACACACGTACACACACCCCTATATAAAAAAATAGATATAAATACATTATAGATGTGTAATATATAATTATATTATTATATGTTATTGATATCATTTATTGCTATTTTAATATTAATGTAATTAACATTGAAAATTATCAACATTATATTAGTATATAAGATATAAGATAGCTATTTATTTTTTCTACACAAAGGAAATCCTTAACACACACAAGCACCCACAAATGTGTTGACATAAAACTTAAACAAGCAGCACCAATAATGTAACTACTTTTATATTCTCCACGGAAGTTGATATTTAAAACAACAAGACCTGAATAGACATATATTTCCCTTCAGCTCTGCTCTGTTCAAACTATTCTCTCTAGGTCCATGTCTTCTGGAAAGTCAGGTCAATATTTGGACTTACCTTTCTTTCCATCGTAGGTAAAGAAGTGCCACAGTGCATCTTTTGATAACTATATTTCAATATAATTGGTTTCTTTTGTAGTTCTGTGTATTTCATATTAGCATTATGCTGGGAGGGGGTCTATAGACATCACTAGATGGTCAAAGGGATTCATGATAGAAAAAAGGTTAAGAACTTCCTGTTCAATGGTTGGCCCCTAAAAGCTTCAATTTCTGCTACATTATTATTAGTAGGATAGTGCTGGGAATGATGTAAAGCTACAATAGAAGTGAGGATAGGTGCTGTATCTTTTAGGTATAGATTCATTTACACTTGGTAAAATATCTTTTCAAAGTTTTGGTTGTTTTATCCAGAGGCTTGTAAGTTGTGTGTTTGCATCCTGGAAAATACCTATAACATGAGCATTTTTAATCTGGTCAAAGAATACTGCAAAATCTCAAAAGATTGCTAAGCTAAAACCTTTTTTTTTTCCTCCTAGACCACTAGGTACCACACAGGAAAAGTTTAATACTGTAAAGATGTTCTGTGACAACTGGTTAGCAGAAATAACCCCTCTAGAGCAAACTGAAATGGAATGACTTTCAACAGAAATAACTAAAGACACTAAAGTTCAGTTGCAGAATGATTTTGAAGGTCTGTGGACAGCTGGCAAACAACAGAAGCAGGCAGTCCAATTTGGCAAGGGGAACAGGATAAAAAATCTTAAGGAACTAAGGTAAAAAGGCAACACTACAAATAGTAACAGCTCTGAAAAATAGTTTTCATAGAAGAATAGTATAGCACACATTTCAGTGTAAAAAGAGCTAGTTGCTCATGCTTTTGTATTTCAACCATGACCATGGATAATATAATTTAGAAAAATAATTTTCTTTCTTTAACAAAACAACTTTTTATTCTTAAATAAGTTTTTTTTTGACATATTAGATTTTTATAGCACCCTCTTCTCAATGAACCTTTTCTTGGAGTTGGTATATGGGGTTGAATACAGGTCAAGTCCTAGTTTGACTAGGGGTGACTGTAAATCATTTAATCTCTCTGTTCCTCAGCATCATCAGAAGAAATGACTTTAGAGTTATTCTTTTTGTTTTAAATTTAAGTTCTTTTGATGACTTTTGTTTTTATGTCTCAGCCATTTCCAGACATTTCCCTACGCACTCAGTGAATAACAGTGAAGCAGATCCTGACATGGTGCAAAGTATGACAGTATATTAAACATTCTACATCATAGTCATCCCCCTCTCCAAGGAAAGGAAAGGAGGGGAGTACATTGGAAATCTGTTTTTTCACTGTAAATGAGGGTTAAAATAATTCTAATTACTTTTTCTTTTTGTCATTGTTGATACTGGTGTTATTCCATATTGTTATTCCATTGATAAGACAAACATCTACAAAAAGTTACCACCCACCTGTTGGATATGTAGTTACCATTGGTGTCTCTATTGGTTTCACTTCAACTAGTCCTTTCTATTGGTTATTTTCCATCTTCTTTCTTTCCGTGTTAGGGCCTAGACCTCAGGGCTTCAGTCATAAGATTAATAAATCTTATCCTTACAATTTTTTGTTTGTTTTATAGAAAGCACATTAATCCTTGGATCCTTCTTCAGTAACAACCCACTCCAAAGTCTCATTATGACATAGAGGTGATCCTGGGTTATTCCAAAGGAGGAACAGCTCTAGTAGGTCCCACAAGGGTGTCAGAGACAAGCTAGATTATGAATGATGTGTTTTCTGTCTCCAGATAAGGTTGCTAAATATAGTAGCTGATCATCAGGAGGATGTCTCTGAGGTGATGAATTTTTCAACTACAGTAATTCTTGAAGGCAGCTTAATAGGTTAGAGGGACTGTAAAATGGATAGGGGAAATGGATACCCACACCGATGAAATCAGTCATCCATGATGTATTGAAGTAAGTAATCTTTGCATTGAATGAATAGTAGAACACTTAAATTTATATAGATAACATGACAAAATGTAGAACTCAAAGTTGAAGAAAAACAGAAATTTCCACTGACAGTAAGAGAGGCAGCACAGTGTGGTTGGTATAGGCTTAGTCTTGGAGTCAGAAAGACTTCAGTTCCAGTCCTTTTCCTGATACGTACTGGCTGTACAACTGTGGGCTAGTTGGGTAACCTTTCATTGTCTCAGTGCTCCATTTTTATCTATTTCTCCTTTAGTTTTCACCACTTCCTCTTCCATATTTATTTACTGATTCTCTCATTTTAAAAATTGTTGAGTCAATTCATTAGTCCTCTTTTCCTATTTTATAAATAAATGTATCTTCTCAGGGATAGAATTTTTCTTCTGAGGAATGTTTTAGATGCTTCTCAGAAACATTGGTCTTTTGTCTCATCATCATAATATATGTCAGCACCTAATTCCCTTTCATACAGTTGTTTATCGTTCCTGTGATATGTTCTTTGATTCACTCACCATCTAGGACTTCATTCTTAAGTTTCCTTTTAGTGTTGTATGTTTTGCTTGTGTTTCCTTTATTACTTACTCTTTCCACTACGTAAAGGATGTTTAGTATTCTCACTGTGTTACATTTATTTATAATCTCTTGGTGACCAGACAACTTACTAAGAGTAAGTTTCAGATATGTTGTGGATCTGTGGAGGAAGTCACAGACCTGGACACCACTCCTATTCCCCCTAGCAAAACAGATACAAAGATCTTTGTGAGTTCAGGACTGAGACTGTCAAGAAGCCATTTTTGGCTTCTCCCAATAATTCCTCCTATTATTAAAATAATGTTTTCCTAAAAAAACAAAACCCCAAACCTGAAAAAAACAACCACACACTCCAGTGATATAGAAGTCAGAAAGATGCCTCTGGGTCAGAATCCCACCTCTGACTATTTATGACTTCGGGTAACTCCTCATTTTTACCTCTCTAAGTTGCCTCCTCTGGAAAATGGCAGTGATAATATCTGTATCACCTAAATCACAGTGTAGTTGTGAGACACAAATAAGATAATCTGTGCTTTATAAACTTCAAAGCTTAGTATCGAAGACTTTGGGGCACCCTGTGTGTCAGCTGTTATTCTTATCCCACCTTTCAAGGCTCTTCTTTTCAACAGTGCTATTTTATCCCACTGTACTCAAGTCATTATGCTTTCAGAGAAGCAATATAACCATCCTTCATTACCACCTAAACCAATTAGTGTGAGCAAAGCTCTATTGTTGTTTGAAATATACCCTTAGATCACAAATTACTATTTAACAACCCTCAACCAATCCACAAGTTAAGCTTATATTGAACTCTACAGATGCCTCAAAACAACAATTGCAAGATCACTAAGGAAAGTTTTAGAACTCTGCTAGATGAACATTCCAAGACCTTTTACCTCTTCTATTAAGAGAGACACTAAAACAATGATAGGTTTATCTAACCACTTCCCCTGATCGTTACCTAAAGGAGACAAGCGTGCAGTGATAAGACTTCAGAAGATCTCTTACTAACTTATCTTAACTGAGGGGATAAAGCCACCAAGCCCAACCCCCAGACCTCACATCTTCCATTCCTGGTAGTTAGGCTAGAAGAAGAAGGAAAGAACACACCTTTTTCTTTATGTTCATGTGCACACCTGCCTTTCAAGGCTCTGCTTAATTGCAGACTCTGTTTCTTCAAATATACCCCCAATTGAAGAGATCACATAGTGTTAACCCTGTTTCCTAATTAGGGTCAATTTATCCATGAAAAGAGAGAGTGGAGGTGAGGGTGGGGAGGTAGGAGAGGAGAGAGGGAGGGAGAGAGAGACCGAGAGACAGAGAAATACAGAGAGATTTTTGGAAAAGATTAGTGTCGGATAAATTTTAAAAAGCTGACTAACTCCATTATCCCCATTTTTTAAATCCAGAAAATCCATCTGTTAGACTTCTTCCCCGAGGATTTCACTTTGTTAGACTTCTTCCCTGAGGATTTCATTTTGTTAGCTAACCTTAAAAAGTGCAAGATTTTGCAGGTATACAAGATAGAAAAACTGCCTCTATATTCCCACTTAAATTTTATCTCAAAGGATCTTCTCTGCCTCTAATGACAGAACAGTATGGCTGGTTTGAATTTAGCGGTTTATTTCCCATCTGCTTTGTATAGAATGGTGTCTTAGAAATGCTGTATGACTACTAGTAATTGGGACTGGTATTCAAGCAGGTCCTGAGCTATTGACAGGTCAATTACCACCAGTCTGAGTGATGATGGTCATGCCCTGGTGAATGTTGTAATGGATTCTCTCTCCAAATCTAAGTAGTCAGGAGCCTGGAATCAGGGCCCCTCCTCTCCTTCCCCTTCCCCTTTGAATACCTCTTTTTCACTTTTTTGCATTGACTGTTCTCAAACAGAAATTATTCCAAACTGAGACCATTTAATATATAGAAAATTTTATTTTTGTTACATATTCAGAGAAAAATCAGCTCTTGCTTTACCTGGGAAGGAAGCATGATATGGTAGAAAAGCCATTGTCTCTGATGTCAGAGGACCTGAGTTCAAATGTCACCTTTGATCTTCCCTTTTCATTACCTCAGTCAGATTACTTAGTTTCTCTGGGCCTCAGTTTCCTCATATGTAAGGGTTGGACTACATAGCTTCTGTGGGCTCTTCCTACTCTAGAGGTAGGATTCTGTGACCTTATTTATTCATGACCTGACCCAATCTGTATTGGGTTGACATTTTCTCAAATGTTGAAACCCTGAACACTTGTGATAGAATTTACCACTTGAAGTCCCATAGATAATTCAATCCAGGTCCTCTGAATCCAGTGCTAGTATTCTTTCCTCTATATCATACTGCTTATAACAGAAGACTAAGACTAGAGATCAGACTTTTGATTTCACTGATATAGGGATTTCCCAGGTGAGCAGGTTAGCACCTTCTTTGAAACTTATGATCCTAGCTCCTTGCCTAGAGCATTGGTATTATACTCAGATGAGGCCATTAAACTATAAATGATGATATCTGCAGCAAACATAATTGACTTTTAAAATGTCATTGCCCATGTTTTATTTTATTTTTATTGATTTTGTTAACTATTTCCCAATTATATTTTTATGAAATGGACTTGGGAGGTTGTGGGTCACCAGTGTTTGACACTTCTGATACTGAAGACCTAAGAGAGGTCACATAGGCATACATCTAAGAAGTGGGACTGGAATCCAACTCTTCCTAGTTTCAGGACCAGCTCTCCACCCACTAAGCCAGGGGTGTCAAACTCAGGTAGAAAATATGGCCACTACTCTTGTACCTAAGGAAATCCTGCTGGCTACGTAATGACTTAGTTTTAAAATGTAATATTATCTATGTTTAATTGTATCTGTATTTATTTTGTTAAATATTTCTTCATTATACTTTAATCTGCCCTGGGCAGTGCTGTGGGCTGGCTTGCAGAGTCAGATGTTATAGTCCTCTGTGTGTGTGTGTGTGTGTGTACCCGCGCGCACATGCGTTTGTGTGTAGTGACCCACAGTGATTATCAAGGTGTTCTTGATTTTGACATGCAACAGCAAATTAAACAAAACAAACCCAACAGAGAATCAAATGTTTTGACTAGAAAATTAAAAAAATATATTGAGTGATTACTGAACACTTGAAAATTCTAATTTTGAGTACTAGGATAAACGATGTTAAAGCCAATATTGAAGAATCAAATAGAGTTTTGTAAATAAAGATGACTGTTTAAAAAGGGAAAAAGAGAAGGAATAACCAGTGATTTAATTAAAGGTCTCCTTTCATGAAATAGCATGTATGCACTGTGTATATATTATGAGCTCAGACATCCAAATTAGAGAATACAGATTTTTTTGCATACCCAGAAGATAGAGTATATGATTTAAAAAAAAAAAAGATGAGACAAAAGGAACATTTTCTTAACACTTGATTACTTGAAGCTTAATATTATTTAGGTGGTAGAAAACCTTATTTTCATCCTGAGCCATAAATCAAGGTAAAAGGGACATAAATGAGGTTTTCATTCAGTGTAGTGTGGTGGAAAGAACTCTACTTTCCAGTTGAAAAGAATATTGGTTTTTCATTCTATCTCTATCACAAACTTGCTTTTTGTCCTTTGCAAGTCGTTTTAAGCGCTCTAGTCTTTAGTTTTCTCAGTGTGTACTCTTGGGGTTCTCTAAGACCTTTCCTTGGGATCTGTAAAGTCAGAACTATTTTCCTAATAATACTAGTATGCTATTTGACTATTAAAATAATCCTCCCCTTTCCAACCACATATCTATGTGAGGCCAGATTTTATTTTAATACTTCAACCAAAAGAACATTTCACAAGTAATTAAAAGCAGAGGTAGATATGAGAACCCAGATGTCTTCTATTAAGCTAGACATTAAAGAAGTTTGCAAGAATATGTAAAGTAATGCATCTCATTACATTTTTTTGTTTAAAAATGATGTTTTTCATAAAGATGTTTTTAATATAATACATTATGTTATTTTCAAATGAATTAATATTTAAATTTTTTCAGTATTAATTTCTAATACAATTAAATATCAGTAGATATAATCCAAATAAATACAAGATCTTTGAGAACTCCTCAATAATTCTTTAGCATGTAAAGGGGTCCTGAGACCAAAAAATTTAAGAACTACATAACTAGATGATCTCTAAGCAGCTAGGATTTAAAGTCAGATTGACCTGACTTTAAAATGACAATCATTTTGTATGTGCTAACTAGCTGTTTGACCCTTGGTTGGTGCTGAATTTCTCTAAGCCTCAGTTTACCCCTCTGTTAAAAGAGGGTAATAAAAGCACCTACCTTCCTGAGTTATTAGGATCAAATAAGGTAACCCTGAAAGTGCTTTATAAATCTTAAAGTTCTATATATTCCAGTTATTATTATTAATCCTTCTAGAAATCTAGGCTGTTTCTGAGCTTTTCTGTAGGGTGGGCCCTATCTTACTCTATCCTTTGGAAGCCTTATTTAAAAGCTGAGATTAGCTGGCATGTCTCTACGTATGGTTGATATTTCTGGAAAGGGAAGTACTCTAAAACGTTTTCTCAGGCACATTTGTATGTGAAGTGAGCATAAACTTCCCATGGCCATTGGGAAGTTGTTTGATGTCACAGCTATTGTTACTTTGCATTGATGTGTCAGGAAATTTGCTAATGTTAATCTTCACCGTTCTGTAGTAAGTCTTTGGAGGGCTCATGTGCTTCACTGGCCTTATTTGGCTACAACAAATGTTAGATTAAATAGTTTAAAATTATGAGTTTAAATGTGGGTGTAACCATTTAATATTTAACAAGTTTTAAAAATATTTCAACCATTATAATCAGTAGACTGATTTTTAACAATGAATACTTAAGTAGGTATCTTTTTTTAGTCATTTAATTCATATTCAGTTCACAATATACAGTCATCCCTTCCACATCTCAGGGATTGAGGAATCTGGAAAATCTGAGTAAAATTTTTTGGCCCCTCCTTTGTACCAGGAAGAAGTCTGAATTTTTTCTTTTTCTTTTATGGAGTGTGTACAGTACTTATTGTAAAATTTGGGTAAAAGTTTTGATCATTGGCTCTGTGTTATCTATGGCCCTTCCGTGTATTATCTGTGGCTTCTGCAAAACTACCCCCCAAATCCCTGTTTAATTTCTTATGCCAGTGATCCACGATATAGTGAAACCAAGATGGGGACAGTTACAATGTAGAAGAGATAACTGTAATTCGTTTAATTTATAAAAAGTTTCTGGTTGATTTCAGTCCAACAAACCATTAAACTACATGTAAGTCATTTCTAGGTGGGTGGATGGGGATATAAAGATATCTAAGACACTCCTTGCCCTCAAGTCATTGTTAGAATTATTATTTATAGAAGAGACTTAATCCTTTAATTGAGCTGAGCCACAAGAAAAATAATGTCAATCTATCCACCATGTCAGGCTTTCTCATAAAAAATAGAAACAAATACAAAAATGTTCCGGTTAAAACATGAATCTCTGTTGAATTTCGGGGTAGTTTTCATGACACAGAGTAAGAAATAGAACATGATCTCTACAAGAGACAATGAAAACAAGATTGATTTGGATCTGTGATTTCACTGGGGAGTGGAATGTCCACAGGAAATTCATTCCAGTGTAGCCAGTGACCAACTGCTTTGCTATGTATAGTTTGATATGGTTGCCTGAGGCACCAGGAGAGTTAGGCTAGTCTCTGGTCATGCAGCCAATGTGTCTAAGGCCAGACTTGAACTATGTATCCCAGACTCCTAGGCCAGTCATCGATCTACTGTGTCTCAGAACATGCTCAGGCAGAGAGAGCTGAAGGGTTGGGGGTGGGAGGGGAAGGAGGTATGGCGATGGTTGAAGAATATTGGGCATGTAACTATTCTTTAAACTGTATTTATTTATTTATTTTTTCCAGTAACATTTTGATAACATTTTCTATATTCACCATCAGCTATTACTCCTGAAGTGGACATTATTCCTCCCTGGGGCCCCTAGCTTGATATGTTAGGTTGCTGGGCAGGGTTGGATAACTTGCCTAGCAGCAGCATTTCTGTTGGGCCCCTGTAAAAACGTTATTCCCCTTTGCCCTGGCAACAACTTGTGCCCCTCTGCCAGAACTGTTCCTGTTAGATCCCTTTGCCAGGCAACTACCTTCTGCTGGGCACCCCCTTTCCTGACAACCATTCTCTGATTGGGTCCCTTTCCTCGCAGCTTCCTTCTGTTGGGCCTTCTTGCCTAACAGCAAGCCCCTAGCCCTGTCAGAGAAATGTTTGTTGTAGAAACTGCAAGGCTGTACCGAGAAGTGCACACACCCATCTTAGTTCGGGGCTGTCTCCTCTGGGTTTCTCCATGAGGCAGCCGCCAGCCTGGCTAATAAAGAGCTCTCAAAATTCCTAATTGACTCTTGCCTGTGAATTACTTATTCCATCCATTTCACTCCTACTAAGTGATCTGATCCATTTTGTTGATTAGGTTTCATGCTTGCTCCAGAGATTATGTGATTCACAGTGGCAGAGAGAAGGGCTACTCGGTTCTAGGAGAGGTGGCTATTTCCATATTCCATATTTTTCTTATTCCACTCCTTCTAAACTGTGTCCCCAAAGTCTTAGTGCTCTTTTAAGCTCTTTACTGAATATCTTAACTAGAAGTGCTCACTACCTTACCTGAGTGGGGTGGTTTGTGTGTTTTTATCAGACCAGATTCTTGGCTTTTCTCACCCACTGGACACACTGTCCTCTCTGCTGCAGGTCTGCCTCCAGCCCCAGCAGGTGGTCCTAGACACTGTGCAGGCTGCCTGTGTAAGCTACTTCTGTCAGCAGCTGCCAGTTGTCTCCCATCCCTTTAAGCGTCCCCTTCACCTGGTTTTCTTCTTAAAAAAGGTTTATTGATACTCTTCTTTTTACATCTTTGTCACTTTATTTAAATTGTTTTCCTGAATTTGGCAAATACTGAAAATGGGGATGTTTTCTATACAAATTAGAAAAGAAAATTGGGTTATGAGACACCATGAATTTTGCTATATAGTTGGCTTTTAAAATGTATTTAGTAAATTCAGCATGTTATTTTCAAAGATGTCCCATTTGTTTGTATTTTCTTCTGAACTTTCTTTGTTTTTATTGCTCGTTTAAAAAAAATGTTTTGGTGATCTTTCCTTTTTTTCTTTTTACAGTACTTGTTGAGTCCCCTCTCTCATCCATCCAATAATAATTTTTTAAAAATCCTTATAAAAAATCAAGGAAAACAAAACTACATATTTACTATACCATTGTCATTTTTCAAAGAACTAATCCCTTCCCCTTTTGAACCTGATCTGTTACATATAAATACAAAGAAGAAAATTAAATATCTTGATTATATCTGAAAATAGATGACTTATTCTATTCCTGTAATATGGGACCTCTTAGTTTTGAGGCAGAAAACATGTTTTTTGATCAGTCTTCTGAAGTTATGATTGAATTACTGCATGAAACAGAGTTTGAAAATCTTTTGATATCATTTTCCTTTATATAATATGGTCATCATGTAAATTATTCTCCAGGTTCTGGATATTTCACTTTGCACCAATTTATATATCTTATGAAATTTCTCTGATTTTGTCTTAGTCTGATTCCTAAGGCTGAGGTATCACACTCCTCTCTCATGGCTCCAAGCCCCTTGCAAAATTCCTGTGAGCAGCTTGGATCAGACTGAAATGTAAATTGGGAAATATGTTTCAAAATAAATAAAAATATAATACAAATAATGTTAATTTATAGATTTCTAGGTTACCATGGCTGCAAGGATCTACTTGTATTTAAATTTGATACCATTGTCTTAAGGCACCATAATATGTGTTATATTCATATACTACAATATATCTACCCATTCTCAAGTGATGGACACTTTCTTTTGTTTTTAGCTCTCTGTTACCACAAAAAACCTGCTGTAAATATTTGTGTACATATGAGAATTCTACCTTTGTTTTTAACTGTCCTGGCCTAGTACTGGCATCATCAAAGCCTAGAAAACACAGCTGAGTGACTTTTCCTGTATAATTCTACATGTTTCCTTGGAATAGTTGAAATCATTTATAGTTTCACCAACAGTGTAGTAGTGTCCTTGTATTTTGATAGTTCCCCTAATATTTATTATTTTCCTATTTTATCTTTTTTCCTAATAGGCTAGGTATGAACTTGTTTTAATTTACATTTTTCTTAACATTGATGTTTTGGAACATTCTTTCATATAACCATATATGATTACTTGATTACTTGCCTTTCATTTTTTAAAAACTTCCTGCTCATCCTTTTTATATAACTTAAAACTTATCTATTGGGGCCTGGCTGATTTTTTCACTCCCAGCCTCCCACAAGGTCCAAATCTAGTTTGCTGGATACCTTGAGAGTCCAGAACAAATTTCAGTGCCATTGCTTTTGTCATTGCCTAATGATGGGATGATGGGACCTGGATTCCTAAAAGGAAAAGACCATGTCTCTGAAAGCAACCCAGTCCCCGAATTTTCCCATATATTTCAGCAGCCCAGATCACTGGTGCCTCTGCCCAAGGCAATTGACTCACCCTAGCTTGACTAGATCACCTAATTAACCTACTTGATGTCCTTTCCTTGCTGAACCTGGTCCACCCCAGACTCCTTACATTTACAGCCCTCTCCTTAACCACATCTAGATCACTTAATTAGCCTACTAATATCCTTTCACTGTTGTATCTGGCCCGCCCCAGACTACTTATCACTCCTTAATCCCATCCAGATCTTTTCACTGTTCCTTCCTTGTATATATTGTTGTGTTTGTCCAAGAAGACCATGACATCAAGATGATGACATGGCTTGCCATTGACTTTGATTTGAGTGAAGGAGGGTGGTGTAAGATCACTTATCTCACTTTCTTCTCCTGAGCCATCTGGGTCCAGTGTCCTGATATTCATCAGGACAGCAGGAGATGGCCCAGGATGCAATGGGAGACCCTGGTCCTTTCTGGCTAAAGTCTTATCACATTCTCACTTTGAGTGAGATACACCCATTAAATGAATAGGCTTCTTTAAGTAGTTACTCAAGGGATGGCCTCTTTAATAAAAAAAAAAAAATCAGACTGAGAGTGGGAGACCCTTAGGGTTCCTGGGTAAAACAGAAACAATGATCTGATATAAAGACTAATCATTTGAAGGAATTGGGTATGTTTAGTCTGGATAAGGGATTTCCTGTTCTAGGTTTTCTTCATTCTGCTATAGTGCAGGAAGGTTATTTTTGGTTATTTTGGGAAGGTTATTGGTTCAAATATGAATATATTTTAAGTAAATAAGATCTCATGCTTCCCCTGGCTCTGGGGGGTGGTTATCCCACCATGCTTGCCTTGGCTGGTGACCAGAGGGCCCCTGCTGGTTTGGCGGGTTTGGCCTGGTGGTGCCTGTGTGGTTGGCTCCACTTCGGGGCTGAGAGGGGCAAGTCTGGTTGTCAGGAGAGGGGTTGTTCCTCTCCCTGTGGAGTGATGTGGTTGAGCTGCGGCCATCTGGAAGCCATGGGGTTGTAGAAGCTTAGCAGGGTTGGTGTGGGGATCAGTACAAATCTCAATCCCATCAAGTTGCAGATTTATTCCTTAATTGGCTTTGCAATAAACCTCAGGTGACTTTGACTGAAAGAATGCTTGAGCACTTGAATTCTTTTCAGGTAGACTAACCCCATATCTTTGTATTTCATGGTTACTAGCACCCCAAACCTCAACATTAGGATTGTCCATCTTGCCCCTGATTGCTTCTCAGTATTGGCTACTCATGCAGTAGGTAGGTTTCTTGGAGCTCTCTGAAATGATGAAATGGAATCAGGTTCTCTAGCTGGTGTTTCTCTTTAGTTCATGGCTTGAATATTCACTTGGCCTCATCTGACCTAATTTCTGTGCCACCATAATGTTCTCCTTGTATGCTGGCTGGGCTTTATGTGTAAGGCTGGTCTGAAACATGGATTCTATAGCTCCTAAACTCATATGGAGACTCTTCTTTCCCGACTGGTGGCCTTCTCCCTGGTACCACCATTTTAGGAAGCACTTCAACCATATTTCACTGCATTCAGTCCTAGATTCATTGTGAGGACTCCAGTACTTCCTTCTTCTTACCTCATTCCTTACTTCTGGGGGTATCTTTTCCCTCCCAACCTAGTCCAATTCCCCACTTCATTTCTAACTTCCTTTAATATCTTCCCTTGTAATAATATAAACTCCTCAAATATAGGGATTGTTTTGTTTGCTGATATTTGTGTTGCTAGTATTTGGCAGATAATAAACGTTTGATAAATCCCTTGTTTATATATCAGCTAGGTCATAGCCTCTGTAATTTGTCTGTTGTATAGTAATGAAAAAGGGGGCTGTTAAAATAGCTTCAAAGAACACTTCTTTTTGTTAAGCTTCTAGGAATAGAATTCTCCCATTTGTCCCATAGCTTTCAATAGTCTCTTGCTTTATTCCCTGTGAACAATGCTGGGACCAAATGTTAGTTCTGTGGAAGCAAGACAAATGAACTTTAATGGAAATGTTCACCTTCAGTCACTCAGCTTTTAATTGCCTACTCTGGATGCATTTACTTTATATAGAATTGGCATTTTTAAAAGCCTTAGCAATTCCATTATCCCTTGCCAATTTGGGCCATACACGTGTCTTTCTATGAACTTTGTGAAGTGCCAATTGTTAAGTGGTAAATGTGTTTATAGTTTTGTCATCTTTTGGGGAAAGATACATTATTAAACTTAAAAAAAATTTAGTGGGTTAGGAAAGTGAAGAAGGATTGGAACAGCCACAGATGAGAAAAGACTCCAACCTCAACTTTGAAACAGGAATGAATTGACATAACCAGGAAGGCTGAAGATTCCTTTCTTCTTTCAGTGGTGGTCCCTACAGGAAGGGTGAAAACTTGAGGGGGAGTTATCCCAGGGGCTCAGTCAATCTACTGACCTGATTACCTCAGTTCACAGCAGAAGTTGTACCTCAAGTTTTCTTTCCTTTTCTTTTGTATAATTTCTCTAGTTTTGAAGGAAGCAGAATGATTCATTGTTTAGTAAATATGATGCCATCAATTTGGGATGTTTGAACAGTAATAATACTTGATGTTCATATGCTCTTGTCCTCCTTTTTGGTAATGCAGGGATCGAATCCTCTTTTTTATAGGAGCCTCACCTGATGGATAGAGTGCAAGCTTTAGATTTGGGAAGATGTGGATTCAGTGTCTACTTCTGATAATACCTATTGTCTGTGTGACCCTGGGCAAGTTAATTTCTTGGTGTCCCAGGCAATTCCCTAAAAAGACAAATTATAGATGAGTTGCTGATCTTTATTGGTAAATCCATCTTTATTGGAGGGAGTTTCTGCACTAGAGTTCCTCACATGTGTGAAAACATAAGTCTAGACATGAGGTTTGTAAACTGAGTTTTGTGGACCCTCAAAAGATCATGAATAGGTTTCAGGACTGTGAACTTAGATGAGAAAAAGAATAGCTCTTCATTTTCACTAACCTCTAACTGAATTTTAGCATTTCCTTCAATTATTTTAAAACATTATTCTGAGGAGTCCACTGGCTTGAGCAAACTGACAAAGGGGTCCACATGATGCAAAAAAGATTAAGAAGTTGCTAGGCTTTTTGATCTAGACTGTCAAGAAAACAATTACAAAGGAGGAAATTGAGGCCCAGAGAGGGCAAGTGACTTACCTAAATTCATATAATTGTAAATGACAGCATACTAATCCCTATGCAGCTTATCTTACAGAATAGCTGTAGAGATCAAATGAAGATCAGATGTGAATAAAGATAATTTGAGTATGCAATTATTAGGTATATGAAAAAATATCATTTTCTCTATTTTTAAAAACTTTCTAAGAGGTTAAAGTGACTAAAAGCAGACCAAGAGTGACTTTGTAAGTCAGATGGAAAGTAGAAGCTAGGGAAATCAGAATTAGATGAAAATGTCATTGAACAGGAAGGAAATGGTACAACTGCAGTACTAATGTGGCTGCCTTACAATAAAGATATGTAATAAAAGGAGAGACAAGATTTTTACTATATTTTACAATATCAGAGTGATACTTTTCCCTTTTTAATTAAGTTTAAATAAAAAATTATCTTATTTGTGTTGAAAGTAGTATCCTTGAGAGACTAAGTCTTGGACTTCATTGCATGTTTTCCATTCTTGGAGGATCTGTAAGATCTTATTTGTCAGTTTGTTCAATGCACATTTATTAGATACTTCCTACTCTATGCATGGCACATATGGGTGAGGCCAAATTATAATTTGTCCCCACATTCACCTCCCTGGGAATGACATCAGCGTCTTTGGCTTCAGATAAAAAAACAAAAACAAAACCTTTTCCTTTCCTCTCTGTAATCTTTTCTTTCTTTTGTTGTGTCTTTAGCAGTTAGAGGACATTGGTGGAAAAAGGGGAAACTCAAACTAGTTAACTGGGTTATTTATTAGTTCTGAAAAAAATCTAAACTGAGTGAGAAGGTTGAAGCAACTGTATAAAATGAAAGTTTGAAATGAGTGAATTTCCATTGTTCTTTATTCCCAGGTTAAGGAACTCTATTACGGCCGTAAGATCATAAATTTTCATCTGGAAAGGATTTCAGCAGTCCTCAAGTCCAGTCCCCTCTCCCCTACCCATATTACAGATGAGAAAACTGAAGCATAGGGCAGTTACATAGAGATTAAATGTTTAAGAGAATTTGAATTCAGGTCTTCCTGACTCTGGGTGGTGCAGTGGATAGAGGCCTGGCTTGAAGTCAGGAGGACCAGAGTTCAAATGCAGTTTCAGACACTAGCTGTATGGCCTTGGGCAAGTCACTTAACTCTGTTTGCCTCAATTTTCTCCTCTGTAAAATGAGCTGGAGAAATGGCAAACCACTTCAGTATCTTTGGCAAGAAAACCCCAAATGGGGTCATGGAGAGTTGGATGTGACTGAAACAACTCAACAGCAACAATGATTTCCTGAGTCCAAATCTAGTGTCATATCCACAATTCAAAGCTGTTGCCTCATGTTGGCCTGGAAGGGAGTGTGGGTTCTTGAAGGTTATGCTAGCAGAAGGAGGAGAAGCTATATTAAGTTTGTTAGAGTTGGAAAGGCTTTTAGTACCATCCCTGTAAATGATTGTACATCTGTTGTCTGACCACCAGCCCAGCTAAGTTTGGAGGAGATCATCACCAGAGTATGTCAAGAAGAAAATAATTTCTTCAGACTCATGAATCCACTTATGAATCCGCATGAACATATCTAAATATATACATCTAAACATATAAAATGAATACAGGATACTTTGCAGCTGGAGGGGTCAAGAAAAGTTTAATATTAAACTCTGTCTGGAAGGAAAACAGAGATTTCAAGAAGCAGAGGTGAGGGAATATTCAGACAGTCAAGGACTGAGGAGATGAATGGGGAAAAGTAGTTGGATGTATGGAATAAGTAGCCCAGTATGGTGGGATTAAAGAGTGTGTATAGGGGAGTAATGTGAAAGATGGCTGGAGAGGTAGGAAGCGGCTCTGTTGTGAAGAGATTTTCCATAGCTGAAACAGTTTGGATCCTGTATTGGTGGACAGTATATCCACATTAATTAATTCATGGATCTTTGGCATGGAATTGAGGCAACTGAGTGAATTAGAAGGAACTCTGGATTGGAACAAGGTGAATTGGGTTTGAATGGTAGCTCTGTTTCCTATTTCCAGTATGATCCCTTGGTCACTTCAGTCTTGTGGGTCTTAAGTTCTTTTTCTGTCAAATGAGGGTATGCATTAGATCAGGGTTTTTTTTTTCTTTATCCTTTTCTTTATCATGGACCCCTTTGACAGTCAAGTGGTGCCTGTTGACTCCTTAGAATAGTGCCTTTAATTGCATATTATAAAATCCATATGTTTATAAAAGATACCAATTATTTTGAAATACAGCCATCAAAGTAAGAAAAAAAATTCCTGGCCTTTAGGCAGACGACGTCTACAGCTCCTGCTAGCTAGTGACCCAATAAGTGTCCCAGGCAACAAAGGTAATGATCTGCCACTTTTTATTTTCCACCCATTTGATTTATTTCTGCTTTCTGGCCTTGAGACAAGAATCATCCCGCTTCAATGCATGAACGAAAGAGAAGCGTCTTGAACCCAGCTGCTCCCCTCATCTCCAGTCAGGACCCTTGTAAGAGAAAGGTGCCCTCGGAGTCTTCTCTTTGACCTTTCTTCCTAGTCAGACCAAAAGGAAAATAAAGCAATTCAGACTTTAATCAGTGAGCTGATAGTTGGAAAAATAACAAACAGTAGATTCCTTCCTTGCCCATTGTGAAACAAAGCAAGATGTTTACCTGTTGGGAATACTATACCTTTGAGACTCTCCCCCTCCTCTTCTATCTTCCTTTCTTATTTTCCTTGATGGAATCCTTGTCTTATCTGAGCAAACATTGTTCTTTGTTTGAATCCCATCCTCTGGGTGGACATGAAGGGAGCCCCTTAACCTCATCATGAACACTGACAGCTAGGGAAGAAATTCTTATCCATTGTATGTTCCCAGGTCTCATTTCTCTTCTTTTTTTTTCTTTTCTAAATGGAAGACCTGTGTCAACTTGAGGAAAAACAGGACCACAACATTTAACTCATGGAAAAAAGAAACCCTCAAAGGAGTGGCAGACATCCTCCTTTAAAAAAAATTGAGATATAGCTGTCATTAAATAAGGAGACATATCATCAACAACTCTGATCAGAGCTCAGAGAAAATGTCCTATTCCTAACACTCCTGTAAGGGCAAGTGCACAAAGTATGTATATATTTAGCAACTTTCAGAATATAAACATCTGTTTAAACCTGTGTTAATTACACACATCAAAGACAGACAGGATGTATTAGTGGGTGAACTTCAAAAGGTCTAGTGGTTGGAACAGACTCTCCAAACTTTAGATACTTATCCAAACATCCTTGATCAAGAAATTAGGATGGGAATCTCATGAGAACAGGGTTTCTTGGGCAGCTTCCAATACTTTTCAGTCTGAAGCTTCAGAGAAAACTCTCTCCTTTCTCTCATGCTTATGTAGGCACAAATCAGAAATAACAAGCCCCTAGGAACCTGAGTGATAAAAAAGTTCCTTAAAATGCTTAAAACAAATTTCAGGCTTGCTATTGATGAAGAGTAAGACCTGACATTTGTCTGTGTAACACAAGTAAATAGTTGAATATCTTGGGACTGGTAATTCTTGCCTTCTTTACCTTCTGATAGGAATGTTGGGAGGTTCAAATGAGGTAACTGATGTAAAACACTTTGTAACTCCAAAGTTCTGTAGTAAAACTATAAACTATTACTATTGTATTTCTATTCTGTTGTTCTAGATTAAAGATTCTTAACTTGGGAGAGATTCAGTGAGTCTCTGAACCTGTATGGGGAAAAGATTATATCTTTTATTGAAAGATATAAGAGGTTAACAACTTTTGTGTCTACAGGTAAACCTTTGTTGCTTTGGGAAGCTTTGTTCTGGAGATTGATGGGAGGATACACATAAGAATCACCCAGGATAAGAAGATGTAGATGACGATAGCCAAGAGAAAACAGAATAAATGCCTGTCAATCGGAGGATGGTTAAGCGAATTGTGGCACATGAATGTAATGGAATATTATTGTTATAAGAAATGATGTATGTGACAAATACAGAGAAACATGGAAGAGTCTATATGAACTGATACAGAGTGAAATAAGCAGAGCCAAGAAAATAATACATACAATAACTACAACAATGTAAATGGGAAGAACAATGCACCAAAAAAATTTAAAAAAGACCCATAAGATTATAAACATCAAGCAGTTTGAATGAAAAGAGATGAGAAGACACTTCAGTCTTACCTTACTTGAGTTGGGAGGTCCACAGTTGTTACACATTGCACATGTTTTTGGACTTTTTCAGTGTGTCAATCAGTTGTGCTGACTTTTTTCCTTTTTAAAAACTGTTGTATCATGTGAGATAGCTTTCTGGGAGGGAGATGGTTGCATGGGATAACTATGGTGATGTAAGGAACAGAAAACATCAATTAAAAGCTTATTTTAAAATGAAAAATTAAAGGTATAGTTAGGTTGTGTTCTATATAAATCAATCTATGATCTTATTGATGTTAAATATTCTCTTCTTCTGCCTTCTAGGGAACTCCCAGTTATGAAGGGAGAGCAATGGAGTGGTTGACCTCGGGATATCCCTAATGATTTATCATTGATTTCTCTGCTTACCTGAAGACCATCATATAAATTAGAATATCTGGAAATCAATCCAATTCAACTGGACTTTACCGAGACCATACTCTGTGTACTCTGACAAGCATAGATGCTTTCCATATTTCAAAGATTCCTAGATGCCACCTGGCTTACTTTGTAATGTCTTTTTGAACAGTTTAAGCAACTTTTTGATACTTTGTATGGTCAAAGGAATGTATAGTATGTCACAGACTTATAGACTTATAGACTCCAACTTATAGCTGGAGGAATTTAACAAGGTAAAAGGATGTGACCATAATCCAACTCTTGGATTATACCTCCTTAATAGGTATAAATATTACTATTATCTGAGTCCTGGCATGATTAAGTTAGATTGTTATAGAACTGAATTATATATTGGAACTTGGGCCTATAAATATAGGGAGGGAGGGAGGGAGGGAGGGAGAGAGAGAGAGAGAGAGAGAGAGAGAGAGAGAGAGAGAGAGAGAGGGAGAGAGAGAGAGAGAGAGAGAGAGAGAACGCTGAGCAGAGTCCCTTCAAAATTACATGATCTTGGGGGTGTTTGCATTCTCTCAGTGAGACAGAATCAAGGAGACACAATTGTTGTCCAAAGCATTTCTCTTATTGTTTAACCACATATTAAGTTGCTCAGGCTTTACTTGGTTCTGGGTCAGAGGGCAATTCTTGTACATCAGCATAACATTAAAAAGATTTCTCTTTGAGCTTCAGAGGTGGCAGGCATGGAGAGGAAGTGGAAGAAACTTTTGGCATGAGAGATGGCAGCAGCTATAGACCATGGTCAAGTGGTGGGACTTGCTTAATCCAGTCTTCTGTAGAGAAGATGAACAAACATATGGCCCTAGTATGGGAGGCTAAGGTTAAGTGGTAAGAGCTGCTGAGCTCTAACCTTCTGGAGAGAAGAAGAACAAACTTACGATCCCAGGGTTGGAGGAGTACCAAGGGCCTGAGCCATTATGAAGGATGGCCAACCTGGCCTTCTTTAACTAGTATGAATTATTTGGATGTTGAAGATTCATTGGGTAAATGCTAATTCTAAAGCATCCTCAAGTGCCAAAATCAATTTTTTAAGCACAAAATTTTTAGGATGTACTATAAATCTGGAAGACCATATTGATCCCTAGGGGAGATGCCAAGGTGCTCCCAAGATGGTTGGGACTCTCTTTTGATTCTCTAGGAACTCCAAGTGTGTTTCCTTTTAGTTGGGAGTCCAAACCACAGGGTGGCACTGTGAGTCTAGATTACTATAGAGGTCCCTGGGTTGGAAGATGATACACCTTGGATAGATAGGAAAGAATGAATAATTTGCATGTTGGTGAACCTTAGTGAGTACTTTGTATTTATTTCTTTTTGTGAGGTGAAATAAAGCCTGCTCTATATCTAATATTGTTAACCCTAAAGCTTGCAGGGGTTTGAAGTCCCTTTATCCACCCATTATCTATGTTACCCATAGTCATCAGTATGTACCTTAAGCACAGACTATATTCTGATACTCCCAAAGAAAATGGAGGTGGGAGTATGAGTTACAGGACAATTCTTGATGAAGTCCCACTTGAAGTTCAAGGCTAAACAATGGAAAGGGGCATGCTTCAGTGAAAAGAATCCTGGATTCTGAGTTGGAGGCCCTGAATTTGAAATCTAGCTTTACTACTTAGTACTTTTGTGATCTCAGGCACTTAACCTCTGTGCCTCACTTTCCTTATCTATAAAATGTGTGCTAGTTAACATGTAAGGTCTGAATCTATAACTCTATGAAAAATTGGCCCATGTGCTTCAAAGTTACATGATTTTGGGGGTGTTTGCCTTCTCTCAGTGAGACAGAATCAAGGAGACACAATTGCTGTCCAAAGCAATTCTCTTATTCTTTAACCACATATTAAGTTGCTCAGGCTTTACTTGGTCAGCCCTTTATATATGTGTGTTTATGTACATATGCCTGCAGGTAGTGAGGTTTGGTGGGAAATCTCCAATCAGTTTGATTAGTTTCTGTAAAGAATCTGATGAAATTGTGGGCCATGGTCTTTAGGGTACATCCGAGGGACTGTGGAATGATGGTGCTTTCTGAGAAGACACTGGTTCCCTTGTTGGTTAGTTGACTGAGATCCAGGAGCACAGACCTTTGTCAGACTCCCCTTTGTGATCTATGAAAGTGATGTGACAGACTACCATGCTCTCTCTTAGACACTGAAGACACAGAATAACACACAGAATAGTGAACCTGCCTTTGCGGGGAGAGAATAGATGGGTAATCTATATCTCTGCACATTTTTATTCACTAACCAACTGGAATGGCTTTAGGGGTGAGAACAGATAGAAGTTAGTTGTGTTTTTCAGAGGTTCTGAGTTGAGGTCAAAAGCCAGATTCCCTCAAAGTAGAATTTCCTAGCTCTTTTCATTTATTTATTTATTTTAAGTTTTCAGCATTCGTTTCCACAAAATTTTGAGTTACAAATTTTCTCCCCATCTCTCCCCTCCCCCACCTCAAAATGCCGAACATTCTAATTACCCCTACCACCAATCTGCCCTCCCTTCTAACATCCCTCCCTTCTCTTATCCCCATCTTTTCTTTTGTCTAGTAGGTCAAGATAAATTTCTATACCTCATTACCTGTATTTCTTGTTTCCCAGTTGTATGTAAGAACAATACTCAAGAGCTGTTCCTAAAATTTTGAGTTCCAACTTCTTCTCCTTCCTCCCTCCCCATCCATCCGCAATGGGAAGGCAAGCAATCCAATATAGGCTATATATGTGCAGTTTTGCAAATGACTTCCATAACAGTCATGTTGTGTAAGACTATTTCCCTCCATCCTATCCTGCCCCCCATTTCTTCTAGTCTCTCTTTTGACCTTGTCCCTCCCCAAGAGTGTTGACTTCTAATTGCTCCCTCCTCCTATTGCCCTTTCTTCCATCATCTCCCCCACTTTGCTTATTCCCTCCTCTCCCACTTTCCTGTATTGTAAGATAGGTTTTCACACCAAAATCAGTGTGCATTTTATTTCTTCCTTGAGTCAAATGTGATGAGAGTAAGCTTCACATTTTCCCTCTCATGTACCCCCCTTTTCCCTCCATTGAAAAGTCTTTTTCTTGCCTCATTTATGAGAGAATTTGCCCCATTCTATTTCTCCCTTTCTCTTCCCAAAATATTCCTCTCTCACCCCTTGATTTCATTTTCTCAGATATGGTCCCTTCCTATTCAACTCACTCTGTGCTCTCTCTCTCTCTCTCTCTCTCTCTGTTTGTGTGTGTGTCAGTGTGTGTGTGTGTGTGTGTGTATAATCCCATCATCTACCCAGATACTGAAAAAAGTTTTGAGAGTTACAAACATTGTCTTTCCATATAGGGATGTAAACAATTCAACTTTGGTAAGTCCCTTATGACTTCTCTTTGCTGTTTACTTTTTCATGCTTCTTCTCATTCTTGTGTTTGAAAGTCAAATTTTCTTTTCAGATCTGGTCTTTTCATCAAGAATTCTTGAAAGTCCTCTATTTCATTGAAAGACCATTTTTTCCCCTGAAGTATTATACTCAGTTTTGCTGGGTATGTGATTTTTTGGTTTTAGTCCTAGTTCCTTTGACCTCTGGAATGTCATATTCCATACCCTTTGATTCCTTAATGTAGAAGCTGCTAGATCTTGTGTTATCCTGATTGTATTTCCACAATACTCAAATTGTTTCTTTCTAGTTGTTTGCAATATTTTCTCCTTGACCTGGTAATTTTGGAATTTGACTACAATGTTCTTAGGAGTTTCTCTTTTTGGATCTCTTTCAGGAGGTTATTGGTGAATTCTTTCAATATCTATTTTGCCCTCTAGTTCTAGAATATCAGGGCAATTTTCCTTGATAATTTCATGAAAGATGATGTCTAGGCTCTTTTTTTGATCATGACTTTCATGTAGTCCCATCATTTTTAAATTGTCTCTCCTAGTTCTATTTTCTAGGTCAGTTGTTTTTCCAATGAGATGTTTCACATTATCTTCTGTTTTTTCATTCTTTTGGTTTTGTTTTGCAATTTCTTGGTTTCTCATAAAGTCATTAGCTTCCCTCAGCTCCACTCTCATTTTTAAAGAACTGTTTTCTTCAGTGAGCTTTTGAACCTCCTTTTCCATTTGGCTAATTCTGCTTTTTAAAGCATTCTTTTCCTCATTAGCTTTTTGAACCCCTTTTCCCAATTGAGTTACTCTATTTTTAAAGGTGCCATTTTCTTCAACATTTTTTTTGGGTCTCCTTTAGGAAGCTGTTGAGTCACTTTTCATGATTTTCTTTCATCTCTCTTATTTCTCTTCCCAGTTTTTCCTCCACCTCTCACACTTGATTTTCAAAATCCTTTTTGAGCTCTTCCATGACCTGAGATCATTGAATATTTATTTTGGATGTTTGGGATACAGAAGCCTTGAGTTTTATGTGTTTCCCTAAGGGTAAGCATTGTTCTTCTTCTTCTGAAATGATGGGAGAAGATATCTCTTCACCAAGAAAATAAATTTCTATAGTTTTATTTTTTTCCTTTCTTTGGGCATTTTCCCAACGAGTTACTTGACTTTCGGGTCCTTTGTCAAGAGTAGGGTAGACTCTGAGGATCTGTAAGATCTCAGTTCCTCCAAGGTGGCACAATCAAGTGTATACACTGGTCAGGGAGCAACCAGAAACTTTTGTGCCCAGAATCTGTGAGTGGTAAAGTTTCCTCTCTACAACCACTTGACTTCTAGCTCCACCAAGCCAGCACTGGGGGCTGAGATTCAGATAAGCTGCTCAATTCTCCCAGGGGCTTTAGGAGGGGGCAGGGGTGCCATTCAGTGTGAGATAAAGATCAGCTGCTCAGTTCCCCCAGGAGCATTAAGTGGGGACAGGGCCACCACACAGGGCTTAGGTAGGATCTGCTGCTCAGTTCCGCTAGGGGTTTTACGATCCAGCAATGGATGGGGGCTGCTGTGGGAGCTGCTGCCACCTGATGTGGACTCTGCTGCTGCCGCCTGAGGCTGGAGTTATGGGAAGACCCTGCTTCCTTCTCAGCCAGCTGAAAAACCCTCTCACTGTCCTTTGGCACTTGTGGGTTGAGGGGTCTGCAAACTGCCACTACTGCTGCTGGGGATTCTGCCTGCTTGTGGAAGGCCTGCTTGGGTCCTCTTCCAGACGCCTGTGCCATGTGGCCCAGGCTGGGCTGGGCACTGTTCCACGTCCAGTGTGACAGACCTTTCCTGTCAGCCTTTCAGGTCACCCTGGGCTGGAAATCTCCTCCACTCCATTGTTCTGTGGCTTCTGCTGCTATAGAATTTGTTGAATGTCTTTCTTTATTGGTAATTTTTGGGTTGTGGGGAAAGAGCTAGTGTATGTGTGTCTTTCTACTCTGCCATCTTGACTCCACTGGAATTTCCTAGCTCTTGAGGAGATAGCCTCCCAGCTCAAGAGATGGTAGCACCCAAATCATTGAGAAATTTCCTATATAAGTCCACAACAAAGATATTGCCCATTTCCCCTTGGAAGGGAAGGCACTAACATCTAGAGGGTTTAGTAAAGATCTTCTTCAGAAATAGCATGTGAACTGAATCTTAAAGTCTGAGATTTGAGGGAACAAAGATGAGGAGGGAGTTCATTCCAGTCATGGTGAATAATCAATGCAAAGATATTGTGACAGGAGATAGGGATGGAGATCCAAGAGGAACAAGCAGGTCAGTATTTCTGGATTGTAAAATGCTTGGAAAAGGAGTGGGGAGGGGGAAGGAAATGAGTATTTATATAGTGCCTACTATATGCCAGGAACTTAAGTCCCCTGAAAATATTATCTCATTTGTTTCTCAGTGTCATCTGATCTTCATGAAAGCTCTGCAAGGTTTTGCTGTTTTCAATTGTTTCAGTTGTGTCTGACTTTTCATGACCCCATTTGGGGTTTTCTTGGCAAAGATATTGCAGTGGTTTGCTATTTCCTTCTCCAGCTTATTCTGCTGATGTAGAAGCTGAGGCAAACAGGGTTAAGTGACTTGCCCAGGTTCACACAGCTAATAAATGTCTGAGGCTAGATTTAAACTCAGAAAGATGAGGCTTGGTGTTCTATCTATTGAGCCAAACTACTTACTTCTGAGTAAAGTATAAGAAGAATTAAAGGGATCAGATTAAGAAGTGATTTATTTTTTATGTTGGGATCATATGACTTATTGTATGTAGAATAAAGTGAAAAGCAAAATAGACCCAATGCTCTTCTAAGGGAATAGTCATCACTGTTTCCTCCTACTATATTCCTTCCCTCTTTCCCCCTTCTTTTCAGTCTTCTCCCAAATATTCTATTGAGAAGGGGAGATCCTTAAATTCTCAGACTCCTAAAAGAATGGAATGGCTATGAAGTGGGCCATCCACACTCCTGCCTCAAGCTTATGAATAAAGGAATGCAGGAAGATGAGATCTATCCCTAATTCATCATCTGTTCATGAGGGAGGATTGAAAGTAGATGAAATCCTCATCAGATTCTTCAAAGCCCTAATTGTGCCCTCCTACTCATCTTAAAAAATAATTAAATGTGAATCAATGAGAATTCACTTTCTCTCCCTCCTATTCCTCACCTTTGTAAAATTCCTTTTACAAACGTATATTGTCAGTCAAACAAATACTCACATTGGTCATGTCTAAAACAATGCCCCATTCTTTACTCTGAGTCTATCAACTCTTTATCAGAGGGGGAGTAGCATGTTTTATCATGAGTCCTTTAGAATTATGGCTGGCCATTACAATTACCAGAATTCCTACATCTTTCAAAGTTGTGTTTTGTTATTGCATAAATTGTCTTCCTTGTTCTGCTCACACTTTGTATCTATTTACACAAACCTTCCCAAGTTTCTCTGAAAGTATCTCCTTCATCACTTCTTATAGTACAATTACTATTCCCTCACATTCATATTCATAACTTGTTTAACTATTCCCAATTGATAAGTGCCTCCTTGATTTCAATTTATTTGCCCCTATAGAAAGAGCTACTATAATTATTTTTTGCACATCCTAGAGTTTGTTTTGTTTACAATTAATCCCTCCTTTATTTACCTCTTTCTCCTGTCTCCTCTCCTTTTCCCTTCTGTAATGATAGAAATTTCTGCCTATACCTTTGTGTATTTGCATGTCTAATACAAAAAACTTCAAATGCCATACAGATGATTTCATTTTTGAATTTGGAGGCAATAAGGAACATTAGAGTTTGTTAAGTAGGGGGATTATGTAGTCAGATCTATGTTTAGGAACATCACTTTGACAGCTAAATGGAGGATGTAAGGAGATCAGGAAAGTCTTGAGAAGGGGAGACCAATTAAAAGGCAATTATAGTTGTCCAGATGAGAATCGATGGGAGCCCAAGCTAGCAAAGTAACTGTGGGAAAGGGAAGGAGATAATGTGAAGGAAACGTGAAGAGAGATGTATCAAGATTTGGCAACTGCTATGTGTGGATCATGTGTAACACTGAGGTGTTGAGTCTAGGTAACTGAAAGGTTGGTGTTACCCTTGACAAGAATAAGGAAGTTTGAAGGAGGAGAGAGTTTTTCAGGAAAGATAATGAGGTTTATTTTCAACATTTTGAGTTTGAGATACCAATGGGAAATCCATTTTTTAAAAATTTATGAAAAACAGTTGGTGATGCTGGACTGCAACTCAGGAGAGAGATCAGGGATAGGTATATATAATAGAAATGCCTAACATATATTAAATATATGTAATACAGGTGTATAAGATATATGTTATAAATATAATAGAGATATGTAATAGGATAATTGAACCTATGGGATTTGATGGAATAACCCAATGAGACAGTGACAGTGAGACAGAGAGTGAAAAAAGAAGATAGTCTAGGACAGAATCTTGGGGCATATGCCCAGTCAATGGCATATGGTGGTCAGACAAAATAGAAGGAGAAGTAAGAGAAGCACAATTAACAGAGATGAGAGAGAATTCAGGAGATGAGAGAGATCAGCAATGTCAAATGCTGCAAAGAGATCAAGAAGGACTAGGACTGAGAAAAGACCATCCAATTTTTAAATTAGGAGATCATTGAGGGGCAGCTAGGTGGCACAGTGGATAGAGCATTAGCACTGGACTCAGGAGGACCTGAGTTCAAATTTGACCTCAGACACTTGACTCTCACTAACTGTATGACTCTGGGCAAGTCACTTAACCCTAATCATCTCCCCCTGCAAAAAAAAATCATTGGTAACTTTGGAGAGAACAGTTTCAGTAAAATGATGAGGTCAGAAGACAATGAAATGAGAGGAAGTAAGAGACATAGAATATAGACTGTTCAGCTTCCAAAGTATTTCTAACTTTTTGGGGGAAGGGAATATAAACCACAAAATGATAACATAGGGATATTATGTAGGCCTCTGTAGGAAAGAGAAATGTTGAAAGTTGCCTTCATAACAACTTCAGATTCAGTCCCCTTTCAGAGGGTGATAATGGGTTATTTGTGAGCACTGTGTGTTTCTTTAACTGTTTTAAGCTCTTTTGAGTCCTTTATATCTTCTATATTTGCTGTAGAGTAAGATCGAGACTATCCCAGAGTTGACTCTCTAGTGTTACCTTTAGAGTTCACAGAGGAGTTCAGGGCTCCAGTTACCCACACTTGGGGAAAATGACATAAACTATACCTGAGCTATATTGTTAACATCTCCTAAAATAACTCCAGGTGAGGGAAATCAGTCAGAGAATGATGCTCCTGGGAACATAGCCTATAATTAAATGCAATCTATGTGAGTCCAGATTCTCAGGTAACTGCACCATGGATCACATTGTTGTCATATTAGAACCACCTTCTTTAAACTTGACTTGATTCTTTTTGTGGTGGCAAAGAATTTGAATTTGAGAGGGTGCCCATTGGGGAATTGGGGAAGGGCTGAACAAGTTGTGGTATATGAATATAATGAAATACTGTTGTATTGTAAGAAATTACAAATGGGTGGATTTCAGAAAAACCTGGAAAAACTTACATGCACTGATACATAGTGAATTGGGCAGAACCAGGAGAACATTTTACACAGTATCAGCAACATTGTGTGATGAGCAGCTATGATTAATTTAGTTTTTCTCAGCAATATGATGATTCAAGACAAGTCCAAAACACTCATGATAGAAAATGCTGTCTACATCCAGAGAAAGAATTGTTGGGGTGTGAATGCAGATTGAAGCATATTACTTTCACCTTCTTTTATTCCTTTTGCTCTTTTGTTTCTTTCACAACATGACTAATGCAGAAATACTTTACATTATTTCACATATATAACCTACATCAAATTGCTTACCATCTTAAGGGAGGGGGAGGGGAAGGAGAGATGAGGGAAAAAGGGAGAAAATTTGAAACTCAAACTTTTATATTAAAAAAAAATTAGGGGGTGGAACCAAGATAGTGGAATAGAAAAAAAGACCTGCCCTAGCTCTTCATAGTCCATAAAATACCTGTAAAAAATGATTCTAAACAAATTCTAGAGCAGCAGAAACAACAAAAAAACAGAGTGAAAGATTTCCAGCCCAAAATAGCCTGGAAGGCCCATAGGAAAGATCTATCATACTGAACTAGGAGTGGTGCACAGCCTAGCCTGGGCCACGCAACAAGGACATGACTGGAGCAGGCTACAGGATGTGGACTCATGGGTGGCATCCATAGTTCCCAGGTTTCTCAACCCACAAATGCCAAAGACAGCTTCAAAGGTCACTGAGAAAGCTTTTTCACTTGGGTGAGAGGAGGTCATGGGTCCAGCCCCAGCCCTGGCCCCAGGGTGGTATCAGTGACTGCAGTAGCAGCATCTACTTTTGGAGCCCTTAGCCTAAAGATCCTGGGGGAATCAAGTGTCTGATCTGGGTCTCAGTCCTGAGTGGTGGTCCTGGGGTGAGGAGGAGCACTAGAATTGTGGAGCTGGTGGAGGCTCTAGAGAGGGAATCCTACTCACAGATCTTGGACAGAAAATAGTGCTTGTGGTTGCTCCCGGACTAGAGCACAGGCCAGGAGAGGATTAAACTCTTCTCCCTTGATTGTACCACCTTGGAGGAGCTGAAAACTTACAAGTCCCTAGAGTATACCCTCCACTTGACAAAGGAGTCAAAAGTCTGTCCACTTTTGACTGAGAAAATGTCCAAAAAAGAGAAAAAAAATGACTATAGAAGGTAACTTTCTTGGTGAAAGGTATTTTCTTCCATCCTTTTAGATGAGGAAGAACAAAGCATGCCATCAGAGGAAGACATCAAAGTCAAGGCTTCTACATCCAGAACCTCCCCCTAAAAATATGCAGTGGTCTCA
Source organism: Potorous gilbertii (assembly GCA_028658325.1). Classification (NCBI taxonomy): domain Eukaryota; kingdom Metazoa; phylum Chordata; class Mammalia; order Diprotodontia; family Potoroidae; genus Potorous; species Potorous gilbertii. Next base: position 144,622,071 of record CM053772.1, read on the forward strand.
GGCCCATAGAAGAGCTCAAAAAGGATTTTTAAAATCAAGTAAGAGAGGTGGAGGAAAAATTGAGAAGAGAAATGAGAACGATCCAAGAAAGTCATGAAAAACAAGTCAATAACTTGCTAAAGGAGACCCCCCCCCCCAAAATGCTGAAGAATATAACACCTTGAAAAGTAGGCTTACTCAATTGGCAAGAGAGGTCCAAAAAGTCAATGAGGAGAATAATGCATTAAAAAGCAGAATTAGCCAAATGGAAAAGGAGGTTCAAAAGCTCACTGAAGAAAATAATTCTTTAAAAATTAGAATGAGGCAGATGGAAGCTAATGACTTTATGAGAAACCAAAAAATTGTAAAACAAGCAAAAGAATGAAAAAATAGAGGATAATATGAAATATCTCATTGGAAAAACAACTGACCTGGAAAATAGATCCAAGAGAGAGAATTTAAAAAATTATTGGTCTACTTGAAAACTATGATTAAAAAAAAAGCATAGATATCATCTTCTTAGAAAACTATCAAGGGAAACTGCCTTAATATTCTTGACTCAGAGGGCAAAATAGAAATAGAAAGAATTCACTGATCACCTCCTGAAAGAGATCCCCAAAGGAAAACTCCTAGGAATATTGTAGCCAAATTCCAGAGTTCCTAGGTCAAGGTGAAAATATTACAAGTAGCCATAAAGAAACAACTTGAGTATTGTGGAAATACAGCCAAGATAACACAGGATTTAGCAGCTTCTACACTAAGGAATTGAAAGGTTTGGAATATGTTATTCTAGAGGTCAAAGGAGATAGGATTAAAACCAAGAATCACCTGTCCAGCAAAACTGAGTATAATACTTCAGGGGAAAAAAATGGAATTTCAATGAAATAGAGGACTTCCAACATTCTTGTTACAGAATCAAGATAAATGTGAAAAGGTAGCAGGAAAAAGAAGCCTTAAGGAACTCGTTAAAGTTGAACTGTTTACATTCCTACATGGAAAGATGTTACTTGTAACTCATGAGACTTTTTTCAGTATTAGAGTAGTTAGAGGGAATCTATATCTATATATATTTGTTGGTGTGTATGGGTATATATATATCTGTATATTATATATGTGTAATTATGTATATGTACATGGGTGTATGTGTGTGTATGTCTGTATGCACACATACATATACATAGAGGGCGCAGAGTGGGCTGAATATGAGGGGTTATTACCTAAAAAAAAACTTTACTGTTGAATGGAATGTACTAGGAGTAAGAGAAAGAGGAGGTAGAATGTAGAAAATCATCTCACATACAAGAGGGAAGAAAGAGCTTCGGCAATGGAGGGGATGAGGGGGGAGATGAAAGGAAATAAATCTCTCGTGGGATTTGGCTTAAGGAGGGAATGACACACACTCAGTTGGAAGTGGAAATCTATTTTACCCTGCAGGAAGGCACGGGGGAAGGGGGTAGGAAAGGAAAGATAATAAAAGGGACAGCAAATTGGGGAAAGGGATAATCAGAAGCAAACCCTGTTGTGGGAGGATGGGTCAAGAGAAAGAATGGAATAAATGAAAGGCCGGATGGGACAGAGGGAAATGTGGTTAGGCATTTCCAACATAAATGTTATGGGAGTGCTTTGTGGTCCATATAACCTGTATTGAATTGCTTGTTTTTTCAATGAGAGTGGGTGGGGAGGGAGAAAGAGAATATGGAGCTCAAAGCTTTAAGAATGAATGTTAAAAGTTGTTTTAGCATGCAACTGGAAATTAAACTATACAGGCAATGGAGTATAGAAATCTATTTTGCCCTACATGAAGATAGAGGGGAAGGGGGATGAAAGAAGGGTTGGTAATAGAAGAGAGGAAAGATTAGAGGAAGGGGTGGATGGAGTGCATGCTGTCTGGGGGTGGGGAGTGGAGAGAGGGGGAGAAAATTTTGAATTCAAATTCTTGTGGAAGTGAATGTTAAGAACTGAAAAATAAATAAATCATACATTAAAAATATCAAAATTGTATTCACAGGTAATTGGAAAAAATAAAATACTATTTAAAAGAAAAAATTTGACTTGATGGTTAAGTAAGTTTACAGCATGAGGATGATGAGGACAATAAACCTGTACCATGTTAACACTCACTGGACTATCTTTCTCTGTGTCTTATGTTATTCGGTAGGCCCTTTGGGTCACTTCTTTCATATCCCTAAAACACCCTTCAGTAGGGAGGACAAAAAGGTCTGAATATCATGTGAATTAAATACCTATCATTGATGAACTTGAGATCATGCTACAGATGTATTGTAATGTACAAGATTGTAATATAGAAGTTGTATTAAGAGTTTCTATTTGTTCCCAGAGGCCAAAATTAGGAAAAATGAGTGAAAGTTGAAAGAGGCCAATTTTGACTTGATGTTAAGGAAAAAGAATCCTAATAATTAAGGCTGTCTGAAAGTAGAATGGGGTGCCTTGTGAGACAGTGGGCAGCCTTCATTGGAGGCCTTTAAATAGAAGATGGATAACCACTTGTTGGATCTGTTAGGGTAGGAATTTCTTTTGGGGATTGGCTGCTGGGATTCTGTGATAGGTTTTGAGGGAAAAAAACACAAAATGAAGCACTTTCCTGGTTACTTATATGATGCTGATTAACAGGGTAAAAGAGGGAGTAGAAATTAGATAGCCATAAAAACAACATTTTCACTGTGTAACTGAATAAATTAGGTGTAGTTCTGATCTCTTAAACCACCTGGCTTCAGAGAGTGGGAAGTACAGATTTCCAGCCCCACTCAGGTCTTTCTGGGTATGTTGGCACATGCCTGTAATCCTGGTTACTAGGTGAGGTTGAAGCTAGTGGATCCCTTGAAATTCTAAGGTGTTCACAGAAGGTCCCCTAGCAATATAGTGAACCCCTCCTTTCTCCCTCCCCTCATGCCCAGCAAGGGGCTGCCAGGCTTTCTAAGGAGGGAAAAATCAGTGCCCAGAATGGAAAAAGAGCAAGTCAAGGCTTCTGTATTAATCAGTAGTGGGATCAGGCTCATAAGTAGCACATGAATTTTAATGAGTGGACAAGATGGGAAGACAATTTTTTTTTAAAAAAGAAAATATTATAATTTTGGTCACAATTCCTTCCTCAAAGTTTATTTTAATAGAATTATAAAATTCCTCTAAATAAATTGAATTTATTTTTTCCATGTCCATTTCAGATATATTCAAATAAATAAACCATCATTTCCTTTAGTCCTTAATGAAATTGGTAAGAAAAATCAAATTTAAAAAGTGAATGAAAATTTTCCTTTCTCTATTCTTTATGCCTTGGACTCTTTCACCCCTAGTCACAGTATTATTACTGTGAGTCTTATCATTCTTCAGGCTATGAAATGGAGTCATCAAAAAAGGCCAAGATTACGTCGCAGGATGCAATTTGTTGATGATTATCCATCCTCTTGGGTATCCCTTCATCTTACTGACTCCAGAGGAAACTTTAGTATCCATCCTCTCCAGAGTGGAGAATATTTCCGGCTTTGAGATCTTAAGACAGAAAGCTTTTAACTCTAAATTTCTTCAATTAATCTCTGACCGTTTGGACTACTTTTCTTCTTGGACTTCTTTTTTCTTCTTTCTTCCTCCCCTTGACATTCTTTCTCTGTAACAAGGTTGTAGAAGAGGGAACAGAAATTAGCAATAAGAAAAGCAAATACCAATTTTGGCCATAAATGGGAAATGGGTTCTGAAGCAGTTCTTCCTGTTTGGAAAGCTTTTATAGCTTAATAAAAGAATAATATGCATGAAAAGAAGGCAGGATAAAGAGAAGAAGAGAGCTAAGCTCTGTGGACATAAAGTGGTTGAAAATTTACTGCTTCCAAGGTAATGTTTTTATTTGATGCCACAAAGGCTAATGACATCCTTTATAATGGATCAACTGCCTCTGAAGTTTACAAGCTCTTAGCTTGATGTTAAAATTAACTACGTGTGAGAAACATGTCATCTCTGAAGGTAAAAGGGAAGCAGCTGTAGGGGGCTGAATGGGGACCAAAGAAGAGGCAATATTAAGTCTCTGAAAATGGCACTCAGTAAGAAAACCATGAGTGCTGCCATGAGGCCTGAGATAGGCAGTGTATAGACCTACAACAAGCTTATCACTTAGGGCATAAATGGGCACCTTTAGGGGAGGGTTTAGCTATGTGGTTAGTAACTACCAGCTTGGTTAGATGTGATCGAGAAGCATTGTGGTCAAAGCCAGGAAAACCTACATTCAGGTCCTACTTTGGACCCATACTGACTTTGTAAGCTTGAGTAAGAGATGCTTTACTCCTAAGATCTTCAAACTAAGACTCTAAGTTGAAGAGAAGGTGTCAACCTATCTTGGTAGATGAAATTTCTTTGCATGGGAGTTCTTTATACCATTTTGATGTACTGTTCATCACTAGAGTATCATATTGAGTGAAGTGTTTCTAGTACAAGGGATATATCTTGGTACAGCATAAGTGTAGCAGTGAAGAGAGTGTTGAAATGGGAGAAGGAAGACCTAGGTTTTAGTTTTGTTTCTGCTACTTACCAGCTGTGTGACCTTGGGTAAATCACTTTCTCTCTCTTGGCCTCATATTTCTCATATAGTAATATCAGAGGGTTGGGTTAGATGACTCCTAGATTCCCTTAACTTTCTGCAATTATATGAAATTTCTTAATGTTACAGGTTTGTGATAGGGACAATCTGTGATGTCATTGGTGTAGGAAGCATTTTGTGAGGAATTTCCTCTTTCAATATGGGTCATCACCTTCTCTGCAACTTAGATCCATAGAGATTTGCCTAGAGTATGGATGAGTTAAATCACCTAACCTGGCATCATGGATCCGGAAGGTGTCAAAGGCAGAACCTGAGTCTAGATCTTTCTCATTCTGAAGCCAGCTCTCTGTCTATTCCAGGTCATTCATTGCTTTTGCGTGTGTGTGTGTGTGTGTGTGTGTGTGTGTGTGTATGTGTGTGTGTATACAAACATACATATATACACACATACATAAATATATATGTGTATATATATATACATGTATGTATATATAATATCATTAAGGGAAATCATCAAATTTTATTAAACTCCTACTAAATTTAAGACTCTGTGCTAGGTACTGGGGAATTCAGAGTTAGAAAAAATGATGCAGTCCTTTTGCACTCAAAGAGCAGCCCATTATAATAAGGAGATACAACACCTCTGTAGACATAATACAAGTATTATTATTTAGTACAAGTAATGCAATCTGATAAGAGCAAAGGAAAAATATAGGTAAAATAGTAAAGTATGCTGAGGGAGAGATAGTTTTCATCTAGGAAGATTAAATCATGATAAAGGTGGTGCTTGAGCAAGGCACTGAAGAGGATTTGGAGGGAATGCATTTCAGGCATTCTGATAGGAGACAGGGCAGAGCAGAAGGAGACTGAAGAACACTGGCTAGATCACTTTGGTTACTACACAGAGTCTGTGAAAGGAAGTAAGTTGTAGCCAGGTTGTGAAGTATCTTAAATGAATTTACTATGGAATTTATATTTTCTCTTACAGGCAATAGTGGGCTACTGAAGGCTTTGGAATGAGGGAATGCCATGATCAGGCATAGTTAACTGTGGCTGTTTGTATTCTTTGTGACCTCATTTGGGGTTTTCTTGGCAAAGATATGAGAATGGTGTGCCATTTCCTTCTCCAATTCATTTTACAGATGAGGAATTGAGGTAAACAGGGTTAAGTGAATTTCCCAGGGTCACACAGCTAGTAAGAATCTGGGGTGGGATTTGAAAGTTCATGGATATTAACCTTCCTGATTCCAAGTTCAGTGCTGTATTCACTGTACTACCTAGCTGTCCATAGTTAATTGTAGCAGGGAGAATTGTTAGAAAGTTAATATAATAGTCAAAGTGAGAAGTAATAGGGTTTATGTTTGGAACTATAGTGGCATGTTGACTACAATCAGCCTTATAGTACTGTATATTTCTCTCCATTTTCATGGCTTTAATGAAGTAGGAGGCCACCTCTTCATAAGTTTAGTAACATGATTTTCACCAAATAGTGCCTCAGAATTATGAACAGATTTCAAGTATGTGGATTCCAACAGTGTCTTCAGAATTTCTATATTGTCTTGATTTATTTCATTTTTCAGATGACTTTGTTTTTTTCCCCTTAAATAAGTTCTTTGAGGTTGAGGACCACATTTTATACTCAATGGTCTACCATTGTTAGTTGAGTGCTAACATGATATTTATCACCCATGTTGTCTCCATCCCATTAACTCATTTGACCATTAACCTTGGTTTCCCTTATACTTAGTCCTTTGTTCTATGCCTTCCTCATGCATGGTATGTCCTCAGCAAGTATAAGGTTCTTCCCTCCTGTGAACCCTGTGAATCATATTATACTGTTGATTGGTTGATGAAAAATTGAAATATGACCTGAGATACAAACAAAGATGATGGTAGCTAAATGGAAATTATTAGCATTATTCTCTTAGATGGAATGGATTCTAAAACTTTCTCCTGTCCTTTGCACTCTCCTCTCTCCCCTTATTCTGCTTTCCATATTCTCCATGTTTTTTAGCTTAGCCCTGTCCGTCTCAGTATTTAAGAGCTCAAACTGAATATAGTACTCCAGGTGTAATCTGACCAGGATAGAGAATAACGAACCTCCTGTTTTTCAGACACTAATGTAATTGTAATAATGGGGCAGCTAGATGGGGCAGTGGATGGAGTACCTGGTCTGGGGTCAGGAAGACCTGAGTTCAAATGTGGCTTCAGACACTCACTAGCGGTGTGACTCTGGGCAAGTCCCTTAACCCTGTTTGCCTCAGTTTCCTCAAACTGGGTGAAAATGGGTGAAAAACCCAAATAGAGCCATGAAGTGTTGAACTGTAATGACTGCACAGCAACAACAGCAGTTAAAATAATAATTTATGTAGACGTGCTTTACAAAAAACTCTCATTTGATCCTCACAGCCCTGTAAGGTGGGTTCTTTTAGTGTCCTCATTTTGTAGACGGGGACACTGAGGCTGAGAGGGATTAAGGGTCATACAGTTTGTCAGCATCTGAGGCACAGCAGGCCCTGCCTTCCACCCACCGCGCTATTTTACTACTTATTCATTCAGGCTAATATCTTATCAGTTTTTTGGGCAGCTTTATCACATCCCTGGTTCACACAAAACTTGCAGTCACATGGATGACCAGCAGTGTCATTCTTGTGTTGTACTGACACAATCCATTCACATTTGACCCCTATTAAATTTCACATTTTTGATGTAGCTCCTGCAAATCAGCCGACAAAACTTTTACTGTTGTGTTGGTTTGTTCCAACCATTTAGCAGTTTTCTTGGCAAGGATGCTGCAGTGGTTTAAAATGTCCTTCCCCAATTTTTTTTTTTTTTTACAGATGAGGAATCTAAGGCAAAAAGGGTAAAGTGATTTGCTCAGTGTCACACAACTAATAAGTAAGTAAGTAAGCCTTAAGCTACATTTGAACACAGGAAGATGAGTCTTCTTGATTCCAAGTCCAGGGCTCTATCTACTGTATCATCCAGCTGTCCCTAACAAAACTTAATTAACCATCTATTACATAAGAGGCACTTTGCTAGATGCTACAGTTACAAAGATAAAAATGAAATATTCCCTGCCTTATGAAATTTACATTTTTAAAGCCTCTTTTAAGTTGTTCTTTCAGTGTCTAGCATATCAGCTGATCCTCCTATATGTGTCTCATCAATGCTTTACCCAAGTAAGAAAAATATTAAATGGTACTTCCTTGAGGTCAGAGCTACAAGACCCCACTAAATGTTGTTAATCAGTACTGTTTGAGTATAATTGCTCAGTCACTTGTGAATCTTCCTAACATCATCTGATCCACATCTCTCCATTTTGTCTATAAGGATATCATAAATTTCTTTGCCAGGTGATACTGCTGAAAACAGATATGCCATTTTTTTCTCATTCTTCAATATCTCATTCTAATTTTGAGTTTGGACCTGAGATTTCATTAGTGTGGGGAGTTTCCTGGTAAAGAATCTCCTACCAATGAATATTGTCAATTTTGTGTCTTGGAGTCTTAAGAGTAGTTAGTATGTGTCAGAGGTAGGATTTGAACAGGTCTTTTAAAATTTTGGGGAAGGCAGTCAGGGTTAAGTGACTTGCCCAGGGTCACATAGCTAGTAAGTGTCTGAAGTCAGATTTAAACTTTGATCTTTCTGACTCTAGGACCACTATCTATCCACTGTACCAACTAGTTGCCCCTTGAACCCAGGTCTTAATGACTGAAACCAGCTCTCCACCTTTAATACCTCCACACTGCCTCTGACCACAGTTACCTTGGCAAAAGGGGATTAAACTAGCATTGGCTGTTTGTTAGAACTGAGTAAATCGCAAACATATTACATACACATTTTATATTATTATGTATGTTGTGCATTATTACATATATTACACATACATACATACATACACAAATGTATACACATATACATACACATATTTTAAAGGACAACTTTAATAGACTGAATAACTTTATAGTTAATAAGAAAACTTCTGGATATGCTAAAAAAGTTCGGTAGATAGTATCAAAATAATAATCATGAGACTGAGAAACAGATAATGAGAACTGACAAGGATCTAGTCTTGTAAAGTTTCTTGTAACATATCTCATTTATGCCTTAGAACGGTCTTTTGAGGCAAGTACTACAGCTATCATGATCCTTGTATTACAAATAAGGAAACTGAGGTTCAGTGTGGTTGAAAGACCTGACCTTGGTCATTAAGTTATTAAATGTCAGAGATGGTATTGGAACCCATGATCATGTCTTATTCATATTTTCATTCTTTTCCTTGTTTGTCCAGATCCAGTATTGATTACGTAGGGAACTCTGGGTAAGACCCCTTTGCTAGGAAGGTTAACAATTTATCTGCTACTTAAGGTCTTGGAGAGCTCCTTGGGGTATTGAGAGACAGATTAACTTGTTTGTCTCAGGTATGTAAGTCAGGGGCAGGCTTTCCTTCCTTCCTTCCTTCCGTCCTTCCTTCTATCCTTCCTTCTTCCGTCTATCTGTCCTTCCTTCCTTCCATCCATCCATCCTTCCTTCCTTCCATCTGTCCATCCTTCCTTCCTTCCTTCCTTCCTTCCTTCCTTCCATCCTCCCTTCCTTCCTTCCATCCGTCCTTCCATCCATCCGTCTTTCTTTTCTTCCTTCTGTATTTTTATTCTGAAATTAATAAACTCCATAAAAAAGTGATTTTCATATTTTGTAGCAGAAAACAAAAAGAAGATTATTCCAGAAACTACACACCTTTATTATGTACAGTTTGCTTTTCTTAAAACATAGTAAGTTTAACCTATAGCTCTCAAAAATCTGGCCTTCCCATTGTTTTCTTCTCTACTTTAAAAGAAAAGAAAAAAGATACTGTGATGACTCCCTTTACTTTTCCTTTTTTTTTTTTTTTTTTTACTTTTTGCTACCCATTTGTAATTCCCATTAGGGTTGAAAAAACAAAAACCTTGTAACAAATATTCATAGTTAAACTAAATAGCTGGATTAGCAGGATCCCATAATATATTTTACATCTTGAATCTATCACATCTCTGTCAGAGAGGAGGTAATAGGCTTTATCATTAATCCTCTGCAGTTGTGCTGGGTCATTATATTGATCAATCTTTTCAAGTTTTTTTATTATTATTTTCTTTATAATGTCATATAATTTTTTTCTCCTGGTTGTGCTCACTTCACTCTGTATCAGTTAATACAAATCTTCCCAAATTTCTTTGAAGCTGTATATTTCATCAATTCTTATGGCACAACAATATTCCAGTATATTGATGTGCCATAATTTGTTTAATCTTTCTTCACTGAACGAGGATTTTCCTGAATTCAAGGCTAGCATTTTCTTCATGAGGTCATACTACCTCTCCTTCGATTTTTGGTGCTCAGGAAATGTTGACTGAAATGAATGATGCGATTCATGCTACCTAGAAGGCTGTGCCATTACAAACAAGAATAATCTTACATGTATTTGTAAGAGTTTATCTGTGTGCTTTGAAGCCATTTAAAGTGAAACACATATGCTGGAATTTATTGCAGTTCAATATTTGGAATTTTGACTGTTTTGTGTAGCAGGCAAAGGATTCAGTTTGTAGCGATTGTGCTAAAGCTTTGGGAAATTTTCCTTTCATTTGGAAAGGGTTCTTTGATAGATCTCTCAGAAGAGAGAGTGACTCTTTCTGTGTGGCAGTCCGTGCTCCCAGGTTTATTTAGCCAATGCCGCTTCAAGTACTTTGTAAGGTTGCTAAACCTGGGCTGATAGCTTAAGTAGAGAATTCTATTTTGTCCTGAGATTAGCAGCAAGGCTAATGCTTGTTTCATTCTCTTGTTAGGGAGAGCTATTTGGTACAGGGAGAACCTGTATATGTGATCCATGAGTTTGTGTGCTAGTGGTCTAGACTATGGTGGTTGTTAGGGTCTTAAGTCACCAACCATAAAGTTGACTTAAATTGATTTGTGTTAATCTTCTAGTTAATTTTTACTTTCCTTGCTTAGCAGAATATGGTCAGAACCTCTCTGTTACATGTAGGGTGTAGAGACTCTGGGGAACAATGCTTGACTGAACCTTTCTCTTGTAATAGATACCTTTATGTCTTCTTCAATCTCAAAATAGAATCTTGACTTAGACACTAGGTGAATAAATCCTCAGGCCTGTCTGTTCTGTGTTGCCTACTTCTTGACCTCTGACCCTCTCTGGAATTGTAGGTCCCAATGATGTGACCTTGATCTCTGGAAACCATTGCCCTTATCTTGCTTCATCTTAGGCCCGACACACTACCAAGTCACATTCCTTCGGCCTTATTGTCCAACTCTAGTTTTGTAGCTCTGAGAACAGCGCTCTGGTCAACAGTACCATTCCTAATAAAGGCAGCAAATCAGTAATTGTCCCATGACTTGTTCTCTTTGACTTCAGTGTCTGAAACACATATGCACACATTGTCTTTTACAAGCATGTAAGTCCTTTGAGGGCAGGGACTATCTTGCTAGCTTGTATTTGTGACCCCAGAGCTTACTTAGCACAGTTCCTGGCACCTAGTGTGTGCTTAATAAAGGCTTTTTCATTCATTGCTTCATTTCACTAGGGAGAGTTGGGACAGAGTCAAACTGAACTTGGGAGAACTGGGAGGAAAGAAGATCTTGTGAGAGAAGGGGGAAAGATGAAAGAGCAGTCCTATCCCTCTCTAAGTTGCAGATGTTCAACTTTGTATCAAAATGAGGAAGATTAGTTGTAGCTGCACGTTCATTCTCTGGCAGTGCCCATGGAGTGAAGTTTTCTCTGCTTTCATTCATTGAAAGTTAATGTTTCCAGATATACATGTGTGTGAGCGTGAGCACATACTGACATGCACAAGACCTTGTGGCTTCTGCAGACATTCTGAACACTTCCATGACTGTTGTTGAAAGCCGAGGATAAAAGCCAGTGTGTGGAATGAACCTGTTAAGTGACCCAACCTTCATGTGATTTTTCAACTTCTTAAACAACATTCCAAACATTAATGTGATCTGAGTGACAGCTACTTTCTTAAACACTATTAAAACTGGGCTACATGTTTAGTCATAAACAAGCCTTGGCTTCCCTTTAATTGCTCCTTGTCATATAGAGTTGTGATTTTCAGGAAAGAAAAAATTAAGGCAACTCTTTTTGGAGAGGATCAGATTTGGAGTCAGAAAACTTAGATTTGAGCTCTGTTTCTTTCACTTACTAGACAACTAGTTTGACATGGGGGAGGGGGCATCTGGGTAGCCTGGGGGTGGGGAATTGAATCTGTAATTTCATCAGTCTAGGGAATTTCCAGGTAAGGTAATTCTTATTTGTAACTTACAGTTTTAGAGAATTGCATGGAGTACAAAGATTAAGTGGGTCACACTACCAGTATGTACCAGAGGTGAGATTAGACCCAATTCTTCCTGACTTCAAGGCTAGCTTTTTTTTCATCATGCCATGCTCTCTTTTCTTCCAGGGATGTAACATAGTGTTGGGTTTGAAGTCAGAAAGATCTGAATTCCAATTCAACTTCCAATATTCACTGGCTGTGGGACCATAGGGATAATAATGGTATCTATCTCCGAGAGTCGTTATGGGGATCAAGTAAGCTATTTATAAATGAAATAGCATAGTACCTAGCAACAGTAGGTGTTTAATAAATGCCTGTTTCTTTCCCTCCTTGATAGATACTGTGGATGTGGATGTTAGAAAAGGCCATAAATATTCTCTGAGATTTATTTTTTAAATATTGTGGACTTTTATTATGGCATTTTGCTGTTGTTGGGTCATTTCAATTGGGTTCAACTCTTTGTGATCCCATTTAGGGTTTTCTTGGCAAAGATCCTTGAGTGGTTGGCTATTTCCTTCTCTAGCTCATTATACAGATGAAGAAACTGAAGCAAACAGGGTTAAGTGACTTGCCCAGGGTCACACAGCTAGTAAGTGTCTGAAATGAGATTTGAACTCATGAAGATGAGCTTTCCTGATTCCAATCCCAGCACTCTATCCATTGAGCCACCTCCTTGTCCTAATTACATTTAAACTGTTGCAAAAGTATTTTTCTTTAATTTTTTTCCTTTCTCTGTTACTGACAGCAATCTCTAAATCTTTCTTAACGGCTTGCTATGTCTTAGAGGGATTGTGTGTGTTTCTCCTTCATTGCCAAAGAAGACCATACCATCAGAGAAATAATAACATGACTTGCACTTGACTTTGTTTTGAGTGAGGGAAGGCTGTGCAGGTCACTAGCCTCACTTCTCCTCCAGAGCCATCTGAATCCAGTGACCAGCTATTCATCAGGATGACTGGAGATGACCCAGGATGAGGCAATTGGGGTTAAGCGACTTACCCAAGGTCACATAACTAGTGAGTGTCAAGTGTCTGAGGTGAGATATGAACTCAGGTCCTCCTGCACTGGTGCTCTATCCACTGCACCACCTAGCTACCCTTAAGAGGATTAAGAAAGAGGCAAAAGAGGAACTCACAGTCTAATAAGACTTGTTGGCTTTCATTAAGGCCTCTGGTCACCTTTCACTAAGCTATAATGAACTTTCTGAACTAGCATGTTATATGAGGATATTATAGCCTTTGGGAAATGTTCGCAAAGTGGTTTGAGTGGTTAGATGGAAGGTGATAAATGAAAAAGCTTATTGTTTTCTTCAATCCATTTCATAAAATACAATCCATATTGACAGTGAAAAGAGCTATTAGTGATTAGAACTGAGGGTAGCTAGGCAGTGCAGTAGATAATGCCTGGCTTGGAGTCAAGAAGACTCATCTTCCTGAGTTCAAATCTGACCTCAAACATCTAGTAGCTGTGTGACCCTGGGCAAGTCATAAAACATTTTAGAGGAAAAGGAATCATTTATAATGGATATAAAGAAAGCCCCCAAAATGAATAATCATGATAAGTCCTCAAATGGCTTGAAGCAAGTTTAAATGACTTGTAGAAACTGAGAAATCTGCCAGTCAAGTCTAATGCTGTTCACTTCAGGAAGTGGTTATGGTTTGTTTCTTCTCAAAAGAACCTGTCAGGCACTGAAGAGATTGAGGATCTCCCTCTGGAATGCGTTTCTGTAATCATAGGTAGTTCAGACAGCTCCAGAGTGTGGCTGATGGGCAGAGATTCTTTGAAGAAGTTGGAGCTGAGCAACGGAAGGCAGTAAGAGACTTAGAACAGTACTGGCGTGGAAACTACAGAGGACTAGAAAACTGACATTAATATATGCCCTGAGGTAGTTTCACTGAGGTTGTATAAGTGCCAGTTCTTAGAATAAGTATATATCTCAGCCAGAGAACTTGATGTTAGGTTCAAAGCCTTAATTTTAAAGGATTGATTTCATACATGGTGAGATGGTCTCTAACCACCAATGACAGGATAAAGAAGAGGTTTACATCCTTCTGATAGTGTCCATGTGTTTATATACAATAGGTTTTCTAAAGGTATGGGGATTTGAACGTCATTTGGAATAACAGGATTAAGAGATCTGGAATTTCAATTTCTAAGCATGGTGATTTCTGTTCACTGACTACAGATATCATTGTCAAGGGAAAAATAGCTCAGGGAATGCTGACGGCAAATTCCAGAGTGACTCCATTCAGGCGTCATAGTTGGAAGGAATTCAGAACTCATTTTTCTCCATGTAAGTAACAAACAAAAATCAAATTCAGAATCATGTCTGTGAAACATTGTGTACATTATCTAAAAGTGTGCAAGCCCTGTGTACAAAATCTTTTTTAAGTATGCAAGGAAATTTTGGCACAACATTCAAATTGTGTTTTGTTGTTGACTGAGTAATTACTAGTATCTTTTTAGTGAGTAAAAAAGCAATTTACTAAGCTCACTATGTTCCAGGATCTCTCTGAAGAACTTTGGAATTGATTGCATGATGTGGGAGATACTGTCAAAGGACTGCCAAACATTGTGTGCCTGCTTCGAAGAAGGTGCTGTGATCTATAAACAAAAAAAGGATTTCAGTAGCTCAAAAGAAATGTGAGATGTGCAAATTTGGAGATATCTCCATCCTAAATGTTCACATGGAGCATTCTGAGCTCATGTAGGTCTGACCAGTCACAGTCGAGTCGGACATACTGTAACTTGACTCCAACATAATGATATCATTTGGCCCTCCTAGAGATCAAAAGTCAACCACCAATATGTCAGGCCCTCAGCATTCATATAGAAAAGGGAGACAAATCCTATCCTCAGGAGCCCTCATTCTATTTAGGGGAGATAACATGTTGGGAAGTTCTACTACAAGGGGGATGAATAGGTCTGGATGATCAAGAAACTCTTAGCTTTAATTTTCTCCTAAGGCAGCCCATGCCTTTATTCTGAAACTTTGGATTTCTATGCTGTAATGATTCTTGGCCACACCAGTTCAGTTAGACACAAGCAGAGAGGGATTGTAAAGTGGAGTGGCGGGATGGCAGAGGGTGAACCCACAACAAAGAGAAGCTCCTTTAAATATGAAAAGTAACAACTGTTCTGATATTCAAGTTAGAGAAGATATCCTTAATTTGTAATCTATTTTTAGCTAAACATGGGTTTTCATGTTGACAGTGACCACATGTAGTGATTATTGAGTTTATTTTTGGAACTGCTTAAAAAGCAAAATTTTGAAAGGATCACAGAATAAATTAAAAATGACACCCTAGAGGATCTGCTTAAAATAATGCTTTGCAGTTTTTTCCCTCCCCTAGTAGGCTTTCCTCAGTAGGATAAAGTTAGTCTTTGCTCAATTCTCAGCAATTTTTAGTCTCCTTCCTTCCCTCTCTTCCTTCTTCATTTTTTTTTCAGTACTTGTGATTTCTTTGGTGAAGAGAACTCCTGGTGTGAAGTTGTCCAAAGATGGAACTTAAAGACTTGCTTTGGACATGGAGAGATTAAATACTTTCCTTGTCCATGGTCACCTAGATAATCACGTTTTGAATTCAGGTCTTCCTGACTTCAAGGTCTACTCCTTATCCAGTCTGCCATATTACCTCAGTAAGATTCCTCATACTGTGCCATGACTCTGAAAAAAATTCACTTATTTATTCACAAGTTATCAGTAGCATATATTACATAGGAGACAATGTGCTGGGACTGTGAGGGAGGGGATTCAAACCCCTCCAATGTCAAATAGGAGATGCTGAGAGATGTCTTTGAAAAATATCTAGAGAATGGATCCTGGGATCAAGAATCTTTGCAACCTGGTCTTGCCTGTGACATGTGCTGTCTGTGATCATGGCCAGATCCCTTACCCTTCAGTGCTCCATCCTCACCAATCCCTGCAGTTATTGTCAGCCTAGCTTGTATTTAAACAGAAAAAGGGATTATTCATGGCCCCTGACCAGTGAAATGATGAACTAAATTCAGCAAAGAAGTAATTGATAATGATGCTGATGCTGATGATGGAAACAGTAGCAATTAGAATTTACACAGTGCTTTAGGGCTGCAAAATATTTTATAAATATTGACTCATTTTCACAAATCTGGGAGGTAGGTAGGATTATACAGAGGAGGAAATTGGGATAAACAGAGGCTAAATGACTTGCCCAGGGCGGTATAGCTCATATGTCTGAGGGTAGATTTGAACTCAGTTCATCCTGACTCCAAGTCTAGGATTCTATTCACTGAGCCACCTCCATGTCTATGTATACTTGGAGGAGAGTGATGTGACAGGGTTGATTGCATTTTAACATTATGTTGAGATTACAGTAAACATTGTCTACCTTCTTATCCTGCTTGTTCTTATCCTTATGGACATTTAAAGGCAATTTTCTGAATATCCATCATTTTCACAGGTTCAGAATTCCAAGAAGAGACTGTGACATCACCAGCAGGACTGTTCCTTGGACCTACATGCTCTTTCATTAGCATTTGTCAAGGGATGGCAGCTAGGTGGTGCAGTGGCTAGAGTACCTAGACTGATGTCAGGAAGACCTGAATTTAAATCATGCTTCAGGCACTTACTATGTAGGCAAGTCACTGAACTCTGTTTACCTCAATTTCCTCATTTATAAAATGAGCTGGAGAAGGAAATAGCAAACCACTGCAGCATCTTTGCCAGGAAAACTCCCTAAAAGTGGTCATGAAAAGTCGAACATGACAAAAAAAGACTGAACAGCAGAAAGGATGTTAGGCCTGGTGTCAGAAAGCAAGGGAACTTATTTGAAGACTATTTTCTTTAAGACTGGAAAGTCCAAGCATATCAGTTGACATAAAATATTATATTTTACTTGGACAGAAGACATTTCATCTTACTGGCTATATTTTCTTTTCCTTAGGGATAAAATAAAAATGCATTGTATCAATTGTTACAACTTACTCTTTTGAGATATTCTTAAATTTTGGTCTTGGTAATAAGTCTGGTCCACAATCAGAAAAGTCAAGACAAAGCTATGTTCTTCATGCAACTGAGGAAGAAATGAGATGTAAATGTGTGAAAATCTGGATAATGGAAACCGTTTGAGCTATATCTTTCTTTTTCCTCTAGAGGAAGGCCATTTGTCAGCATTTTGGGGAATATATTTAAATTTGAATCTTTTTTCTTTAAAGCTTACTAAAGGCTTGGACGATATGCCAGGGACATAAATAACCAGAATATTAGTTAGACTATAGTAAGCACATGAGAGAAGTCAATAAAAAACTATTTTTGGCTGTGGAATCATTGAAAACACGGTAAAGAATGAGGAGCTTCAAAAGGAAGTGTAAGGGAGAATCTGGGAAGGAGTATATTTTATTTGTAATAATGCTATTTATGTAGTGCTTTAAAATTGGAAGTCAGTGTTGTTTTACAGATAAATAAACTGAGATACAGGCTAAGTGACTTGCTCAGGGTTACACAGCTAGTAAGTGTATGAATCTGGATTTGAATTCAGGTGCTCCTGATGTCAGGTTCAGCATGAACAAAGACATGGAGACAAGAAAAAAAGCAAGATGCATCTTGGGAATTGTGAGTTAGTTTCGTATAGCTAGATCAAAGTACCTGGAGAGGAATAGTAGGAGATAAGGCTGGAAAAGGCAGGTTGGAAGAACTTGAATGTCAGGTTAAGGAGATTGGACTTGCTTCTGAAAGGATTGATGAGTCACAGTGGTGTGCCTCTCACAAAACTGGCACTTAATGCTGTATGTTGAACTGATGAATGATATTACCAGAGCAGTTTATTATTTTGGCAGCACTGTGAAAGTTTCAGGTTGTGGAAAAAAAGTTATGTGTTTTCCCCCAGGTCACCTGGTTAGTAGGTAGTGAAGTAGATCTTTTGAATTCTCTTTCAGGGCATTGGGGATAAAGAGAAGTATAGATGTGATGAGGCAAATTATTTTGTTTCAGTGTGCCTCAGTTTCCTCATCTGCAAAATAAGAGAATTTTTAATGAGAAGGCAAACTACATATAATAACTCACATTTACATATCACTTTAAAGTAAGAGTCAGTTTGGCATAGCGGATAGAGAGTCAGCTTTGGAACCAGGAAATTATTGTTTGTTCAGCAGTTTCAGTCATGTATGACTTCGTGAGCCCATTTGAGGGTTTTCTTGGCAAAGATACTGGAGTGGTTTGTCAAGTTCATTTTATGGATGAGGGAACTGAGGCAAACGCAATTAAGTAACTTGCCCACACAGTTGTAAGGGCCAGATTTGAATTCAGATTTTCCTCACTCCAGGCCTGGTGATCTATCTGCTGCACTATCCAGCTGGAACCAGAGAGACCTAGGTTTAAATTCTCCTTTTAACATATATAACACTGGTTATATGATCCTAGACAAATCTCTTAACTTAAGAAGAATAGTTGTAGGTAATAGATTTTCAGTTTCAGATTTTCAGTTTTGTTATACTCTGTTACAGAAATGCTTATTTTATTTCATAAATTAAAAATAAGAAAAGAAAGATGTAAGACTTCGGATGAGCCCTGAGCTGTGGTGTGACTGACAAAGAGCAACCACCTTCAGTAGAAGATTCTTTGATTTAAATTTCTAACTTTAGATGACTCTTAAAACTCTTAGTTGCAAAGATGTTACTGATCTGCATTGATAGAAGGAGTTTCTTCTTCTGGGAGTTCTCTATACCATGAAACCACAGGTTGAATTCCTATCTCTTCAAGGTATACAAAATGCTTTCTTTATGGCAAACCTAGGAGATAGGTTATTTTCCTATGTATTTTATCTTCCTTAAATATAAGAGAAATTAAGTGGCATGGTCATGATTGCTCAGTTTATATAATTGTTGTAGCCAGTACTTGATCCTAACCCAAACCTCCTAAGTTCTGAATCTCATGATCTGTCTACCATACTTTCCTAGTTAGATTGCCACTGAGCTCTAAAACTCTGTTTTCCCAGGCTTAGACAATCTCTAGGGTCACTTCCAGCTTTTAGTTCTTAAAAATTCCTTAAAGAATATTTTTGGAGAGTTATTTTAACTGATACTATTTCTAGGAAATCTTGTGTTAATCATTCATACTTAAGGACCATTTGGACTTCAGACAGTGTCCTAGGGCTGCTAAAGATAGCAAGGATCATTAGGTTTTTGGGTCATCAACATCTTCCCCTTGTGCAAACCAAAAGCTAGTTTCATATATAGCTACAGCACTTCTCATACCACAACTTCCCCTACTCCCCCCATAACCAACCTATGAATGGCTAAATGCAGTACATCCGCTTTAGCTTCTAGCCTCCATGCTCCTTTATAAAGACTTAATGGGCCTTTCTCAATTTTCATTCAGGTCTCAAGGAAGTGAGTTTTGGTAGCTCTTACTCTTTCCAAACTTTTTTCTTCCTTATAATATAAGAGTAAACAGAGTCAAAAGAACTTGTGGGCAGTTAAGTGGAGCAATGGATGAAGTGCTGGGCTTGGAGTCAGGAAAATCTGAGTTCAAATCCCACCTCAGATATTTATTAGCGGTGTGATCCTGGGCAAATCACACAATTTCTCTCAACTACAGTTTCCTCATGTGTAAAATGGGGGATAATAGTAGCACTCACCACAAAAATGTTGTTGTGAGGCTTGAAGGAGACAATGCATAGAAAATATTTTGCAAATCTTAAATTGCCATATGTACATTAACTATGAAAAGAAGCATGCTTTGCTTTAGTTGCTTATTGCTGAATTTTCATTTATATAAATCCATTAAGTAGAATGAAATTCTTTTGTGGGTGAATGTTTTATAGCTATAAGAGAATCCTCTCCCATCAGTGTTTTCTGCACTTAAAAAAAATCTAGAAAAACTATATAACCAAGAAACAAACGAGCAAAATATTGTGTATTAAGAAATATCTTATTTACCAACTACAAATTTTTAAACCTTACTTTACTGCTGGGTTCAGGAAGGGAGCCATCTAAACTTGGGTTATTAGCCAAGCAATTCTGGGAGCTCAGCCTGGAATGTCTTTTGTCCTCTAATCATATATTTTAGATCTCTCTAGGGGGTGGTGAGAAAATCTTGATGCTCAGTTATAGCTCTCACACTGTTAGCCTCATCTCCCAGCTGAACCTTCTATCACTCTTTCCCCCTTTACTATATTCATAGATGGTTGTACTTTTTTAAAAACACTCATCTTTACATTGGTTGTCACTAAAATAAGTGAGAAGGGCTGCTTGAAATGAACTGTTTAGAAGGAATGATAATTGGAAGCTTAGGGATTTCTAGGATTACGAAACTAGGAGTTTTGATATCTATTCTTCGCTTTTCTGAAGCACTATTGTTCTGGAGAGGGAATGTTAAAAAGCTTTGAATTCTGCTACTCTCTCTATTGCATTGAGCTGAACCCATGTCTTCCTGATTTCCAAGATCCATATATGTTATTATACTGCTTTCAAGTCTTGCAGAAAAAAGAAGGAAAAAAATTTATACAGAATTTGTTGATAGTAGAGCAAAAATTCTACCTAAAAAATCTCTTCCTCATAGATATATTATTGTCATAAATAATACCTTTGAAAAGTGTATTACCAGAGAGAACTTTGGTTAATGACCCTTTGGTTATTAATATTAGGTAAGACATAAGACAAATAGAATTTAGGTTTCCTAAAGCCACTGACATGGAGTACTCAAGCCCTAAGGCCAGAAGGAAAATCCATGGATGATTGTCTTTGAGGTAGTCCTTTGGTGGATGACATTGAACTCGTGAATGTCACAGGATCTCTGAAATTAGGTCTATGTTCACTCTGAAGGAGTTTGCTACATATACAGGAAAAACTAATTGGTAAAGAATTACTTTGTCTAGACTATGACATCTGGTTTAGGATAGGCCAAAAAGCTTGTCCATCTGTGTCTGTTTCTCTCTTTCTATCTGCTGAGGAATATGAGGCATTCAGGGAGGACTAGCACTTCTGATGCGAGGGCTTGCCAATCTTTTCTCATGGCTATTGGTTGTCTCCTGTCACCCAGCTCTCACCTGTGGTTCCAAGCTGTAGCATGTGCAGTAACCACACCCTGGTAGGGCTAAACCAGGCTGATGGAAACCAATAGGTTTCAAACCTGTTGGTGAGTTAGACCCCCCTAACATATGGTTAGGGTTATCTATGCCAAGCACATGAAGACTTTCTCTGGCAGAATGAGCAGATGAGAACAATCTGTTCTAGTGGCCATGAAGGTGGTCGAAGCTGGTTCTGTGGAGTGCTTGGAGCTTGGACATACATTGAAGATACCAAACTCATCCACTGCATCCCGGGCATTTGCCAGTTATTCTGACTTTTGTCCTGCTATTGGACTTTGATGACTCAGAAAGAGAGAGTGAAATGTACACAGGTCCCTGTGAACAGGGACTATTTTTTGATCAAGATGCTCATGATCTAATGGGGGAGACAAAAATGAAAGAACTACATATAAACAATATATAAAGGATAATTTGGAGAAAACAGAGAAAAGGCACTGGCATTAAGGTAATCTTTTCATGGAAGATAGAATTTTAGCTCATCTACATTAACCCTGAACTATAGGTTCGTTGCCTCAGTTGGTACCACTCAAGTAAGATATATTATCATTTGACCCTGTTTTATTGTTATGCCAACCCCTGCCATTGTGAGATATTGTGTATGCAATTGTGTATGTTTGTGTGTGTGTGTGTGTGTGTGTGTGTGTGTTTGTGTATGTGAAGGCAAAGGAATTAGCTATAAGACAGGTAATGCAATCTGAAAGTAAGGAAGTAGTTGAGTATACTCAGGGCCAAGGCATTCAGTGTTCCTTGGCCCATTCGGTGTTTTTGTCAACTTAACTCTGCTGGTGAAATGTAAGCAGAGGCTATCTGTCCGGGTGTGTGAAATCAGAACAGGAACAAAAAATTCATTTTGGGAGCTGACCTTATGGTGGAAACAACGTGAGAGTCTTACACTCAAAGGAAGGTAAATGGAGGCTTCTCTCCATGGTCCCAGGTCATTTAGTATCGAGGAAAGAATTTATCCAGATGCCTGTCTAGGGTAGTAAATATGAGGCAATGTCACCATCTGAGTAAGATTCATCATAGGCTAGAAGCCTTAGAAACACTCCACCGGCTCCCTTGGATGGAGGTCATGTTTCCTGGCCGGGGTCTGGGCTTCCATACTGAATCTACAGTTATAGAGAGAAACAAATTCTTAAGATGCTTAATGGCATCCTTGAATTTAGACATCACAGAGAAACCTAGAAATGATCCAGCAACCGGTGTGGGGAAGAATAAGCCTGACAACTCCAGACAGAGCTTGGGAAAAACATATTAGAAAGAAAGGACAAGAGAGCTTAAAAAAATAAAAAGCTTAAATCCCTTGCATTAGGTGGCACAATGGACTGAGATAAGTTAACAAAAAACTTCTACACTTATACAATTTAAAATTTGTTTATCTTAAGCCAGGATTTGCTGGAAACTACACTTGTGAATTTTTAGATTTGAAGACCCATATTGTTTGTGAACTAGTGTTCACTAAAGGACAAACGGATGTTTTTTGTTTGTAGTTATTGTACCGTTCAAATCCTAGGAAATTATTCCAAAGGTTTTATTATACAGTTTGAGGAAACTGAGTGATGTAGGGGTCAACTGAATTGTCTTAGGTGATGCAGTTAGTAAATAGCAGAGCTATTGTTCAGCACACTTTCCTGTGTTTCACATGACTTCTTACAGTGGTATCACTGTCTTTTAAATAACAAACAAATAAAATAAGTAAATTTCAAAAAACAAAAGTTGTTCTGCTTATTAAGAAAGGTTAGGAAACAAAAAGTAAAAGTTTGAGTTCTTTTGTATTCCAAATACAACACAACACAGTGCAAAGAATGTCTGACTTAAGAATCAGAAGTTCAAATCTCAGTTAGGCTATTTCCTATCTTGGGTAACCCTGCATAATTATGTCACTTATATTATTTTGACCTCCTTTGTGAAAAGAAGGAATTTGGACTAGAAAATCTCTGAACTCTCTTCTGACTACAAATCTTTTTAATATATGTAAACATTTTTATTTTCATTTTTCTTTTAGCCTTTTTCTGTATTTTTGAAATGCCAAAAATAGTAATTCTACTTAACAATTTTAAAAATGACTAGCAGAAGTTTAAGAGACTTTAGGTGTCCCAGACCATGAATATTTTACCCTATAGCTCCTAATCCTTTTAGGTAAACATTGGCCTAAATGACCTTCCCTGTTTATTTAGTTCAGGTCCCTGAGAAAAATTTTGGACTAAAAATTAAAAAAAAAAAAGCATTCCCATGTTAATGTCATGCCCCATTTTAAAGTAATTTGTATTTGTAGATGTGTCTATGTAAGTTCTAGGAAGGGTTAAATTAATTATTCATTGCAAGTTAGTTTTATTCAATTTAAATTTGTATACTTCTCTGGTAGTTCCCTGTATATGAAGCATTGCCCTCTATTGGATGGCTGCAGCAATTGACAAGACTTTGAAGGAAGATCCTCCTTTGTTTAATGTGCTTTTAAATTCAATTAAATTTCTATAAGTTTGTTAAGAACAGACTACTTACAAGTTGATGTACTAAGTTCTGGGGATACAAAGATTGTGGTTGTCTCTTCTCGTTTTTGAAGTGGACCATGACCTCAGGAAGGTGATGCCATGACTTGCAAGTGAATTGGGTTTAAGTGAGGGAGGGCTTCCCAAACTCACCAACCTCAGTTTCTCCTTTGGAGCCCTCTGGGTCCAGTGGTAAGATATAGATCAGGATGACTGGAGATGGACCCAGATGCAATGTGAAGTATTCCCTCAAGTTCTCAGTTTGCTTGAGGGAATACCCATTCAGTAATTAAAGCTAGATAAGAAATGAGGCAAAGAATGACCTTTATGATACAGCCCGTTCTTTCAAAGATCTTGGAGGATCATCCACTTAGAACTGGAATAGACCTTAGAGATCTCTGAAGGCAACTCCTTTATTTTACTCACATGTGGAAACTGAGGCCCATTGAAGTTAAGGGGCTTGCCTGAGCAAGGTGGCATTCAAAAACCCAGATCTTCCTGACTGCAAGTATAGAGCTGTATATTTTATAACCCAGGGCTTCTTAAGGCCTAATAATTTCAATGACCCCCCAAATTCTTTATCTTTCTTTTTTTCTTCGTCTAAGTTGTATAAGCTTATATGTGAAAGCATAAGTTCCCCACTCCATTTATTCTCTCACTTCTCTCAAGGAGTCCTATCTATGGAAAGAATGTTGTGGAAATCGGGTGGGGAGCTTGTCTTGACTTCTTCTGCTTTGTTGGTGGTATGCTTGACTCCAGAGAACCAAAGGTTAAATTTTGAGTGCAAGCTTTTACTTGCATTTACTTGGAAATGGCAAACACTACAAATCAGGGCTTGCTTTATTGTTTTGTTGTTTGTCTAGTCTTAAGAAAGAGATAGGGGTGTGAATAATGCAAATCAGACTTAATATGCCTTCTGTGTATGGAAAGTTATTTGTTAAACATTGGCCAGAACATCCCCTAATAACCTCTGGGCACACAGAAAAATCTGAAACGGTAAGAGTGGCTGTATTCTCTTTCCCCTTGCTAGTTGTAGGTGTATATAACCTTTCCCTTGTGTACTGAGAATTAAGAATATGAGTGCCTTTGATCTTAAGATCATAGACTTACAGAGGGAAGGTATTTTAAATGTATTTGAGTCCAACCCCTTCATTTTACATAGAAAGAAACTAAGGCCAAAGTTACTTGTCTTGAGTCTCATAGCTGGTAAGTGGTAGGGCCAGGATTTAAATCCAGATCTTTTGACTTTAAATTCATCGTCATTTCTACCACACTGCTTTCCTTTGAGGGGAAAGCTCATCTACACATGAACAACTGATTTATGAAGAAAAACAGTTCTTTTACTTTAAAGGGGAGCTATTAGGAATGATGGGAAAACTAAATGGAAACTGGGTCCTCCAAATGGAGGATAATGTGTAAGTAGCAATTTACAGAATAGTCAGCTGGTCTCATTTCATCTCAGAGTAATAGGGAATTTCCCTTCTCTAATTTGAGGCCTCTTCTTCAGGACTTAGCGGTTTTGGCATTTTTTTCCCCACCAGTATTGCTGGGAACTCTGATGCCTGTGGCCTTCAGGTACCCACACGACTATGAGGCACAATATCAGTTCACCCTGACTATGAACCAAGCCACACAGCAGAAAAATAGCCCATTATACACTTAAATGAAATTTAAGATTTACTGGAGAATTGGAAATGAACTCCAGGGTTCTTCAGACAGCTTATGGCCACCCTAGATTTATCAAGGACATTCTAGTATTCCTCTTCAAAAAAATTAGATGTTTAACTTATATTCCAAATGGAATCACTAAAGTATGATTTTGAAGACAGTTCAAGGAGTTCCTTTAAAGAAAATTACCTGGGCTTGTGGGATTTCCCTTACACAGCTTTTCTTACTATTGTCCACTTTGGGTTTCTCTAGGGTACGGAACCAACTTCTGCTCCTGTGAAACCAACTGATATTTGTTACATGTAACTTTTTATCCTTCAGGGAGTTTTCAATGGGTTATTTTTTTTTTCTCAAAGGTAACTAACTAGATTTAGACTTTAGGAATTAGAATTGGAGGTGGCTGGGATGGATGGGGCATAAGAATCAGTGTAAATGAATTCCCTCTGAATTTTTTTTCCTCTTTTCTTCTTTAATAAATAGATTAACTTTATTTTATTTTTTTACACTTTCTCACCTCCTCCCTATCCTTGGCTTGCTGGAAGAAGTTGGAATGCTTTTCAAAGCAGTCTATCTTCTCCCATTAAGTCCATAGTCATTTACCAATTTTATACCATGAAGCAATGTAGTATAATGGAGAAATAGCTAGCCTTGAGGAATATGAGTTCAAGATCTGTCTCTGACACATCCTGGCTGTGTGATCTTGGGCAAGTCACTTAACCTCTTAGACTATAAATTGTTGAAAAGGTGCCCATAAGCATAGGTAGAAGAAATTTTTTTATCATTAGGAAGTCACAGGTCAGGTCCAAGACAAAAAAGTAGAGAAGTTAACCTTTATTTTGTCCTCAAATAAGGAACAAGTCAAAGTCTTTGCTGTCTTCTAAGGATACTGCAAATGTGGATATTCTGTGATTTTTGAATAATCACTGATATGTGAATATGAACTTCATTTATTCTGGGAAGGACTGAAGTGGGATAATAGGTTGACTTTAGAGAAAACAATACTGTGTATATATATAATACACAGTATTATATATATAGCCTCTGTTCTGATTGAATGCAGTTGAGCTTTCATGGGACTGTTAAGTATGTTTTAATTAAATGCTTTTCTTGGATCTGTTTTGATTCCATTACTAAAAATAGAAATTTTTTCACCTGGGAAAAATGTTTTAGGAATGCGTGTCATACATATAGTCATGCCAAGATTGTGGTGGGCCAGCCCTTGCCGCTATTGGGATTGGCAGAACATCCAAGAGGAAAACACTATAGTCATTGGACCCTGACTTGGCCAGTGTGTGAAAGGGTAGCTTGGGTGATAGGACTAGGGGCATTGGTGGCTGTCAATGCATAATCAAATAGTAAGTAAATATAGGAACAGGGATTTTAACCCAGTTCTGCTCATTCTCAAGTTCAGGACTCTTTCTGGTGTACCATACTGTTGTTCCTTAAAATTTAAAACAAAGTGTCTCTCAATATAGTAACTAATATGCTAATAAACAGACATGGAACATTGCACCAAAAAAATCTGACCAGTCTTCTACAGTGAGTGAATATATTAAAAATGATAATACTATAAAAACCTAGCAATTGGAATAAGAAAACATTATTTGATTAACAAAACTACTGAGAAAATTATCCAGCAGTGTGGAAGAAATTACATTTAGATGAACACCTTACGCCATAAACCAAGATAAGTTCCAAATAGACTATGACCTCAGTATTAAAGGTCACATCAAAAAACAAATTAGAGAAACTTGGAAAAATATGCCTTTCAGATCTGTGGCTAGAAGAGAAGAATGTGACGAAAGAAGGGATAGAGAGAATCACAGATGATTAAACAGATAATTTTGATTATATAAAATTAACAAGTTTTTGCACAAACAAATCCAATAAAACAAAGATTAAATGAGAAATGACTGGGAAATACAATCTTTGTGCAAGTTTTTCTGACAAATGTTTTATTTGCAACATATGAAAGGAACTGATTCAAATTTGTAAGAAATTATAAGCCATTCGCACTGTGATAAATGAGCTAATGATATGAACAGACTTGTTCTCATCTGAAGAAACACAGGTTTTCTATAGACGCATGAAAAAAATGTTCCAAATAAATACTGATTAAAGAAATGTAAATCAAAGCAACTCTGAGGTTCCATCTTAGACCCATCAGATTGGGAAATTTGACCAAAGAAATGACAGATGTTGTAGGGATTTCAGGGTAACAGGCACAATGATGCTCTGATCTTTGGTGAAGCTGAGAATTAGTCCAACCATACTCAAAAACAATTTGGAATGATGCCCCCTAAGATGCTAACCTATGTCTGACCTTTAGCTCAGGGATACCACTACTAGATCCAGATCCAAAAGAAATCAAGAGTAAAAATCTTATATTTGCACAGTTATTTTTGTCAGTTCTCTTTTGTGTTGGCAAAAAACCTAGAAACTAAGTATGGGGATGTCCATTGATCGGAAAATGGCTGAACAAATTGTGTTATATGAATGTGATGAAATATTATTGTGTTGTAACAAATGAAAAAGTTATTTTGAAGAGACATGGAAAGACTTACATGACCTGATGTACACTGAATGGGGGAACTTGGAGAATGATTTACACTATAGCATCAATATATTTCAAATTAATTTTGAAGAATTTTGTAAACTGAGGAAGAATGAAATGAATGGAAGTAGGAGAAGAGTTTATTCAGTAACAGCAGCCTTGTGAGGATAAATAGCTTTAAAAGCTCTAAGAGCTATGAACATGTTACCCATCCCCTGAGAGAGGTGATAGATTTAGGGGGCAGAATGAGACACAGATGTTTTGAATGTTTTGTCAATGAGGAAATGCATATTGTCACAAAGAATTTGTTTTTGTTTTTTGTTTTCTTCTTTTCTAGTGGGTGGTGGTAGGAGGGGGAGAAAATAGATTTCTGTTAATTTGAAAAACAAAACTTTAATGCGTCATTTAATGCACCTCAAATGATCTCAGCTTCATTTGTCTTTCTCACTCCAGTTTCAGAGGAAGGTGAGAAATAGGCAAATCCCTTCATTTTACTATTTATTCCATCCTCTTTAGTACCTTTCCATACCTTACCCTAAGGTTCTTTTTCTGTGTTGGGACCTCCTCATTGCCTATAAAGTTGCTCGTATTTCACCTATCCTGAGAAAACCTTCTCTTGATCCTACCACCCCCTCTAGCTATCATAGAACATTCTTTACTGTTCAACTTCTAGGAAGAATATTTTACACTTAATCCCGAGACAACTAGGTGGCATAGCTGGTCCTGGGAACAGGAAGGCCTAAGCTGGAATCTAGCCTCATATACTTACTAGTTATGTGACCCTGGGCAAATAGTGTCATCTCTGTCTACCTCAATTTCCTTAATTATAAAATGTGGATAATGATAGTATCCAGCCCATAAGAATTATTGTGAAGATGAGATTTTACAGGAGCATGACACATTCTCATTTCTTCCCTCTCTAGCTTTCCCCCAATGGCAGTCACAGAACACTTTCTAGAATCAACCAGTCCAGCCACTTCTATTTGAGTAGAAATGATGATTCTTCAGTGTGATTCTGCTGGATTTGGGTAGAGGACAAACACAACGAAGTTACTGTTTCATGCCAAGCTGTGTCGAAGAAATGTCACAATGAGTAGTTGAGAAAGCACCTATGCGGTCAGGGTGACTTCAAGATAACAGATAAAAGTCTCTGATGAACCTCAAATTAACAGCCTCAATGACCAGTGGGCTCCAGACGTAAAGCCAAAGGCCTCCCTCATTGGAGTTAGAGTAGAAAGGACCATTGGCCACAAATAGCATTTTCATTCACACTCAAATGAATGATGACAATGTCTCCTGTGTCATCTTTCAATACAAAGGCAGTATGGTTGAAAAGTGCAATATTTAGTAGGTATAGTGTTTAGTAAACTTAAATTAACAGATGAAATTCTTAAGTGTAACTTCTTAAACTGAAATTAATACATTCAATTGTGTATTCATGAGTCTGAATTTAATTTCTATTTCTTGATTCACTTAGTGTATCCTGAGCCAGGTTTCAGTGGTTCCTGCAATAATTACAAGCAACTAACCACAAACACAGGGATTTTTGAAGGGCTAATGTCTTTAAGGAAGTCTGAGATAGCTTTGTTGAAAGGTTTACCAACATCCTTACTATCTACCGATGAGTCACATACATTTTATCGCTTCCTACTAATGTCTAGACAGTTTTCAGAGATATGGTCTAGTACCTAACTCTACACTGAATGACAGAGGGTAGAAATCACTGCTCCCTCTGCATCACAATGTGCCAGACTCCAAAACACAAAAGAAACCCTTATCCTATTCAGTAAGCTTATCAACCAGTACTTCACCTTTGAGGGAAAATAACAACACAGCAACTCCTCCCCCCCCCAAAAAACCCCAAAATTCCAGACTCCCACAAAATGAGATGAAAGTTGATCAGTTTTCTCTAAGTCCCACTTACAGAAAGCAACATTGCTTCTTTAGGGGGCCTGGGTGGGAAAGGAGTGAGGGACAGGGAGAGAAAATAATTGCTTGTGAATTAGAAAAAAAAAGGAAACAAAAAAAGGAAGAGAAGAAAAAACATCCTTCCCTGACACAAGGTTGGTTTGAGTAATTCAAAATCGCGTAAAATCACAAAATCATCTACATTGTTCAACTTACACTAAATTATTGACCTCTTCCCACACCCACAAGTAAAACTTTCAGGTTGTGTTTTAATTAGGTTAATATTAAAGTGAATGTTCCTTTTAAAAAATAATGGTGGTTAATTTAAATTGCCTCTATTCTGTGGCTGTTGTTTGTACCTGAAATCATCTCCTTTCTTCTCTAGTACACAATGTTGTCTTCTTTCCCTTGTTTCCTTCAAGGAACACAGATTTTAGTGTTGTCTCTCATATAAATGTTAACAGTGATGCTTTTATGTTTGTTGACAAATGCACAGAAGTCCTTTAAGCAGGAATTATAACTAGGAATCTTATGAGATTTTAGACATAGCATCTTTTTTTTAGAGTGCCTGTGAGGAGGAGGAACTAGGGAATTAAAAAGGAATGGAGTTTCTTATTTCTATTGATAAAATGAGGATAATGTATCTATAACTCTCTAGTAGAAATAAGGAGAGCAAGTTTTTATTTTTTTTGAAGATTTGGGAGATGTAACAGATTTGTGATTTTGTAATTTTATAATATTTTTAATATCTCATTTAATCTTCACAACAACTCTTGTGAGGTACAGGGAACTCTTGGTAAAGAAATTTCATTTAACTATGTAGATTAGCACCTGTTCTGCAGTCTGAGAGTTAGGGTTGCTGAAGTTAAATGACTTTCTGAAGGTCATATAGTGGGAATGTTTCAGAAATAGGATTTGAATCTTGGTCTTGCTGCCAGCTTTCTATCTGCCGCTAGGGTAATCCAGGAATATGCTTGGGTATTTCACCATTAATTAATAAAAAAATAAAATTAATAATTCTCAATTAATTGAGATTAGAGATCTCAATTAGAAATCTCTCTTAATCATATTCATATTTCTTTCTATATTAAGTATAATAGTTAATGTACTAAGATTAACCATTAATATTACTGAATATGTAATTTATTAATGATGAAATCAATAATAAAACAAAAACATGACTATTTTAATTGTGAGAAAGATCACAGTCAGAAAGGCTACTAATGATCACTGAAATGACAGATGACTTCTTATTTCTGAAAACACAACTGTACCATTGATTTCATTTGAGTTATCAAATAAAGTCCCTCCTTAAGAATTCCCTTCACCCTCTTTTCAAGGTATAGGTTAAAACAGTACTGTCAAGAAAAAGTCCTCTTCATCTTCTTTCTGTCTTTTCTTGCCACAATAGAACAGAATCTTTAATATCTCTTAAGCTATCAGTATCTCCTGATTCCTCATGGAATTGGAGTTAAAACCCTCCAAACTGCCAACCAAACTGCAAGTTCTACAACATTCCATTTGGCTCTTAAAAATACATGAACAGTATCTAAAGATGAGCCTGGTGAAACAGTTATTACATGTGTATTCACATGTTGTCTCCCTCAGTAGAATATGAACTCCTTGAAAGCAGGGATTGGTCATCTTTATCTTTGTATTTCCAGACTTAAGCACATAGTAGTTGCTTAATAAATATTTGTTGATTGACTGAATGGATAAACATAGTCTGAGGTGATAAGTGTGTTATAATGAGTAGAATCAAGAAGATGTGAGTTCAGTTACTATTTCTGACACATATTAACAGTTTGACTGTAGATAAGTCACTTTTTCTCCCATTGCCCTCTCAGGTAACTCTTTAAGACTAAAACATGCACAGACATGCTGTTCTGGACTGGTCAAACTAGTTTTTCACTAAGAGCTTCCTATATGGAATAAATCATAGGTCTAGGGAAAAGAGGAGCAGCAAAAAGATGGCATAGCTTTTTTTTTGCTTCCATTTCATAATACCCACTCATCTAAACTTGCCTCCAAGCTTATCACATGGCAGTGGTAAAGAGATAATTCACTTTTTGTATTATGCTTTCACTGTTCATCTGCTATGGACTTTTTATGTTTCAGTCTTTTAAAATTATGTACAAGTAAATGAATGAATAAAGCATTTATTTTGATCTTGACCTTTCCTGTCACCATAGTAACTTTTTATATTCACATTCTTTTTTTTTTTTTGTTATGTTTGCTCATTTTCCAAGCTTCTTTTTTGACTTTCAAATTTATATTAAAGTTGGACTTTGTTTCTGGGGTAGAAGCTTTAGATTTTTCTGCACTCTTTTTCTCAAAGCTACTTTTGGCGGTTTAGAAGTTTTTGGTGCTTTTAAGGTGGTATGATCTTGGGAAAGGTCATTGCTTTCTTGGTCTGGGCTCTGATCCTTACCCAAGAAGGACCGCAGGTCCCTTGGAATCACAATTGAGAATGCTCTTCAGGGCTATGCTCTTTTGGGACTGGAAGTGACACTGCTTTGGACCCCTGCTCCCTTGGACAGAAAGTGATACTGCTCCTCAGGGCCCCAACTTCTTCATGACCAAAAATGGGAGCACCCTTGAACTATACAACCTGGAAGTGAGCATAGGCTATGGAGTTGCCAACCAGAATCTGGTCCTATGCCTCGTGCTAGCCCAGGGGTCTCCAGTAATCTTATTCTGAGCAGTTGTCTGATTCCCTTGTCTCTGACCTTAGAGTTCCTGAAACTACTGTTGCTTCTATCACCACTATCCCCTATTCTGCTGCATGTACTTAAACCCCTACCTCAGAGTTACAGATCTCCCTTTCCAATCTAAGTTGTCTTGGGACTAGAAGAATGTTTCTCCCTCACTTGATTCTGTCTCTCTAAAATTTGATTTGAGGCATTATTTTAAAGTTGTTTAGAGGGGAATGTTAGAGAGATTGGCTAAGTGCTTCTCTGCTCTACCATTGTGGTTCTGCCTCCAGAAGTCCCTCAAAGTAACATGTCTTAATCTGAGCCTGTCAATTTGATTGTTTTTTCCAATAAAGTATTTACTAAGTGCTTTCTATGTACAAAGCTATGTGCTAAGCACTGGATATACAAATAGAAAATTATGACTACTCTTCTCAAGGAGCTCACATTCCCATGGAAATAAATAACACCTATGGAAGGTTTCGGCTGCAAGTGAAGTGGAAAAAAATCCTGTAATTGCCTAGGGGGAGCAGCAAAGAAGATGTCAGTACCTTTTCTTTAAGGTCATTTCAACTGATAAAATTTTATCAGTTTTTGATGATGAACCATTTGACATTGCCAAGAATTTTGGTGGCAAGAACTGTGTTTTCTTGATTTCCCAAAATACTTCACCCACAGGAGTAGTTACCACATTTTATCTCCATAGTATAGCTTCACAGGATAATGGCTGCTGCCACTAAACTCAAAGTGTCACTTTCTCAGGTTCTTGGGGTTGAGGAGTCCTGGGCTATCTCCATCAGGGTCTGAGGGAGGATGGTAATGGTGATGATGGTTGTGGTTTGACTTGCCTGGCATATACTGTCTCCCTCTGGGGGCTTTGTTGCTTCATCTAGGCTGACTTGACTGCCCTGTAAATGGTATGTTCCTTTCTCTAAATGAGCTGATTACTCATATGTTGGCTATGAGACCTGAGCTGGAAGTAGGACTAGTGATCTGGGCTGTTCTGCCACTCCTAGGGTTCTTATTGCTATATGTCTGTTGGTGACAATTGTCACTGGTGGTAATGACAAAAGGGGAGCCCTTCTCTACAATGATTTCTTCATTCACTGATGGCTTTGGGTGTGGGCTGGAAGCAGGTCTGGTGGTTTGGGGGATACTACTATTTCCAAGGCTCTTGGTTTCAAGGCCCAGAACTGTCTCCATGAAGTCTAAGAGGAGATGGTTTCCAAGGCGATGGTGGGAGTTTGGATTGTCTGGCATAGTATCTTCCTATCAGGGTGTCCTTCTCCTTCAGCTAGGTTGGCTTACCTAACCCATATATAAATATTGTTATTGTTGTGTTCATCCTTCATTTTCGAAGAAGACCATGACATCAGAGAAAGGATGACATGACTTGCACTGAACTTTGTTTTGAGTGAAGGAGGACTGTGCAAGTCAGCAGCCTCACTTTCTTCTCCTGACCATCTGGATCCAGTGACCAGATATGCATCAAGATGACTGGAAATGGCCCAGGATGCAGTGGGGGAACATGGCCTTTTCAGCTATTCACTTAGAGGGAGGTAATGCCCATTGAGTGAATAGGCCTCTTTAAGAAGTAGTCAGGGAATAATAAGCAAAAGAAAAGAAATAACGAAATGAAGCTGGGAGCAAAGATAAACTGTTACTGCTGATAATCACTCTAAGCCAGCCATTAAGTGGAACTTGGGCATTGAAAATAAAAAGCATTTTCACTAGAGGCTCCTCCATGGACTTTGCCTGAAACTGAGGCCTAGAGTGTCCAATGAATATTGTATATGCACCCACAAGCGTCCAAGGATACAAAGTGACAAATCCCTCCAGAGGCCTTAGAGTCCAAACCCTTTGTGTGATTTGAAAGGAAACTGAGTCCTAGAAAGTTGAATGTAACAGTGTAAGATCACTAGTAAGATCTGAATATTAAAAATGTCAAGTATTTGAAGAGCTTTTGAGTCAGACCCCCTACTGTGATGACAGGAGAAATAGAGGCCTAAGGAGCTTCAGGGATCAGTATTTGGTTAAAGACAATTTCCTAGCTCTAGAGGTAAGAAGACCTTAAGACCTTTCGACGACAAACCCCACTCCCAGGTATCTTCCAGAAACTCAGGCCTAGTGAGCCAAATGACCATTGTATGATTAGCCAGAAAGGTCCAATGAATAAATGTGATTAGTCCTTCAGAGGCCTGAGTCCAAGCACTTCATGTGACTCTAAGGGAAACTGAGTCCTGGAGAGCTGGATAAAGTGTAAGAACACTTCCAAGCTCCTAGGATGAAAAATATCAAGGCATTCAATGGCTTCAGAGCCAGATCCCCTACTGTGACTGTAGGGTAAAGGAAGAATGAGGGCAAGGGAGCTTGAGGGACCTAAATGTCATCACCTACAGGTTCCTAGGCCTAGAGCAAAGAGGACCTTAAGGCAGAGGCTTAGAGAGATGAATGACTATCGCAAGGGTCCCTACATATGTCCAATGACAAAAAGCGACAAGTCTTTCAGAGTCCTCAGAATCCAAACCCTTTATATGACTCTAAAGGAAACTGAGTCTATCCCACTCTAAGATCACTAACAAGATCCTAGGATTAAAGATGCCAAGGCTTTCGAGCCAGACTCTTGTGAGAGTGCAGAAGAAACAGGCCTAGGGACCTTCAGGGGCCTGTATATGATCACCTTTAGGTTCTAAGGTCTAGAGCTAACAAGGCCATTTACACTCGCGGGCCCTCCCTGGACTCTGTCTGAACCTGGAGACTAGAGAGCTGTGAGGACCATTTTTGGATCACCCACAAAGGTCCAAGGACTCAAAATGACAAGCCTTTCAGAGGCCTTGGAGTCCAAGCACTTCATGTGACTCTAAAGGAAACTGAGTGCTGGAGAGCTGGATTGACCAGTTCAAGATCCCTAAGAAGGTCCTAGGATTAAAAATGTCAAGGCCTTCACAGGTTTGAAAGCCAAACTTCTTGTGGTGAAAATAGTAGAAACAGAGGCCTCTGTGATGATTTCCTATACCTAGAGGTAAGAAGACCTTAAGGCTATTGACACCACAAGCCCTTCCCAGGTATCTCCCTGAAACTGAAACCTAGTGAGCCAAATGACCATTACAAGTTCAGTTAGGTGGGTCCATGGACTAAAAATGACAAGTCTTTCAGAAGCCTTGGAGTCTAAGCACTCTATGTTCCTCCAAAGAAAACCAAGTCCTAGAAAGGTGGATAGACAAGTGTGAGATTACTGCCTAGGATGAAAAATATCAAGACATTCATATATGAATAAATGAGAAAAACTACCCCTTTCTTCCCTTACTAGCATGTATGTAGATTATAGGACCTTATCTCTAAAAATGCCATCTCAATTAATCAACCAAATCACCCATCTCTTTATGGTGCTGAGCTGGATTATATGTTAAATAGATTAAAAGGCATTTAGGGTTCAAGTCCACCAGGAGATCAACAACAATGAAGTAGGTAAGCACATATCCCAGAGGGAAACAGTGTTCCAGTGATTAATTTTAGGTAATTGTGCAAAGCTGCAATTTATTTCTGAAGCAAACTGCAATTTAATTATGTAATTCTAGGGGGTGGATAGGTTTTACTATGGTAATAAGTATAGATTATGTAGGAAAATTTTTTAGAAGTTGGCATAAGGCCTCTGTGGTCACATGTCTTTTTTTTTTTTTTTAAACACAGGGGTCTATAGTTATAGTTTTAACACAGTTGGTCTGTAGTTGTCTCTTCAATTTCTTGATAAGAAATAGACTTCATTTCTTAAATGATCCTTTTACAATATGGTTTATATTATGGAACAAATCAAAGGAACATTGCTGAAGGTTTGTGCTGATTATGATGAGAACGTCCTGTGTTTTGATAGTGAGAGGACTCCCTCCAGTGGAAGACTTCATTATATATAGGAGCTTTGAAAAGGCATCTTTCTCAGTGTTTTCTTATGTGGAAATGAGTGAAAATATTCGTTGTTAGTTACTTTCTGAATAGATCATTTATCCCTACACCAGCTTCCTGGGCCTTTCTCTTTGTAACCTCTTTGTTCCCATAAGAAATTAGGCATTTGTTTTGGCTTTATTCCAAATATAAGCTCACGGCCTAGAAAAAATGTTCTTTGGAAATGAGCTATAGTCATGTTAGGCTATGGATTCTAGAGGTATTATAAATCTTTTAACTTTCTGGTTTAAAAAATAGTGGAAGAAGTAAGATATGGTGGAATGAACCCTGGACTAGCTGTCAGAAGACTTCTTAGTTTATAACCCCAGCTTTGTTATTTACTAGTTATGAAAATTTGGACAAGTTAAAACTCATGAAATAAGCAAGAAAAGCTTTTTCCATGGAGGGGAAAAAGGGGGAGGTGAGATGGAAAAAGTGAAGCTTATTCTCATCACATTTAGCTTAAGGAAGGAATATAACATGCACACTCAATTTGGTATGAAAATCTAATTTATATTACAGGAGAATAGGGGAGAAGGGGATAAGTGAAGTGGGGGGACAATGGAAGGGAGGGCAAATGGGAGGAGGGAGCAATTAGAAGTAAACAGTTTTGGGGAGGGACAAGGTCAAAAGAGAGAATAGAATAAATGGGGGACAGGATAGGATAGAGGGAAATATAGTTAGTCTTACACAACATGACTATTACAGAAGTCATTTGCAAAACTACACACATATGGCCTATATTGAATTGCCTGCCTTCTCAGTGGGGATGGGTGGAGAGGGAGGAAGGGAGAGAAGTTGGAACTCAAAGTTTTAGAAATGAATGTTGAGAATTGTTTTTGCATACAACTGAGAAATAAGAAATACAGGTAGTGGGGTATAGAAATTTATCTTGCCCTACAAGACAAGAGAAAAGATGGGGATAAGGGAAGGAAGGGGTGTGATAGAAGGGAGGGCAGATTGGTGGAAGGGGTAATCAGAATGCTGGGCATTTTGGGGTGGAGGAGGGGAGAGGGGGAGAAAATTTGGAACACAAATTTTTGTGGAAATGAATGTTGAAAACTAAAACTAAAAATAAACAAAGAGAGTCTCAAGTTGATTAAAACAAAGACTTACTTTAAAATTAAATTTTAGCATGACTCTGACACCTGAGTCCTACATAGGACAAGCCTTGAAAGTGAGGAAAACTACTAAGAGTGTTATAATCCACATAAGAAGGCAAGACTATAGTATATAAAAATGGTTCAAAAGTTTCCACTCTTGGACTGCTGCTTTCTTCCTGGGCTCCCTACCAACTATTTATGCTTATGTTAGTGGGATTAGCAGCAGGTCCAAGAACAGCTTTATGTTTGGAGGAACATGCTTCGCACTTAAATTTCTCAGGGGCCTTAGCAGTTATGTACTCTCTATCTTTGTAATAGTTACTGATTTAATACTTTTCTAATAAGTTATCTTCTGAGATATAAGGTTAACATGTGGGCCACCATTTGTTTCCCGATATGGTTTCTGATTTACCACAAAATTACCCATTTAGAAAGCAAATTCTGCTAAATGGTGGATAGCATAGCCAGGAGAATTTGATCATTCTTTCTTCTTCCATCTCTGTCCATCTTCCTTCCTTGATGAATCTCCCAAACTATACTTGAATGTCTTGTGTTTTATATAACTGTGTGCATGTGCTATACTCCAAGGTAGAATATAAGCTCTTTGA
Organism: Potorous gilbertii; assembly: GCA_028658325.1. Lineage (NCBI taxonomy): Eukaryota > Metazoa > Chordata > Mammalia > Diprotodontia > Potoroidae > Potorous > Potorous gilbertii. The sequence continues at coordinate 144,659,945 of CM053772.1, forward strand.
GGGCAAGTACTGCATTAAAAAACAAAGCAAAACTTTGTATCATCAGCCTTTAGTAGCAACCACTTCTCTACAAACATCTTTTGATTTGTACTCGTACTTTCATTTTCCCCTGATATATCATCAATGTTTTATAAAAGTCTTTGGACCTTAAATTGTATGAAAGTACATAGAATGAACTCTATAGAAGTGACATTCTTCTATTGTTAACAAATTTCTTTTATTGGTACCAAAAAAAGTAGTTGTATCCAGATTTACAAAATAGTTCTAAATATTTTTCAAGTAGTCTGGCTTTACCCAATCCAAAATTAACTTATTTATTCCATCCTTCCTTCTTTTTTTGTGTGACTATGTTATGTAAACTTGATGAATTTTTTTCATCTGTTTGCTTTAACTTGGCTTTAACTTTAACTTCTTTTTAAACTGTATAAAACAGTGCTGTTTGGGTTTTTGTTTTTGTTTTTTTTTCAAATTCTGTGATCCTGGGATGGTATTGAAAGAAGAAATTGTGTTGTGCCAAGCACAAAGTGAAAGCAAAACCCTAAAGATATGAATTTGATTCAGGATCTAAGAACTGTAATGTATGGTTGGAATGTAACTTCATAGTTATCACCTCCTTGTGCATTTAGGACAGGTTGAAAAGAAAACTAACCATTCTGTTGCCAAAGTGATTTTCTTGAAGCAGGATTTGAGCATGTTACTCTTCCCCTTATCCCCCTAATCCATAAACTCCAGTGACTTCTTATTACCTCCAGCATCATATATAATATCTTCTGTTTGGCTTTTAATAATCCTTTACAGTCTGACTCCTTTTTCCTATTTTTCCAGTCTTAGACTTTACTCCCCTCCATGTATTCTACCATCTAGTGACTTCAGTCTCCTTAGTATTCTTTGAACAGAATACAGTCTCTGGATTCTATGCTACTGTACTGGCCATCCTCTAGGACTGGAATACATTCTCCACTGTCTTCTGATTCTTGGCTTTCTTCAAGATTCAGCTGAAGTCCTACCTTGTGGAGAGGACTTTCCCTCTTACTGTTTCCCTTCCCACTGTCCCTTCGTTGATGCCATGCATTGCTAGTATGTTCTCTCTGACTACTTTTCATTGATGCTTGTCACACAGCAATTTTTTGGCATGTTAACTCCCTCATTAGAATGTGAGTTTCTTAAAGGCAGGGATTCTTTTGTTTCCTTTTTTTTTGTAACTTTTCTTTGAATTCTCATCACTTAGCATCGTACCCAGCACAGTCAAAGTGTATGAGTTATTGCAGATAAGTTCCTCAGCAAAAGAAAGAGACTGAGGGGGAGAATGAGGAAGGTAACATGCAGTTCTGTCTTTCCTCGGTAACTGGCCCATTTACCTTCATTTCTCTCTTCAGGATCACTGTAGATGGAAGCCAGAGTGAACAGGGAGAAGACCACAAAAGCCAGCAAGATGAAGGCCATTTCCAGGTTGGTGAATGGAAACTCCATGAATGACAAATTTTGCTTTGCCTACAATGGAAAGCAATCAGTCAACTAAAAAACAGTTATTGAGTGCTTATCATATGCCAGCACTGTATTAAGCGCTGGAAAAGTAAACATTGACTTGGCATGTTATTATCTAGAGGGCATTTGCAAACAGCTGTTTATTTTGGTGCACAGAAAGATATAAGATCCTGCTTAGACTTGTTGAATGACTTAGGTATATTAGGAAACAATCTGTTGACTTAGACAGAAATAGAGGTATCTCACGTCTGGAAATTCAGTAAACTTGAATTTTTACCTGTTCTAGAGAGTTAGATATTTTATTTTTATGTAGCTAATGCTTCAAATTCAAAAACTTATACTTTTTTTTTTTGCCATGTGATAGTTTTCCATATAGTAGTTCTACATGGATAATGGTCAGATATCTGGTCATAATAAAACATGTGAATATGCTTAAAAATAGAAATACATGTGTAGGTCAGGTTGTTTTGTCTTGTGGCTTGAAGAGAGGCAGAATAGGCATTGTTGGCCTCTTCTTTCTCTACCTTTCTTCAAGGGAGACTTTATTTTATGCCAAGAAGGGAAGCAGGAAGTTGGGGCCAGAAACTTGGCCATTGTGCTATCCTCAGAGAGAGGGTATCAGAATAGAATTATATCTAACTGCTCTCTTGAATATTGTTAGTCTAGGGGATGTAGTTTTCAGATTCAAGCTGAACTTCTGAGCACTGTTTCTTACTTACTGCCTTAGTTGAGCTAGTTGGGAAAGGAGGACCTAAGCTTTAAATCCAAGATTCAATTCCCTTCCCACCAAATACCAGTTTCACAAAGCAATCAGAAAAGAAACTCATTTATTCAAGTTGAGAGAATAACAGAAGTCAGAGGAAGTATATATAGGAGTATCTTGAAAACTATGTTTGTAAAAATATCAAATTAAATGTTTAAAGGCTACAACCTATATGCAAATTGCCTCACTCTTCAAATAATGTCGTTGCTATAAAAGAGGAAAAAATGAATACACACACACACACACACACACACACACACACACACACACACGCCCCATATGACAATATGGAATAAAAGAACTCTCCAATTAGGAGCTCAGAGAGAGTCCTAGGTATCACCCACAGGGAAATTTCCTGAAGTCTCTAGTGTAGAAAACTGGTGATAGGGACATTAGAGAGACTGTTAACTCTTTTCATATCATCTTCTCTTAAGAGTCATATTCTCTCTTGAAGCTGGAAACCAGATGATGCCAAAGTCACTGTAGAACACCAAAAGACTGGAGAGCCCTGAAAAGACGGCAGAAACTTTCCTCTATTCTATTCTTAAACTCCACCCTTCCCCTTATGCAGTTGGGGGCATTGATCTCCACCAGTGATGAGAAAGTCCCCTACCAATGCGCTTTGGGACTTATGTTACATATATGTATATTTAAATGTGTATACATATATGTATATATATTTATATACACATATATAATATATACACATATATACATATAGAGAGAGCATATTCAGTAAATAAATAAGAGAAAATAAAACATTGCACATTAGCATTCTGTTATAAGTAAATATTGCTATCACTCCTTTATATATCCCTCTCTCTAAAAGTTCAAGTGTGATGAGGACTCTGGGAAGATGGTGGAGTGGGTCAGAAACTCTCCACATTTCCCACACAAATGAGATAATAAAAGCACATCAGAGCAAACATAGAGCCATAAAAGTAAATAAAACTAGGAGCAGAATAGGAGCCCTCATGGGACAATCAGAGAAGATCTGAAGAAAAATCCCAGGAAGAGGTTTGGTTCCTGTGAAGAGTAAACACCTGATGCTAATCATGCTTAAACAACAAGCAGCAAAGCCAGGGTTAGCTGAGTTGGGAATCTGCCTTGGCCCCAGTCACAGGAACTTTTACCCCCCAGGATAGTGAGGGGTTTGGGCATCTTGAGCCAGGGAAGATTGAGGGAACCTCTGCTGTTAAGGAATGCCAGACCCAGATGTGCTGTAGAGATGTGACCTAGTGAGAGAAGGAACCAGCACATACCCAGTGAGTGCAGAAGCAGTGTGGCAGGAATGCAGCTGGTTATGGGCAGTTACATAAAGCTGGAGGTCTTAGTTTCAGTTCCAGACCAGAGGAGAAACTGAAGGAGGATCTAAGGCCAGAGGCACCATCCTCCATACCCTAGGACTAGAGGTAATTACCAAAAATAAGCTGCTACAAATTTTAAAAAATGAATAGGCAAAGGAGAAAGAACCATACAAAATTACTATATGACTAGAGAAGATTAGAGTTTGTCTTCAGTGGAGGATACTGAAGCAAAGAGTACCTTCTGCCCCCAAAGAGTAATGTCAAGTGGTCACCTGCCCAAAAAGAATTCATAGAAAACTTTAAAAAGACTTTTAAAGTTTCACTGAGAATGAGGAAAAAATTGTAAAAAATCAAATAAGAACAATCTAAGAAGAACAAGAAGATTATTAAAAAAAGTCAAGCAATTAGAAAAGGATCCAGAATCTTAAGCAAGAAAATGACTCCTTGAAAATAAGAATTGGACAAGAAGAAGCTGGTGATGTTATAAGAGACCAAAAAATAATGAAACGAAACATAAAGAATGAAAAAATAGAAGAGAATGTGAAACATCACATAAGAAAAACTTATGATCTTGGACTACCTGAAAGCTATGATCAAAAAAAAGGATCTAGATACAACAATACAAGAAATAAAGAAGATTGTCTTGAACAAGAGGGGAAAGTAGAAATAGAAAAAAATCCACTGATCAATACCTGAAACAGATCCTACAAGGAAATGCACAAGAATATCATAGTCAAATTCAGAGTCCCCCAGCTCAAGGATGAAATATTATGAGCAACAAGAAAAAAAAATTTAAATATGGTGATTCTACAATTAGAATCACACAAGACCTAGCAGCAGTGACACTAAAAGATTTCAGATTTTGGAACACTATATGTCAAAGAGCAAAAGACCTGGAGCTATGGCTGAAATTATCATACCTAGTAAACTAAGCATAATCCTGAATGAAAAAAAAGAATATTTAATGAATTCAGACTTGTAGGACTTTGTTAAAAAAAGAAAAGCAAAATCCTGAACTTAATAGAAGATTTGACATACAAGAGTCAAGAGAAATATAGTTTGTACCAAAGACTAATTACAAGGGACTCAATAAAAAGAGACTCTTTATCTTTTATATGTAAAATGTACATCTAAGATTGTTATTAGTAATTGGGTAGTTTGTAAAAAAAATTGAGGGAGACCTGAGCATGATATGACTTTAAAAAGTAAAACCATTTAGAAACAGTTAAAAAAGAGTAATTATCTTATACAAATGAGGTGGGAGAGGAAGAACTGACATGGAGAAATTTGATTGGGGAGGAAGGCTAGTAGTTCTGGAAACCCATTTTCATGGGAAATGGGTTCAAGAGGGAACAGTACATAAATATCTAGAAGATAATAAAAGTCTTCTAAATTAAGAAATAAATAAAATGCTAAGGGGATAGGGAGGGATGAGAGGATAAGGGAGGGATCTCTAGAGTAGAGGTTGAGGAAATAGAGTAAAGGGAGGTATAGAAATGTGTTTAGATTATTGAGAATGGAAAGATAAGGGAGAGGTGTTTGGATGAGGAGGTTAAGTAATACAAGGGCAGTAGCAGATGCAAGTAAATAGAGGAGTCAGGAAGGATAGGAAATAGGAGTTATGTAGCTCAGCAGTACAATTTGTTAGTAAAAAATGAGTAGTAATCCTGATCTTGGATAAAGTTAAGGCTAAAATAGATTTAATCAAGAAAAAAATAGGGAAACTACACTGTGTTATCAGTAATATCTATCAATGTTGTTTTGGACTATTTGAAACAAATAGTATAAAGTTATCCTGAGGAATATCTGATCACTGGATTCAGATGACTGGAGGAGAAGTGGGGCTGCTGACCTTGCACAGCCCTTCTTTACTCAAAACAAAGTCAAGTGGAAGTCATGTCATCATATCTCTGGTGGCATGGTCTGCTTCAGCAACAAAGGATGAACACAAACCTCTTGACTATTCATCTGAACTCAATAGACTCACGTGTGTGTCCTCTGTCTATGTAGAGCCCTTCTAACTTCCCAAGTAATGATAAAGATGTTAGGACTTGCACATATCATCTTCTGAAATAGGAATATGAACAGCTTAACCTTATAGAATCCCTTATGATTTCTTTTTTATGTTTACCTTTTTATATTTTTCTTGAGTCTCATATTTGAATGTCAAATTTTCTATACAACCCTGGTCTTTTCATCTGGAATGTTTAAAGGTCCTTTATTTAATTAAATGACCATCTTCCCCCTACCCCCAAAGAATTATACTGGTTTTTGCTGGTTAGGTTATTCTTGGTTGTAAACTTAACTTCTTTGCCTTCTAGAATATTATATTCCAAGTCCTCAGCTCCATTATTATGAAAACTGTTAAATCTTGTGTAATCCTTACTGTGGATCCCAGATATTTCTATGGTTGCTTTCTGGCTGCTTGCCATATTTTCTCATTGACTTGGGAGCTTTGGAATTTGGCTGTAATATTTCTGGGAGTTTTCATTTTAGTATGCCATTCCAAAGGGGATTGGTGTATTCCTTTTAGTTTTTATTTTATCCTTTAGTTCTGAGATACCAGAGCAATTCTCTTTTATCATTTTTTGAAAAATGATGTCTGAACTCCTTCTTTGATCATGTTTTCAAGTAGTCCAATAATTCTTAAATTCTCTCTCCTCAATCTGTATTCCAGTTCAGTTTTTTCCCCATGAATTCACAATTTCTTCCATTTTTTTCTTTTTCTTTTTGTATTATTTGTTGGTGTCTAGTGGAGTAATTAGCTTCTACTTGTCCAATTTTAATTTTGAGAAATTATTTTCTTCAGTGAGCTTTTGCATCTTTTTCATTTAGCCAATTTTGCTTTTTAAATAGTAATTTTTTAACATCAGTATTTTTATATCTTTTTTTTACCAAGTTGTTAATTCTCTTTTCATAATTTTTTCGCATAGTTTTTATTTCCCCAATTTTCCTCTATCATTCTCATCTCTTTCATTAACTCTTCCAAGAATTCCTGTTTGGCTGGTGTCCAATTTTCATTTTTCTCACCTTTCAGGTTATGCTTGTAGGTATTTTCCCCTTATTGTATTGTTTTGAGTTTGTATCTTGATTTTCCCTGTCATCATAGTAGCTTTTCATGGTTTTTTTTTTTTACTCAATTTCTCAGCCTGTTTCTTGACTTTGAGCTTTATGTTAAAATTGGACTATGCTTACCTAAGTGTGGTGGTGATGGTATTGTCTCATGCTTCAAGTTTTTTTTTTTTTTGTGCTGTTATTTTCAGAGCTAATTCTGGAAGTCTACAAATTTTTTGTGCTTGCAAGGTGGTGTTGATGTGGGAGAGGTATGATCACTCTTTCCTGGTCTGTATTCTGATCTTTATCCAGGAAGGGTTCCTGTTCCCCTGAAACCATAAATGCTAGTTCTCCTCTGTGCCCTTGAGCCATTATCAGGTCCTTTGTTTCCCAGCAGCTGTAAGTTCTAGCACTCCTGTCTACTCTAGAATTGTGACCAGGGCCATGCTCTCTTATGCTTGACCTCATGAGGGCCTATCTACCCTGTAACTGCAATCCCAAAATCTGTTTGGGTAATACAGTTGCCCAAATAGTACCTGGTCCTGCACCTAGTATCAGCTTTAGGGTCTGCTGTAATCTCCTGCTGACCCATTATCTGACCCTCTTAATGTCTCCTGGGTTGAAAATTTCTTTCTTTCTTTTTTTTTATATAATATAAATTTATTTATTTAACTTTTTACATTCATTTTCACAAAATTTTGGGTTCCAAAATTTTCTCCCCATTTGTCTCCTCCCCCCACCCCAATACACTGAGCATTCTAATTTCCCCTATCACCAATCTG
>CM053772.1:144667835-144736592 GCA_028658325.1 Potorous gilbertii
TGTTCCATTCTAATTTTGAGAGAACTATTTTCTTCAGTGAGCTTTTGAACCTCTTTTTCCACTTGACTAATTCTGCTTTTGAAAGCATTCTTCTCCTCATTGGCTTTTTGAACCTCTTTTGCCAATTGAGTTAGCCTATTTTTCAAGGTGTTATTTTCTTCAGCATTTTTTGGGGTCTCCTTTATCAAGGTATTGACCCTTTTTTCATGTTTTTCTCGCATCTCTCTCATTTCTCTTCCCAGTTTTTCCTCCACCTGTCTAACTTGATTTTCAAAATCCTTTTTGAGCTCTTCCATGGCCTGAGCCCATTGGATATCTATTTCAGATGTCTGGGATACAGAGGCCTTGACTCCTATGTCTTTACCTGATGGTAAGGATTGTTCTTCCTCATCAGGGAAGAAGGGCTGAATCATTTGTTCACCAAGCAAGTAACCTTCTATGGTTTTATTTTTTTGCCCCCTTTGCTGGGCATTTTCCCAGCCAGTTAGTTGACTTCTGTGTTTCCTTTCCACACCCACCTTGCCTGCAGATCTGCCCAGCTAGTGCTTGGTGTCTGAGATTCAAATGCTGCTCCCCAGCCTCAGGGCTTTTGGTGCCAGGACTGGCTGCTATTCAATGGGAGCTTAAGTTCTGGTGCTCAGGTGGGGGCAGGGCCGCCTCCCAGGCTCAATTCCCTCAGGGGGTTTATGCAGAGACCTTCTATAATGGAGCTCCTGCCGAGCATCTGCCTGCTCCAGGTGCCTCTGGCCGCCCGCTGCCTCTGCTGCTGCCTCCTGAGGCGGCCAGAGTCATGGAGACACCCCACTCCCCTCTCAGCCCGTCCAGACATCTCTTTCACTGACCTGTGCGCCTGTGGCTGGAGGAAACTTCGCAGCCGCTGGAGATTCTGTCCCTGAAGCCTGCTTGGATCTGTTCAGTTCTCTTCATGCTGCGCAGTTGGGGCAGGGCAGGGCTGGGCTCCACTCCCGTCTGGTGCACAACGGACCTTTGGGATCGGTTTTTCAGGGCTCTCTGGAACGGAAATCTCCTTCACCCCGTTGCTGTGTGGCTTCTACTGTTTCAGAATTTGTTGGGAGTTCTTTTTATAGATAGTTATGGGCTGTGGGTTCAGAGCTAGCATATGTGAGTCTTTCTACTCCGCCATCTTGACTCCACCCCCTGGTTGAAAATTTCTAAAGCTGCTGCTGTTGTTGTCCCAGTTACCTCCAAATTCCACAGCTCTATATTGCTCTATATTGTCTGGGATAGTCCTCTTCTTCCTGCCTCCCACACCAGTATCATGAACCTTTTATGCTGACCTCCTAAGATGTTTTGGATTGGAAAAATGTCTCATCCCTGGAGGTAAAGTCTCCCCAAGGTCTAGAATTGTCAAATTTATTTGTAGTTCAAATGTTTATGGCACTTTAGTGATTTTGACCAATCTATTTCAAATAGTAGTCACATTCAATTGAAGGCCATAGTGAAAAGGCAGTGGGAATGTTTCACTTGATATCCTACACTTTGTATAATGCTTATCTTCCGAGTCAAATCTCCTATCCTCATGCAATGAGATATAATCCAGTCTGGCTATATGAAGAAAGTACCAATCTATAAACTGGGTAAATGATCCCTTGCTTATAAAAAAAAAAATTGTAGACCCTAGACATAGAGGTGACAATAAACTTTGCCATGATCAGATTTGCAGACTAGCTGTTGTTTAAAATAGTGTCTCAGTGCCTTATTTTAATTTCCTCTCCATTCATTGTGGTACTAGGGGACTGTTCAGTCAACACAGGGGTAGGAGATCACCATCAGTGTTCTGTTTTGTTGGGATCTTTTATGGACAGTTGCTGGAAGGCTATGTACAGTGAGGACCAGATGTTTGATGCCACTGCATTTTCTTTTCCAAACTCATCCCCTTGAAAGCTTTTTTTTAGCAAATGGCTGAGGATGACTTTTGATTTTATTTTTCACCCTAAAAGAAAGCCACCCAGCTCAGTGAGGTACCTGTCAGTACTTGCCTCTGTAACTAATGATAAAACATTCATCTCCTCCTTTTGTAAGTGAGGAACAGAGACCTGATGGGGGGAGGTAACCATTTCTTGGTGCCCTTTTTGACTGAATCAATAATGATGATAACTAACAATTACACAGTGTTTGCTAACACGCCAGGTGCTATGCTAAGTGCTTTACAATCATCTCATCTGATGCTCACAACAACCTTGGATGGTAGGTGCTATTACTGTCTCCATTTTGCACATGAAGAAGATGAGCCAAAAGCAGTTAAGTTCCTTGCCCGGGGTCACAGAGCGAGTAAGAATATGATGCTAGGTTTAAATCAAGATCTTCCTGATTCAAGACCCAATGCTCTCTCTACTTCATTTACTGCCTCAAATGCTATTTAAGAACTTGAGGATACTCTTGATAACCACAGTGTTTTTTAAGATGGATTTATTTGCATTTCAGGGCAATGCAAAACATTTACTGTATCTATATTCTGCCAGGGAGTCAATTTATACCCAAATGTGGTCATATTAGTTATTGAATCCCTAGAAGTATCTCATGAGGATTCTGGTGAAGAATAGATATTTTCCTTGGATGTCATTGAAATTCCCTGATTTTGCACCTGAAATTGATCACAGAATACCCTCTTTTTCATTCATTGATTAATAAGGACATACATTTGGTCCCCTTAGAATGTAAACTTGTCCAAGTGACCACTTCATTCATGTTCTGTAGCATTTTACTTAAAGGGACTGGAGTGTCTGCTGCTGTGTCTCAATCACCTGCATATGCATAAGCTAGGACATTGAATAGTTCAATACTAAAATGTTATAACTGACACCATATGTTTATAGCCAATTTAAAGACGTTGTTTAAGTGTTATTTTTTTCAGCCTTTTCAGAAGTCTTTCTCCATGTCTATATATACTTTCCACTCTGCCTTTTAGAGTCTCTGGCTTTCTTCAAAGCACAACTTGAGGACACTTACTCTGTGTGCCTCAGTTTCCTTCATCTGAAAAAGATGGGATAAAGTGGACTCTAAGTTCTCTTCCAGCTTTATAACAGTGATGTTATTATATGAAAGTTGCCTTTCCTGCTTTCCCCAATCATTAACACTTAAAAGAATTACTTTGTATTAATTTGTAGGTACTTAGTATTTTCTTCCTGATTCAGCTCCAGATGAATCCTGAAACATTTTAAATGAAACCTTGCCTTTCCTCCCTCTTCCCAAACTCCCAGTTGGTACTGATCTCTTGACTGATTCATCTTGTATTTACCTAGCTTCTGTTTAATTATTGTTTAATCTATATATACTTAGGCATATACATATTGTTATAAGACTTCTTTGACAGCATAGATTATTTCATTTTTGTTTTTGTTTTGCCTAACACTTAACACAGTACCTGGCATATTGTTGGCACTTAATACTTGTTGACTGATAGATTAATTGTGTACATGCTGTGTCCTCCTGAAAGAATATAAGGTCCTTGAAAATAGGGGTTGTTGTGTTTTTGTAATGCTAGCACTACGTGTAGTGCTTGGAGTTTAGTAGTTGATAAATGAATGTTCACTGAATTAAATTGACTAAATGAATTGATACTTCAGGAAGAAAAACAACTGGAACTATCAAAATCTATAAATCATATAGATTGATTGATTAAGAAATATTCTGATAAAGGAAGGGAGAGTTCTTTTGACTCATATACTAGCAAGTACATAACATCTCCTGCTAGCAGGGTGGCAAGTTTACAGTTGAAGCATGTGTTAGGCAAACCCTCAGATCCCTGAATGATAAAGTCAAATCTGAACCAAAGATAAATATTATGTTAGTAATTCAACCTTGAAAACTCCCATGTCTGGACCTAACAAAACAGTTAGTCTAAAGAACTATCATCAGAAAGCCAAACATAAATGGAAATTATAGGATCATTAGCTGGGATTTCCAGTGTGTTTCTATTGGACCCCTTCTTTAATCTTTACTATACATCATAAAATCTGTTGTCTACCTTTCTAAGCTGATTTCACCTCTCAAGTGCTCTGTTCAAGACAAAATAGCTGATTTGATGTTTCCTGTATATAACGTTCCATTTTTCATATCCCTGCACAAGCTGTGGTCTATACCTAGAACACTTTCCCTCCTAACTTCTGTATCTTCTTTGTATGTTGTTTTTCCAAGCAAAATGTCAGGGACTGTCAGTTTAATTTTTGTACCCTCAGCACTTGCTACAATACGTGGTATAGAGTAGCTACGTAATACATCAGTCAGCATCTATTAAGTATCTGCTGTGTGCAAGACACTATGCTAGATACTTGGGATACAAAGAAAGGCAGAAGACAGTCCCTGCCTTTGAAGAGCTCACAGTCTAATGGATTAATAAATACTTATTAGACTGCATGACTAAATTTAATTTTCTTCCCATTCTCTGTGCTTTATCTGTGATGTTGGCAAACTAAAATTCAATTAAGTTTCCACGTAAATAGACAGCATATCCTGATGGCCCTATGATGGCACTTAGCTTGTTAATGTCTTATGACGGTCCTAGAATTGGTGAATGGATGCTACCTCCATACTCCTCCAGGCTGCCATACCTATTCATTATGTCCTACAACTTCAGCATGCATGTAAAAGCTACTCCAGTGAAAGAGAAATCAAAGGAATCAGGGTCTAAAGACAAAAGAGAATGGGTTATCTTGATAATTTAGAGGAAGTAGTGTGAGGAAAATGTGAACAGTATTCTGGTGATTTTCTCAGCAACCATAAAACTGGACAAGGCCTATTTATTTCTTAAAGTCTGGACAGATTCTGATTTCCTCTCCCTCGTGTTGTATTTCTGAAACTAAAGTTATGAGTCTGTGATCAGAGGCAGAATTAGTTAAATCATCTTGGCACTAATGTCCTGGGTGGATTTAAAATCACTCTGGCAGTCATATTGGAAGTTAGCTGATATTTAAATCACCTTGGCATAAATAAATGGGATCTAGTTCCTTGTTCAAATGCATGAGTACCCTGAAATAGGAAAAGGGTTTGATACAAGGATCTTTTGTTTCTAGAAAGTAAGTCAGCTTGGCATTGGCTGTTACTTAGAGGCCTTGTAGGTAGGTATGTATACTTATATACACACATACATATATACATTATATATATATATGTATGTATGTATATATATATGTATGTATGTATATATGTATGTATGTATATATATGTATGTATATGTATGTATGTATATATGTATATATATATATACCCATATATATTATTTTTTAGAAGCATATTTTATTGGAGGTTATTTTACCATGGTTTCAATGTGCTTATAGTCTTATAATGTCTTTAATATAATATAGTATTTATAGCTATCCCCAAATTAGATTTCTCTAAGGGTGGTTGTGAGGTTTCACAGCAGCCTGGGACTTGTTTTATATCAGAGATGTCTCCCCTACCTCGTGGGGAGGTGGAGGTTTAAGGAAACCATGAAAATCAGTACTGGCTCTAAGTGCCCCAGGCTGAAAGGAAAATCAGGCAAAAGACCATAAAAATTGGCTATATATTCAGTGAAATTCAATACTTTATACTTTTCTAATATGATTTTGTTTAGTTTTTATAGGAAGGCATGTCATTTCACAGCTTGTCTTTCAAGGTCTTATTCAAGTCTTACTTGCCTCCCTTGACCATGACAAATGACACTGATCTTCCTAGTTAATTTCTTTAGCTTTTATTAATGATACAACTCACTAAATACGTTTTGTTATTACCCTTTGCTTTTTGCACCATGGTCGTATGTCCCATCCTGTTCCCCTCTACTAAATCCTCCCTTTGTGACAAGGAAAAATTGTTAAGCCAAATAAAGTGATATAGTGATCACACCTCTAAAATTGTGCACCCAGTTCTATACCCATAGTTCCCTTCTCTCTTGACTGAGAGGAGGGAAGTGCGTTATTTCATCTTTTTATTTTGGAATGAAGACTGAACAGTAGAGTTTGAATCTCTTTTAGTAACAGGCACATTCTGACATTGTTATAATTATCAAATATGTTGTTCTCTTATCTATCGTCAATTTTTCTCAATCAGCACAAGGCAGAGCGTATAAAGTATTTTATGTGTAAATATCTTAATTCCCCAATGATACTATAATGCACTGGAGCACAGAGGCTTAAATTTCTTCTATATTTCTTACACCATCTTGCACATTGCTGGGCTTGAATTAAATTCTGAAATTGAAATATATTATCTACAGGTAGATCTTCCTGCCTAATATTAATGATTCATATTTGTATGTACTTTAAAATTTCAGAGCAATTCCTAACAACCACTCCTTGAAGCCAAGGATGACTTGCCCAAATCCTGACTAGAGAAGGGGTTTCTTGCTGAGGAATAGGGAGAGGTCCAATTGGACAGATAAGTTGAAGCTGGTTAATAGAGGGCCTTGATTTCCAAGATTATTCTGAACTGGATTTGAAAAGCAAAAGGGGTTTATTGTGCACAGGGTGAATTGAAAAGTGGTTATTGAAGTGAAAAATAGATAGTGAAAGGAGAGAGACCAATGAAAAGGCTATAACATGATCCAAGAATGAGGTAGTAAAGTACTGAACTTACATATTGACAGTTAGAATAGATAGGAAAGCATGAAACTGGAAAATATTTTGAAGAAGGGAAGCACAACTTGCTGATTGATTGGATATGTCAGATGTAAAAAAAATAAAATGACACTTTGATATTGGTTAAATATATCAAGGAGGGGAAGAATATAATCAAAATCATTAGAAAGAAGGATCTGTGAAGCTATGAGAAGGATATATACTCTATAGATACATGAAAGATTCTGCCCATTATCACTACATGGTATTATCTTATATTTCCTACCCCATCCAACTACCAGTCATAAACAGGCCCAGGTTGGAATGAGAAAATAATGGTTTCTTGATTAGAAAAAGTCTTCACATTATATATCTTTGATTAATATCTGATATTTTTTGAACTTCTCTATTACTGTCAAGAGTACCACCATCCTTGGAGCCATCCAGGTTCACACCTTATCATACTCAACTTTTTACTATGACTCACCTTACATGTCCAGTTAATTATTGACATTTCAGTTTCTACAACAGCTCTTCTGTATGTCTCCTTCTTTCATCTATCCTAGTTGAAGCCTTCTCCATGTTTTCCTTGGTCTATTGTGATGTCATTTTAATTGATCTCTCTGTTTCAAGTCTTCTCCCCTATAATTCAGTTACCAAAGTGATCTACCTAAAGCACAGATCAGACTTTCTCACCTCAGTAAATTTCAGTAGCTTCCTATTAGTCCTCAGATTAAATATTGCAGACTTATCTATTTGATATTTAAAGCTCTTCATATCTTGACCTTTTCCTGTCTTTCTAGGCTTCTTACACATTATTACCCTTCATACATTCTATGGGTCAGTCATAATGTCCTACTTGCTATACTTATATATGATATTTCATCGCAAAATTCTGTGTACTTACATTGGCTATTCTTAAACTTCTTCACCTCTGCTCTTTAGAATCCTTTGCTTCCTTCAAATCTCAACTCACATGCAACCTTCTGTGGAAGATGTTTCCTGGTCCCCTCTCCCTGTTTTTTCCAGCCACTAGTTCATTACCTCTAAGTTTAGCTTATAGATACTTTTCATGGATCTCATATATACTTATGCATGTACGTATTCTTTTCCCCATTAGAATCTAAGTTCTTTGAGGGATCTGATAGTTTTTGCTTTTATTTTTGTATCTCCAGTACTGAGCACAGTGCCTGACATAGATTATATGCTTTATAAATGATTGCTGATTGATATCTGAGATATATAGTGAATTGAAACAAATATATGGAACCAAGAGTTATACCTCAGTAAATAAGTTATCAAGTAATATAAGCAGTTTTTGGAAAATAAAATATAAATGATTAATAACTATATGAAAAAGTCCACATCATGAATGCAAATGGGAATAAGAGATATTACCTCATACCTATCAAATTTGACAAGGTTGATGAAGGACAGAAATAATGCATATTGTAGAGTCTGTGGGAAGCCATGAACAACAATGCACTGTTGGTAGAGCTATGGAGAGGTCCTCCATAGGATGATTAGGAGAAAAAATGGAAATTTAAGAGATAGTAATAGTAACCTTTATATGCCTACTATGTGCTAAGCACTCTACTAAGTGCTTTACAATTATTATATCACTTGTTACTCACAACAACTCTGGGAGGTAAGTGCTATCCTTATTTACACATGGGAAAACTGAGGCAAACTTGCTGTATTGGTAATTTAAATGGGACACATGGAAGCCTGAGTTACATGAGTCCGAGTCACAGGAGCCTCTGGTGGGAGGAGTCTGTTGAACAGGAAGAAGAAAAGCTAGAGCAGAGCTGAGAGGAAATTGGTCAGAGCAGTCAGAACTGAAGGACACAGGTAAGCAGACTGCTGGCTAGTGTGAGTGAAAGTGATTGTGATTTTGTTTAAGGGAGCTGGTTTGTGGGAAGCCTCACAGGCTTCGGAATGGTGTTGTTCTCTGCATTGTTATTGTGTATATATTTTTGTTACTGTGATGGATTTGGCTTTCTGGTGTCTGAATAAATGTTTTAGTTCTATCTTCTGTGTGGAGAATCTGTTGTATTTCGTGATTCAGAATTGTGCCATGATACTCATGGCTGTCGTAGGTGTTGTGAATATTACATTGGCACTACACTTGCCCAGGGTAACAAAGTCCCAACTATCAGAGACCAGATTTAAACTCAGGTCTTCCTGACTCCAGCTCTCTATACACTGTGCTACCTTGGTGCCTTTAAATGGCTTGTACATTTCATACAATGATACTACCAATGATGGCATATAGCACAAGGAGATCAAAGACAGAATTAAAGTTCTCATATATGCAAAAAATATTTATAGTAGTATTTTTATGGTAGTAAGAAATTGGCCTGCATAGCTCAGTAAAACTAGGAGCTATGCTATGCAAGATTATTTAAGGTAGACAGGACCTAGTGGAGAGTTCAGATAACCGGTGATTCACGGGAAAAGGAAAAGAAAACCCTATGTATTAAAATGATAAAAGTATTAAAATGATAAAAGATGTGACACTGGAAGATGAGCTTCTTAGTTCAAAAGGTGTCCAACATGTCACTGGTGAATAGTAGTGGACAACTACAAGTAACTCTATACTACGGAAGCAGCTGGGCCAGAGCCAAATGGAAGCTTAGCTATGGACCTGTCTGGTGACAAAGGGAAAGTCTGATACTGCAAAGTTCAGTATTGCAGAGGAATCAGGGATGTAAGATCTATGAACTAAAGTGAGCTGAATGTGGTCAAATATATATCAGTGAACTTAAATAGATGGGAATGGATGAATTTTATTCAGGTGATTATTATATATGTTACTATGGGCAAGAATCCCTCAGAAGAAATGGAGTAGCCCTTATAGTCAATAAAAAGAGTGAGAAAAGCAGTACTGGGGTATAATCTGAAAAATGACAATGATATCTATTCAAATCCTAGGCAAACTGTTCGGTATCACAATAATATGTCTATGCTTCAACCACTGATGCCAAAGAGACCAAAGTTACTCATTTCTATGGAGACCTATGACATCTTCTAGAAGTAACACCAAAAGAAGATGTTATCATATTCATCATAGGGAATTGGAATGCTAAATCATGACATCAAAAAATAATTGGAATAACAGGCAAATTTGCCCTTGGAATACAAAATGAAGCAGAACAAAGACTAAAATAGTTTTGTCAAGATAGAAAACGCTTTTTCAACAGTCCAAAAGTTGAATACACATAGATATCACCAGATGGTCAACATAGAAACCAGATTGATTATATACTTTGCTGCCAAAGGTGGAGAAGCTCCATACAGTCAGTTAAAATAAGACCTAGAGCTAATTGTGGCTCAGATCATGATCTTCTTATTGCAAAATTCATACTTAAATTGAAGAAAGTAGGGAAAGCCATCTGACTGTTGGTATGACTTAAATAATATCCCTTATGAATACTAAATGGAAGAATATTGTATGGGAGGCAGCAATAAAAAATATTCCAAAGAAAAAGAAAAGCAAGAAAGCAAAATAGCTATCTGATGATAGGCTTTAGAAATAGCTAAGGAGAGAAGAAAAACAAAAGAAGGGGAAAGATATACCCAAATGAATGCAGAATTTCAGAGAATAGCAAGGGTGGGATGAAGTTTTCTTAAATGAACAATGCAAAGAAATAGAAAAAAGTAATAGAATGAGAAAGATCTCTTTAAGAAAATTAGAATAATCAAGGGAATGTTTCATGCAAAAATGGGCTCAATAAAAGGCAAACCACAATGTTGTGGTTATTGACCTAGAACCGAATAACCTGGAGAGTGAAGTCAAGTGGGCCTTAGGAACCATTGCTAACAATAAGACTGGTGGTGGTAACACAATTCTAGCTGAACTATTTAGAATCCTAAAAGATGATGCTATTAAAATGTTGCACTCAGTATGCCAGCAAATTTGAAAAATTCCACTGGTTTGGAAAAGATCAATTTATATCCTCACCCAAAAGAAAGGTAATGGCAATGATGTTCATATTATTGCATAGTTATACTCATTTTACATGCCAGCAAGGTTATGCTTAAGATCTTACAAGCTAGGCTTCAGCATACATGAACTGAGGATTATCAGAAGAGCAAATTGGTTTTTTGAAGAGGCTGAGGAACTCGAGATCATATTATCAACATTTGCTGGATTATGGAGAAGGCAAAGGAGTTCCAGGAAAAACAATCTTCTTCTGCTTCCTTGACCTCACCAAAGCTTTTGAATGTGTGCACCTCAACCAAATGTGGTAAGTCCTAAAAGAGGTGGGAGTACCAGGTCATCCTATTTGTCTTCCCGGGACCCTGTATGTGGGCCAAGAAACAACAATTAGAACTGAACGTAGAACAACTGACTGGTTTAAAATTGGAAGAGGAGGATGACAATGCTATATACTGTCACCTTATTTATTTAACTTATATGCAGAATATATCATGTGAAATGCCAGGCTAGATGAATCCAAAGCTGGAATTAAGGCTGCCAGGAGAAATAATTATTTCAGGATGCAGACCATATCACTCTGATGGCATAAAGTGAAGAGGAATTACAGAAGCCTCTTGATGAGATTGAAAGAGGAGAGTATAAAAACTGACTTGGAGCTTAATATTAAAATAAACGAAGATTGTGGCCACTGGTCCCATCACTTCCTGGCAAATAGAGGGAAAGGAAATACAAATAGTGTCAGATTTTGTATTCTTGGGCTAAAAGATCAGTACAGACAGCAGCTACAGCAAAAAAATTAAAAGATGTTTGCTCCTTGGAATCTGGAGCAAAACAAAACAAGAACATCCCCTTGCCAACAAAGTCAAAGCTATAGTTTTCATGAGCTGAGTGCTATAGAATTGACACTTTCAAATTGTGGTTCTGGAGAAGACTTTTGAGGGAGTCTTGGATAACAGGGAGATCAAGTCAGTTGATATTTAAATTAATTTAGGCTACTCATTGGAAGGACAGTTACTGAAGATGAAACTTAAATATTTTGGCCACACAATGTTAAGACAGGACTCACTGGAAAAGACCCTGGTGTTTGGAAAGATTGAAGGCAAAAGGAAAAGAGGATTGCAGAGGATGAGAGGAATAGATAATGTCACAGAAGCAATGAACATGAGCTTGGACAGACTAGGGGGTAGTAGAAGATAGAAGGACCTGGTGTCCATGAGGTCAAAAAGTCATGCATGACAATGACTGAACAGCAACAAGAAACTGGGAATAAATTGGACAAATTATGGCATATGAATGTAATTGAAATTTTTTGAGTCAAAAGAAACAAGAAATATAAATTTAGAGAAATGTGGGAAATTTTGGTCTTTGCATCCAACACAGAAACTTCATTTTGGGATTACCACTATTTGTACTCAACTCTTTCTACCTCAATTGCCTTCCCTTCCCTCCTCTTTTCTATAAAACTCCTTTCTGAAACCTTTGACACTTAGTCAATATAATGCTCTGAGAGTTTTCCTATTTTGTAATTAACTTTTATCTTTGTTGTTTTAAATACTTGTCTTTTTCTGTTTGGGAGGCTTATTTGTTTTTTTCAAAAACTTCCCTGAAGTAGATATTTCCTATCTAAAATTAGGCAGAAATTGGAATCTAATGTTAATTACAATAAGTAGCATGAGCCATGAATTCTCTAATAATCCTCTAATTACTCACATGGAACAAGCCAGTATCTTCTAGGTAAGCTGGAGGTGGATATTTGAGAAGTAATTAGCATGCCCAATTTTTTTTGAGGGGAAATTGAGATGAAAGTAATTTATATAATTATAAGAGAAGGGATTTTTATGGTGATTTTATTGACTTTCGTTTAACTGTAGTAAAAATAAGGCTGACAAAGCATGTATTCCCTATGAATAAAAGGACTGACAAAGTGGCCTGATTCTACAAACTCAACATTCTGCCTCTGGTTTCTATTCTTCTGTAAATTCCAAACCTTCCTTTCTCATTCTTGTCTTTTGAAATCTCTAAACTTCCTTCACAACTGGATGCTTGTTCTCCTTCCTACATAAAGTCTTTCCTCATTTTCCTTATTTATTTGGCAATTTCTTTCTCTTGTAATTTGTAAATATGTAATTTTCCTTGTATTTACTTATCTTTATGTTGTGTTTCAGTAGAATTCAAGTTTCTTGAGGACAGGAATTACTTTGTCTTTATTCTTTTAGAACCCTTACTACCTAGTACACTGTCTTTCCAATAACAGGTGCTTAATAAATGTTTGTAAAATTGAATTAAAAGAAGACAAACCTAAATTTCAGTGGCCTAAACTTCCCAATAAAATGTGAAAAAGCCAGAGGAAGAAAACTCCCCTCACGGCACAGCAAAATGTTGCTCAGAGAAAAAAAATTGACTTGTTGAAATCTAAATAAATTTTGAAATGAAAGCTGGTCTAAAATGTTCAGTGCTATTACCAAATCATAAAAGCAGAAACTATTAACATCAGCTAAAGTTGAATTCAAACCAGAAAATAATAAAAGATATAACAAGTAAGGGCATTATATTGTACTAAAATATTTTATGCAGGATGAGAATAAATCATCTATATATGCAGCTAGATTCATAAAGTAAAACTTGCAAGAAAAAAGGAAAGAGTTTGGCACTCTAGTATAACAATCATTTAGTACTTTAAGGTTTGCAAAGTGCTTTACAGATTTGTCATTTAACCATCTGGGAAGTTCAGTACTACTATTATGCAAGTTTTACAAATGAGAGAAAAGTGAAGCAGATAAAGGTTAAGTAAATCGCCCAGGGTCATACAGCTAGCAAGTGTCTAAGGCAGAATTTGTACTCAGCACGTTCTGACTCAGGTCCATCGCTCTATTCATTGTACCACCTAGCTGCCTCTGTCAATATTGAGCTGTCATTTATTAAGCACTTACTCTGTGCCAGGCATTGTGCGATGCTTGAGAGATACAGGCACAAAAACGAAATGGTTCCTGTTTTCAAGGAATTTATATAAATATTTTTTGAGAGACAACGCACATGCATTTTTATAGATAAATACAAAATAGATATGCAGCAATTTTGGGGGAGGGGAAGGTACTAGCAACTTAGGTGGGGGAAGGAAGGAAGGCTTCATGTTGAAAGGAGTTTTTTATCTGACTCTTGAAGAAAACTTGGAACTTTACGAGGTGGAGGTGATCAGGGAGTAGACTCAGTACCAGGGACAGCCAGTGCAAAAGCACAGATGAAGAAGCTGGAACATCATGTATGAAGGAGAGCATTTAAGCAAGTGTAGCTTGACTCTGCTGTATGTGAAGGGCTATATTGTGCAACAAGATTGGAGAGGTGGATGGGGACAAGTATTGAAGTGCTTTAAAAATCCCTCCCCCAAAAGGTGTTTTATTGGGTTCTTAGATTAATAGGGAAGCACGGGAATACATTGAACAGGGAATATATCCCTTTGGCAGCAGTATGGAAGATGGATTGGAATGGGAAGAAATGTGAGATAGGGATATCATTTAGGAGGCCACTGAGATAGTCTAAGTGATGAGGGACTGACTGAGGGCAGTGGCTGCGTGAATGTGAAGAAACAGATCTATGCAAGAGATGCCGTGGAGGTAGAAACGAGGCTTGGCCACTGTTTGTACATGTAGGTTGAGTCAGTCAGTCAATAGTAGCACCTACTATGCTCCAGGCACTGAGTACTGGGGTTACAAAGTAAAAAAGTCCCTGCTGTAGAGGAACTCAGATTTTTAATGAGAGAGAAAACAGATAGACAACTATTAAAAAAATAACAGGAGAAAATGGAAATACCCAGCCGAGGGAAGGCTTTAGAATTAAGAGGGATTGGGAGGGGTTCCTTTAGAAGGTGGGGTTTTATCTGGGTCATGAAGGAAGTAAAGTCAGAACAACACAGGGAATAGCCAATAAAAATGTGTAGGGTTGGGAGATGGAGTCCACTCTCTGAGGAACAGCAAGGAGACCAATATCAGTGGATTGCAAGGATGTGTAGCAATGTAAATTTAGGAAGAATCAAAAGGGGTAAGGTGTGTGTGTGTGTGTGTGTGTGTGTGTGTGTGTGTGTCTGTGTGTCTGTGTCTGTGTGTATTCCAAACGTAGGATTTTATATTTAATCCTAAAGGTGTTTACTGAGAAGGAGAGTAAGCATGATATGAGGTTGCCAACTTGAATACCTGAAAGGATGGTACTTTGGACAGGAATAGACAAGTTTAGAAGGAGAGCAATGAGTTCTGTGTTGGACATGTTGAACTCTGAATTCTATGGGACATCTAGACTGAAATGTCTGACAGTTATTTGGTAATGGAAGACAGAAGCTTATCAAAGACACTAAGAAGAGATATATAGATCTGAAAGTCATCTGCATAGGGGTAATTAAATTTGTGGGAGCTGATGAAGTCACTGAGAGACTGTAGAGAGAGAAAGAAGGGAAGAACTTAGGGTACACTCAGTATATGATAAATCTAACAGAAAGAAAAATGAGAAATTACAGCAATAAACTATGTTGAACCAGATGTAATAGATGTTCGGAAAGAACTCAGTGGTACAAATAATTTTCTCTCTATCCCCACTAGTATTTGTAATGTCTACACAAAAAATTGATTATACATTGGCAAAAAAAGCAGAGATTCATTCACTACATTTATGGACCATAGTGCAAAAAAATAATAAAAATGATGACATGATGAATAAAGGTGTGGCGAGTAAAAGTTTTTCATTAAACAAAAGTATTCTTATTAAATAATGACTAGGTGACAGAAAAAATTATAAAAATAGTAATGGATTCTACCCAAGATACCATGCGAGCACTACTCAAAGGCAAATTCTTAGCCCTTAATATTAGATCACTAGAAAGGAGAAAAAGAAAATTAACAAAATAAATGTGTTTCTAGATAACAAAAAAAGGATCAAAGAAACAGAAAGAAAGAGAAAAATCAAGACCACAGCAGAGTCACTCACTCAATGTGCATTTATGAAGTGCCTATGAAGTGCCAGGTACACTGCAACTGAAGGGTAGCAGGGTTTGGAAGCGATCTGGAAAAGTTCCATGTTGGAGGAAGTGGTTTTGTCTGAGACTTGAAGGAAGCTCAAGGATGCTTAGCCGCAGAGGTGAGAAGGTGGGAAGGGCATTTTATCTACAAGGGTGTCATGGTCAAAGGTCTAGAAGTTATAGATGGAATTTTGTGTATGAAGACCTATTTGACTAGAATGAAAGATGTGTACAGAAGAGTAGTATGAAATAAGACTGGAAAGTTGGGTAGCATCTCCATTGTGGAGAACTTTTAATGCAAGACTGAGAAATTTATATTTTATCTTAGAGGCAGTAGGGAGCCACTGAAAATTTTTGAGTAGGAGAGTGACACAATTGGAGCTATGCTTTTGGAATGTCTGTTTGACAGCTCAGTGGAGGATGGCTTAGAAAAGGGAGAGAGTAGAAACAGAGATAAATTAAAAAAGCATTATAATATTCTACATTAGAGATGATGAGAGTAAGGTGAATCGAAAGAAAAATCACTGATAGACACAAGTTGAAAACACTAAATAATTGATGAACTATTAGCAAGACTGATTTGTAAGAAGAAGAGAATAACCAGATCCCCAAAATAAGAAAAGGCCTGAAATTTCAAAAAGAAACCAATCAACTTATTTTATACAACCCTATGCTAACAACATATCTGAGGATTTAAGTGATATAAGAATGAATGTGGGACACCCAGACCAAAAAACACTGAAATGAATAAACAAAATAGTTGAATGTTTGAGGAACTCAGGCAGTCACTGAAGAGCTTCCCTGCAAAAAGACACTGAACTCAGGCTGACTCACTAGTGAATCTAATCAACTTTTAAAGGGCAGCTATACATTATAGACCGAAAACATTGGAAAGATTGCTGTCTACTCAAGTCCTTCTATGAGGCAGATGCAGATACAGTATTCAACTTTGTTAAACCCAAATTGAGAAAAAATGTGGAAATACTAATAAATGTTTGTAAATAAAATATAGCAGGTTATAAAATAATTATGAATCACGACCAGTTAGGCCTCATCATTGTAGCAAAAGGGTAGTGTAATACCTCAAAAACAATCAATTTAGTAAATTTTGTCAATAAGAAAAATAGGCTATAGGTTCTAATAGAACCTGCAGAGAAAGGTTTCAGTAGTATGTTATTTAGTTATTTCAGTTGTGTTCAACTCTTCATGACCCCATTTTGGGTTTTCTTGGCAAAGATACTGGAGTAGTTTGCCATTTTCTTCTCCGGCTCATTTTTAGAGCTAAAGGACTGAGGTAAACAGGGTTAAGGGATTTTTCCAGGGTCACATAGATAGTAAGTGTCTGAGGCCAAAGTTCAACTCAGAAAGATGCGTCTACTTGGCTCCAGGCTCAGAACTCTATCCATGATGCTACCTAGTTGCCCCAATTAATTTGTGTTAAAATTTTAAACTATAGAAATAAAATTATATTTCCATGATACAATAAAAATTATTTATTTGAGATGATGAGTTAATATTATATACAGTGAATAAATACTACAAGTATTCCCATTAAAAAGTGGCATGACATAACAAGTTTTAGAAATCTTTTTAATAGCAACGGGACCTAAAAAAGCAGTTAAAGGAATAAAAATTGTCAATGATGAAATTGAAGCATTTCTATTTGCAGATGGAATAATTG
Organism: Potorous gilbertii; assembly: GCA_028658325.1. Taxonomy (NCBI): domain Eukaryota; kingdom Metazoa; phylum Chordata; class Mammalia; order Diprotodontia; family Potoroidae; genus Potorous; species Potorous gilbertii. The sequence continues at coordinate 144,685,016 of CM053772.1, forward strand.
TAAACCTAGAAAACCTAGAAAACCTAGAAGACATTTTTACTTTACCAAGAATGAAGAGAAACTGATGGTGCAAGGATAGGATATGTCATATATTTGGGAATTAACTTATAAGGACAACTTCAAGATGATTTTGAAAGCATACCTAGCACTTCTTCATTTTCCTGATGAGCAAACTGAAACCCCTGAAACTCCTCTGGGCGGGTCGGATAAGCTGACCATTTAATTTATTCATCTTGAGTACAGTGGAAGCTGAGCCTTGAGTAAGAAGACCTGGGTTTAAACCTCATCTCTGTCATTTATTACCTATATGACATTGGGTAAGTCACATTACCTCCAAAGAACCTCAATTTCTTCATATATAAAATGAGATGACCTTTGAGATCCAAATCTATGAAGCTGGTTGTTGTTCTTCATTCTCAAAGAGGATCAGAATGACATCACCATGATGAAGTAAGGTTTCAATGATATGACTATGGCTGATCAGACCTATGAGCTTGTTATGCTCTACCACAGGTTGGGCACAGATAGTTCATGTGAACATTTGGGGTGGTTACTCCAAATTTGCCAAATTCGATTCAAATCTGTGAGCCTATGATATATATATATATATATATATATATATATATATATACATTTATAATACATGCATATACATATAATATATATACTATATATGTGTGTGTGTGTATGTGTGTGTGTGAGAGAGAGAGGGAAAGAGAGAGCAAGAGATGACACTGGAATTTGCTTTCCTGTGTGATCTTGAAAGTGGGATTGGTGGATTAAAGCCACCTCCAGCTAGAACAAGCTTTGCTTTGCTTCTATGTGACTCTGGGTATTTGTCTCTGAATTGTCTGCCCGTTAGATTTAAAGCACCTCCCAGGCAGACACTGACTGTGTCCTTGTATAGAGCTTTTGCTCCATGAAAAATGTCATCTGTTCTGTGCCACTTCCAATGATTCACAGTGACATCTTTGAGGCCTCCTCTGTTGACTTACTTAATCCTTACTCTGTGCCTTTTTCTTATATTACTTTCTCTCTTTGGAACATATCCTCACCTCAATTTCTCACCTTCTCCAGGTACCTTCTACAATCTTATCTCATTCATGCTCAACAGTAAGTAGGTGTCATGATGCAAGATAGGCCTCCCATTTCCTGATACTTCAACACACTCAATAGTGTATAATTTTCTTGAATGCAGAAACTGTTTTAACTTTTTCCATGTATCCTCAGCACTTGGTATAGTGCCTAGAGTTTATTGAGATCTTAATACATTTAAAATCAACATGTAATTTAAAATGTTTTTAAATATATTTTACTATGTGCCATGCATTTTACTAGGCACAAGGGACAAAAAAACCAAACAAATACAGTCTTTTGCTCTCAAGGAGCTTACATTTATTGTATTGAATGATGAAAATTTAGCCTGCTACAAAGACATTTCTAACTTTACAAAAGGAATGCTTTGGGGATAGTTTGAATTCAAAGCAAGTTCCTCCATTCATATTTTCCCATTGACTTCTAGTTTATAATTGAAAATGAGTGGTTTCCATAGTAATTTTTTTAAAGAATCCAAGGTGCCATAAAAATACAAGAATGCTGCAGCCTTTTAAAGAATTGCATAGTTAACATAAAAAAGTGAATTGTCATAAAATTTTAATGATGTAAAGTCATGCAAATACTATACTCAAACAGAAGATACACAGACAGAGTCTTTGAGGTTAGATTCATGAGGAAAGTGGATAAATCCTCGTGGATTTCCAGGCTTTTTAAATTCAACCTATTTCTATCAAAGTAAACAATTCTGTAAAAAAAAAAAGTCTAAGTTTTAGTGAACTGTTTGATCTAAAACTGTCTTCTTTCCTATTGGTATCTGGAACTGTTTACTCATTTAAAGTCCTTTTTGGGCTACTATATGTCTTTTCTTCTCTTTATTTGTTTGGCATCCTTTAGAAGTTACTTAAGGTAGGTTATTCAGGAATCATTGCTGTCAAAAAAATTATTTACAAAATTACTTCAAAAAAATGTAGACTTTACAGGTTTTTTCCTAAAGGTTAATAGAATTATAGATTTGGAGTCGAAAGAATCTTAGAGGTTATCTAGACTAATTCTCTTCTTCTACAGATGAGGAATGAAGCCCCAGGAGGTTCAAAGACTTGTTCCTTATCACAACAGGGAGTAAAGACTGGATTGGGATTTGAATTCAGATCATATTCACATCCAGCACTTTCCATTTTGGCTGTTAGGTCACCAATATATTAAGGATATTTAGCTTTGTAATCGATTTCTATTTACCCTCTCCCCCAATGCATTCTGCCTTTCTCTCTCCCTTCTCCTTCCTATATCTTTCTTCTCTCTCTCTCTCTCTCTCTGAGTTTTGGTTAGTCCTCCAGTGCTTCTGATGCCTTTTCCAAAACCACACAAATTCATCCTTAACTTTCTAAGCCACCAGTGCTCAACAAGTACAAACTTTTTATAATTTTAGAGACTTAATTGAGGTAGATATTTTAATGTAATACAGTGTTTCATAGAGAATTAGGGTTGATTTATTTAAACTTTGAGAAATTATAAGATATTTTTGGTTAGTAGGTTAATCTCTTAAGCACAATTCATCCTTGGGGAAGTAGAAAGAACACAAAGTTTGCAATCAAAGGACTTGAGTTTGTATCTCAACTCAATTCACTATATGACTGACCATGGACAAGTTATTTAAAAGTTCAATGTTTTTCACTTGTAAAATTAGAGGTTTAGTTAGATTATCTCTAAGAATTCCCTTAGCTCTAAACCCTGTGATCCTTTGGGTCCCAGGACTTGTGAGTAGGGATACATATGGCTTTGTTTTATATTATGAATATTTTCAGACATTTCCCAATTATTCATTTCAGCAATTTAGTTCAACAAGTATTTGTGTAATGCTCACAATGTACAAGGCGCTGTATAGACACCAGGAATGTAAAAGTCTTTCTTTCAAGAAATACAATAGATTATTCTTTTACAATTGGCAAATTGGGCTTATAGTCACCAAATTGGACATTACTGAAACCCTACTAAGTGTAGCTTGGTATGTATGGTAGAAGGACATCTGTAGATAAATGTAGGGTTTGTTGACCTGCCAAGAACTTTTTATCAATAGAAGGACTACTAAATGGTGACTTTCCTAATTATAACCATTCAGTTGGGTTAAATAATTAAAAAAATTAAAATAATTTTATTTTTATTTCAGGGAACAAAACAAGCATTTCCATAACATAGTACAATAAAAAAGATGACTGCACATGAAGCTTCCATGTGCAACTTGTATTCTCTCTAAATATGTAAGAAAGTTACATATAAATTTCTTTTCACCCTTTTTTTCTGCCCTTACCCCCAAGATGGTTACCTTTAGATACAAATGGGTAAGTATATATATATGTATATATGTATATATGTGTATACATATATACAAATATATGTATATATGCACATATGTATTCTATAAATCTATTTATTAGTTCTTTCTCTGGGTGCAGATAGCCTCTTTCTTAATATATCCTTTACTTTTTGAGTATTTATAATATTCACAATGGCTTAGTATACCATCAAGATGATACCCAACGCAACTGCTATGAATATACAGCCATATTTCCAGGGTTGAATCACAAAATATAACAAACTCTCTTCCTCAAAGATGAAACCAAGATATTTATTCAGGTACTAGAAAGTCAGTTCTACCATGGTAACAAAGAAGTTTATATGCATCACCAGTCCAGGGAGCACCAATATCCCCAAGTCTTCCCTCCATTAGGCCTCCCCACAAAGTAACTCCCCTAGGCAAAACTCCTCCCCTCTCTCTCATTCACATTGGCTTCTCTTTGCCTGCTCTGCCTCTCACTTCCTGCTCCATCCTTCTTGTTCCTTGTGTTCCTTCCTTTTCAGCAAGCTCCTCCCACCATGGGCTCCATGTGACTCAGGCTCCATCACAGTAGTCAGCTGGGCCAGAGCTCAGAGCAGGTCACATAGACCTATTAAGGGGCAGGAAAGATCTTCCCATTCCACTAACATTAAACTTAGTTGCTCAAAGTTGTTCTTAAAACAATATTGCTGTTACTGTATAAACTTGGTTCTCCCTAGAGTGATATTCCCTAGGTCAAGCCCACCATCCCATTTGTTGAGTAATTGGAACTGGATTATCTGGACATGAAGACAATAAGGAAGGAGATGAACTGCACTAAAGACTCACCTTGATGTTTGGTTATTTTATTTTCTGGCAGATTATCAAGAACTTTTTAGGTTTATTTTTATTTCATTGCATTAGATAATTGAGTTTCAAAGCTATATTAACTGTATTGGCATGGTCACAAGGATGATAGTATAAAGGAATAATTTATGTAATATTGTTTGATTATGTTCACATAACAGAAAAGTGATTATGCACAGAATAGAAGTGAATTCTGAGTAAATACCCTCTTAATGATTCCTTTAAAATAGAAAATATTAATAGACTTCTCTTCTTTAAAGTAAATACCTCTTTCTTATGTAAAAGAATATTTAATCTGTTTGTGTAGTAGTCAAGAGTAGTCAATGTAGTATGGATGTAACTCTAGATTAGGACTTCTTAGCCTGGGGTCCTCAGACCTCTGTGAATTTGAATAAGAAAGAACATCATCTTTAGTTTCACTAACTTCTAACTGAAATTTAGTATCTCCTTCAACTATAAATTCAGGCAACAACCATTTGAGAAGAGATTAATGGACTTCATCAGGCTGCTGAAGAGGGCCATCATGTAAAAAATGTTAAGAACTCCTGCTGTAAGATTCTTAAAAGATGTTACCAGTAGGATAACTGTGAGGTCTGTGGACCTCACCAAACTAGAAAGACTTTGAATGAAAGCCCTGGTAATGGACTGTACTGTTTTCTGAGTATCAGGTAATTTTGAAGTTTAGAGAGGCTCATTACCAGAGGGTTAGCTACTACTGACTGTTAGGCTCCCTGCTATGCCAATTGCAAATTATGAGTGGTTTATTAAAAAATAGAGCTGTGTGTTTGGTATGCCTTTAGTGAACAAACAGACCAATAGGATTAAGAAACTGTAAACCATTTAAGGAAATGTATTATACCATTTTGTCAAGACTCAGCTATTATTATTTCTTGTGATTTCTATTCATTGAAGAGGTTAAAATTCTACTTCTGAAAGTGTTTTTCCTGCTATGATACATAGAAAGATATCTCAAACTCTTATTCTTCATAATGAAGAATTCATAACTAGCTGTCTGTCACAAGTTTGACCTAGAAAAGGAGAGTGTGTTTTGACAGAACATTATTGGTACTATGTTCCAAAAGGCTTAAGGCATTTGGACTGGCAAAAATGTTTTTAATCTTTGAATTTGTAACTGGTTAGGTAGGTTTGTTGTGTTACTGATGGGGTTGCTGATATGTGTTATGATGGAAAAATTTTCTCATCATTGGGCATTCCTGTAGTGAAAGTGATAATGAAAATTACTATCTCCATTTCTATCAGAAGATGAGTGGTTCTCATTGGACCAGTACTTTGTGTTTGGGGGAGGACACAAATTGAAAGAGGAACAGATGGCATATGTTTGGAAAGGAGAGAGATGGATCTGATCCCTATAATAGGGTTTTGCTGTTAAACTCCAAAAAAATTTGAGACTTGAGTGGGCTTTGGGGTTCTGCTGAACAAGGAAATGTGAATTATTTAATTTAGATTAATTAGAAATGGCATTTTAAAAGGTTTCATTTAATTAATAGAGCCAATATGATTGTAGTTAAAGTATTGACTTGGATTCAGGAAAACCTGAATTTAAATCCTATCTTTGACATCTATTAGATGTATGATCCTTAGGTAAGTCACTTGAACTATGGGGGTTTCAAGCAGGGGTTGAACCCTGTAGGGGTTCAACTTTGTTTTGGTGGATGTAGTTTGCAAACTGTGGAAATTACAGATTCTTCCTGTGTTTTGATTTACCAGGCAGTGATTTTGAGTAATTTGGATATATTATGTAACACAGCAGAGACTTCCTCATTCACTGGGCCAAATTTTGGTATAGTAAAGAGAGCACTGAATTTGAAGTCACAGGACTGGATTTCAAATCTTATACAAGTCAACCTCTTTGGGCATCAGTTTCCCCCTGTGAAATGAGGACTTTTGACTACATCACGGATTCCCAAAGTGGGTGATACAGCCCCCTGGAGGCAGAATGATTCAGGGGGACAGCAGTAGTTTGAAATGATGTAAATTTCAAAAAACGAACAAAAAAAAAATAAAGGATTAAAGAAGGTAGATTTCTGGGGAAGGGGGAGGTACACCAAATAAGTTTGGGAACCTCTGAATTTCTTTCTAAATTCCTTTCCAACTCTGTTTTTTATAATTCTACAGTCCATTTTAACCTTCCAAAGAGCAGCCTCTGACATTTAAACTAAGATTCATTGATAATGAATATTCCTTTAATTTCTTATTCTTGCCTTACTGTTATTGCTAAGATTTTCAAAACTGTTTGGCAAGGAGTTATGAGAGTGGACATCTATGTTTAATAAATATTTTTAATGTGTTGTTTCTAGGCTTTTTGCATTGTGTACAATCTTAGCTCAGTTTCAAACATAATCATTTTATGTTATGGAAAGAGCTATTCTAGTATATTTTAAATGTAGTTTAAACCTAATAATAGCTAGAATTTATATAGCACTTTATAAGGTTTGTAAAGCACTTTACAAATATTATCTCATTTTATCTTCATGGTAACTCTTGGAGTTGGTGCTATTATTATTTCTCATTTTACTGATGAGTATAATTGAGTGCTATGTTTTATTGAAAGATTTCTTTGCATCTTAAGATAAGATTATGGAATTTTTACATTTTTCTCATGTTGGTGAGCTTGACCTGTTGTGGGAGAGAATGTTATAGAGGGGACTTTTGGTAAGGTGCTGATTAGACTAGAAAGCCCCTGTTAAATGGCACAGGCTACTCTTTGGAAGTTCAGAATGGATTGTAAAATTATAAAAACAGAGTTGGAAAGGAATTTAGAAAGCCTCAGTCTAGTCAAAAGCCCTCATTTCACAGGTTGGAAATTGAAGCCAAAGAGGTTGACTTGTATAAGATTTGAACTCTAGTCCTGTGACTTCAAACTCAGTGCTCTCTCTCCAATTCTCATACCCTGGGATCCTGTGAAGTCAAATATGTAAGCTATCATGTCTATTGCAAGGCAATGCTAATGTGGAAAGGCCACTGGACTTAGACCTGTGTTGGAGTTATCCTCATATTGGGTCTATGGGGCAATATGACTATCAGGAGACCTAATTTGATCTTAGTTTGATTTAAGTTCCCATATATGATGAGATGATAGCCCTTTAATACTCTGTTTTGGTCAGACCACATATTTGAATTATTATGTTCAATGCTGTACACATATTTTATTGTTGGTCAATCATTCAGTTGCATCTGATTATTTGTGACCCCATGGACCATAATATCTTCTGTAGAGTTTTCTTGGCAAAGATAATGGAATGGTTGGCTATTTCCTTCTCTGATGAATCACTTTTGCCATAGCTGTCTACTCCGACCTGTCTATTTTGGGTAAGCCTTCACAACATTGCTCATGGTTTCATTGAGCTATGCAAATCTCCTCCACAAGGACAAGGCAGTGATCTAGGAGAGGGGAGGCACATATTAGAAAAGACTTTGGTAAGTCTTGGTAAGATTGGTAGGATCCTTAAGGGAAGAGCAACCAGAATGACAAAAGGCCTTGGTGGGATCATGTTCCTGAGAAGATCATTTGAAGGAACAAGGGATATGTAACATGGGGAAAAGAAGACTTTGGAGAAATATGATGCAAATATCTGAAGGCTACTAGGTAGAAGAGTGATTAGATGACATCTTTTCTGCATAGCTCCAGATGTCAGAATGGAAACCACATGTGGAAGCTATAAAGTGGCAAAGCTTAATGTAAAGAAAAGATTCAGAATAATAAGAGCTGCCCCAAGGTGGTTTGAACAGTATCAGGAAGTTGTGGACTTGCTCTCACTTGAGGTATTCAAACAATACTGGCACATATCATACATTTTGTTCAGGGACAGTTTGGACTAGATGACATTTGAAAACATTTTCAATGCTGAAATTTTTTGAGTCTATGGTTCTGGACCTGCTGCTTACAAATGGTTGGACTTAGGCACCTATCAAAGTCTCAATTTCCTCATCTGTAAGATGGGATCATAACCCCTGAACCATTTATCTGGTTATTTATATACAGTCAAAGGAGATAACATATGCAAAATACTTGATAAATCTTAAAGCATTGTTTAATATGAACTCATTATTGTTAATAAATATTTCCTTTATTTGGTCCAAGTATATAATACTTTTGCAACTTTAGTTTTCTTTGGAAAAAGTGCTCTTGGTTTTTAGATTTAGAGGCAGAAAGAAAGATAACCTAGAACTTCTTATCATGTCATTTAAAGATATTTTCACAGTATTGGTGTCTACCTATCACCACAGTAAGAAAATAAGATACCACATTTTTAAATTAAAGAAGTAACAGAACTATCATTATCCACACTCTCTCCCTTACCTCATGCCATACACACACACACACACACACACACACAAGCATCCTGAACTACTTTAAGAGTTTTGTATCAGATAATTAATAAGGTCTTTTCTAGATCAAACTTTCCTCAAGTAATACCTAACTTTAAAAAATTCCTGCTGGCTAATTGAAGAAAGGTGTTTTATTTTTCCTTTTCACTTTCTACTGGCTAAACAAACAGAAAGCTTAAAAATAACATTCAGACTCTGAAAGAGAAAATGAAGTATGAGAAGTTTTTTTTTTTAATCAGAGTGGAAATTTCTGTTTCCTCACTATACCCAGCTCCTTCATAGAACTAGATCTCCCTGCTTCTCCACACCCTGCCCCCACCCCCCCCCAAGAGAAATAAAAGCATTATAACTTCTTGGACACTACAAGCATTGTATAAGGCGAAATAACAGCAAAAGGGGGATTAGAAATACGAAGGTGAAGGAGAAAGAGGGGGGAAATTGTGATAAAATAAGCAAATAGCTTACCAGAGGCACTCTTGTCCCTGTGAGAAGCTAGATGAAAGCTGGACTGTCCATTTTAAACAGTGTATCCACTGTCTTGAGAACTGGATGGGAAAGTCTAAGGAGTTCATTAATAAACATTTTCAGAGAAGTCTAAAAGTTCATTAATACACAGGCATTTCCTGATGTGCCACTTCACGAGCCAAAGTTCACCAGTCTTCTTTCTGCTGTGTCTATGGCAGGCCTGTGGAAGGAGCATGGACGTATCAAGCAAAACCCCTCTCCTCCTCCTCTCAGTGAATAAATTCTAGTTATTTGTTTCTTCGGTCTCACACCCATTTGTAAATAGCATAGAGCAATGAGGAAGCAGGAAGCCTGCCCAAGCGCTTCTAAGAAGCTCAGTGGATCATCTAGTATAACATTCAGCAGGTGGTTTGTAGAAATAACAAAATGACGTGTCTGCTTGCAGAACCAGTCACTGCTGTGTTCCTTTACAGCAAGAGCCAGGAATGCCTTTGAAAAGATTAGCCCGGGCAAATAAGATTATGGTAGACAATTAACTTGGGAACTACTGTTTATCTTAGGACTTTATAACTGAAGACTGGGATTGTTTAAGTCTATCTTTGCCCACTCTATATCTGTTTAACCGTTTCCTCCCACATTGCTATACTTCCTGTTTATTTTATCTCTCCTATCTACCTGAAAAGCATTCTGAGCATTAGTTCAATTTACTAACATAGTGGAGAACATATAACCTTAGGGAGAACATACTTTAGTCAAATTGTAGTAGTAGTAAACAGTTCTATTCAGTTTTGGACTTCATAGTGTAAGAGGGCCAAGGATGTAGTGAGAGGGGGAACCCTCGAGGGCACTGGGGATAGCTAAGGAAGGAGAGGAAAAGGCTTGAGGAAAACACAGTTGTTATTTTTAAGTATTTGAAGGCCTGTTGATTGAAGCACAGAACAGATTTGGTCAGTAATGTGGTTTCCTCTACTTGACATAGTGCCTTTCAGGTTTCCAAAGCATATCTTCACATGACCTCTTTTGATTCTGTGAAGTAGGTGATATTGTTGGCCTAATTTTGTGAATGAGGAAACCAAGCCTCAGAGCGATTTGACCTTGATTATGTAACCAGTAAGTGTGGGATGCTGAGGCAGAGCAAAGACTAATGTGGAATGTTGCTGGAAAGCAGATTTCAATTAATTACAAGTAAGAAAATTATTATTAATTTTGAATATGAATTCAAGCATGGAACAGTCTTCTTCATGCAGGAGTGTGTGTGCTCTCATTAGTCTTGTTCCAGAGGAGATTGAATGACTGTTTGTCATGCTCTAAGTATGAGGTGAAAGAGATTCCGATGTTGAATGGGGATTGGGCTAGATGATACAAGATCTCAACTAGTAATTTTTTTATGATTTTTCAAATATTTAAATTTTTATATTACCAAGGAAGAGTCAAATTTTTTAGTTATATATGTATAAAGCTTTTCTATCCCAGCACTTGCTTTGTCTCCTTGACTTATTTACTATTGACTCCTCAAATATTTCTTTCAGTCTTTCTTTTTGTGCTGATATAGAGGCACTCATAACCAACAAATTAGCAGTGACTTACAGGCCTGTGATTTCCTAGAAATTAGATACTCACAGTCCCTTAGTTTGGAAGATGTTGAAGTCTCATGGGTTCATGATTTTACAGAAATTAGGGGCTCATAATCCTTTTCATTAAGGGTAGGGACTGTTTTTACCTTTCTTTGTATTCCTGGCACTTAGCATAATGCCTGGCATCTAGTAAATATTTAATAAATATTTGTTGACTGACTGGCTACAAAGCTGAACTAAAGCATAAGAAAGAATGTAAGTGGAGGAGCAGAAAGTTAGAGAAGCAGACTTAGGAGAAAACTTGGGAGAAAATGTAATAATTTTTGTCAGCATTTATATTTGGAATTTTCCATTATTTTTGTTTTATAATAATTGCAATGATCCTGTCAAGTCTTCATTTTTAACTATCTTAGTTTTATGAGTGTGGAAATCAAGATATTGTGTTAAACATAGTTTTGGGTCTTGTTCAGAATCAAACAAGATTATTAGAATCTGGTTTCATATGTATGAACCACATCATTCATTGATTACTCAATTATATTATCATTAATAATATTCTCACATTATTTTATATATGACACTTGCTATCCCAGGGATATGAGTTGTTTCTCCAACAACAGTGATGAATGTATGTAGATTTTACTGTACTCTTGCATAAAGATGCCAAAAATATGCATCTATATATGAAGCAATTGGCCAGGGTTAGAGATAGACTGTAGTATGTGGATATTCAGTTAAACATTTACGAAACACTTGGTATAAACCATTTTGCTGAGTGAAGGAGATATGAAAGAAATCTCCCCATTTTCATAGAGTCTAGTGGGAGAGAGAAATCCCAACACAGGTGGCTGTGATGACATATTACATTACAGACTCATATAACAAAGTATTACTAGAAGAGCCAGAACTGGGGTGGAGAAACAGACTTTGCCTTTGGGCATGGAATTTATAGTTGCTGATAGTACGTACTTATAGTCCTTCAGCAGTACAGAAAGAACAGGCATTAATGCCTAGTCAGCAAAAACAATTACAGTATTGTATTGCATTGATATTAATGCAAAGTTGATATGCATACTGGTATGCAATTTTTGAATGTACTGTTGATGAATAATTTGTTGACATTTATTACATGATCCTTATGTATTGTGTTTTTGTTTGTGACCTACGTGTTTACTATATGCAATTTTATTATACGTTCCATATGTGATACATTACATGATACTTGTATGTGGTTGTGTATATATGAAACTATATCTATTTCATTAATGAAATGCTTACCACCTACCACTGAGTAGGTAGGCAAGCCAGACTAGCTGAGGCATCAGGGCATAGCCAGGGGAGTTGAACCTCCAAGATGACCTTGACAACCATTTCCCCTCAGATTCTAATAGAGATAGCCCAGGACCCTGAACCCAAGAGGCAGTGTCCTCAGACTGCTGCCCTTGCTTCTAGGGCCATTGGGTAGGTGTGACCTGGCAAGGGCTTCTGCAAGTATTGCAGCCTCTACCTCAGCAGTCTCAGCTACTGAAAGAAAGTTCTCACTTGGCACTTTCAAATCAATCACATTCAGTAATGGATATGGTTTTATCAGTGGAAACAATACTAAAGAAGATGCATTGCTCTCTGCTTTGCCACTGTACCATAGGACTATTAGATTTTCTCAATTTACTTAGAGATGAAAGCTTCTATGTGTGCTGTCTCTCACATTAAAATAGGAATTCCTTGAAAACAGGGGCTACCTTTCTTTTCTATTCTTATTACTAGTACTTTGTACATAATAACAGATTAATAAATCATCCCTTCCTTCCTCCCTCCCTCCCTTCCTTTCCTCCTTTCTTCCATCCTTCCCTCCCTCCTTTCCTCCTTCCATCCTTCACTCCTCCTACCTTCCCTCCCTCTTTCCCTCCTTCCTTCCCTCCTTCCTTTGTGACATTTATCAGTGATTTTCATTGCAGTTTCCCCCTTGTTTTTAAATTATTTCCTTAAATTGATTTTATTTGTACAGAGGACACAGTAGAATACTAAGTGAGAATGCCCAGGTTGTAGCTGGAGACATGGGACTAGATTTGGGGAGGAAATCAAAAGTCCCCTTCAGACCAATGCTATCCCGTTCCAAAGAATCACCTTCATAGCTCCCTTAACTCCACCTGATATTGTTGGTCTCTGAACTATTTAATTGAACCTTAGCTTCTGCTTTTCCTCTGATAGCCTCAAAGCTTAGAAGCTGATACTTAACATGGTTGACTTCTGTGGCATGCTACTCATCACAAAACATATGGATTTCCTATTTAATGAATGAATTAGCCTGGCATCCACCATCAGGGAAGATACTATAGAATGTCTTATTTCTATGAGTTATTAATGTCCTGATGGTAGTGAATCAGTGGTATAAATTGTGAAAGGTCACAAATAACAAAAAGAAATAAATAACATACTCAGGGTGAGTAACTTTATCTCTCCCTGGCCAGCAGTTGCTGATTTTAAAATAGGTGCTTTCTGTATCTCAGAAGGATGGTATGGAATGCTGATCAACTAGCCCTAGGAGGAGGAAAGAGCCCTGGGTTTAGGCTTCTACAGAGCTGCAAACATTGGGTGACATTTCTCTTTTCCCTGAGTTTTTTATCTCTGGATTTCTTTGCTTTTCGGAAAGATCAGAGATAATTTCTAGAAAAGAACACATATTTACAAAAATATTTATAGCAGCTCCTTTTGTGGTGGCAAAGAATTGGAACATGGGAGATGTTCATCAGTTGGGGAATGCCTGAACAAATTGTGGTATATGAAGTAATGGAATACTGTTGTGCCATAAGAAATGATGAGCAATCAAACTTCATAAAAACCTGGAAAGATTTATATGAACTGAACTGATGCTGAGTGAAGTGAGCAGAACCAGGAGAACGTTGTACACAGTAACAGCAACATTGTATTACAACTGACTTTGATAGACTTAGCTCTTCTCAGTAATGCAAAGATCTAAGACAACTCCAAAAAACTTATGTTGGAAAATGCTACCATCTACATGCAGAGAAAGAACTTTGGAATCTGAATGCAGATGGAATCATACTATTTGCTCTCTCTCTTTTTTTGGGGGGGGTGTTTTGTTTTTTCTTTCTTGCTTGTGGTTCCTCCCATTGGTTCTAATTCTTCTTTACAACATGACGAATATGAAAATATGTTTAATATGAATGTATATGCAGAGCCTATATCAGAGTGCATGCAGTCTTGGGGAGGGGGTAGTGAGGGAGTGGGAGAAAATTTCAAATTCAAAATCTTATGGAATTGAAAGTTGACAAATAAAAATAAATTCATTAAAAAGAGAATCAGGTAAATAATTTAGGCAAATATTATAAGTAAGTTCCTCCTCACTTGCATATTTCTAAAACAACCCAAACAACAACAACAACAGCAACAGAAATTGTGGGCCTTTTTTCCTGCCTATTTTCTTCATATGCTGGCCCAGACATTTTACTTGCACTTAGTTTGATAGTTGTTAATATATTAAAATTTTCTACTCTAGGAGACTCTGCTTCTGGGAGTTAGAGACCATGTCCATTTATCTTGCTTGCTTCTGGAGCTAGCCATGTGTATCTACATAGGTATATTTCTAAATATTCCTATTTAAGGAATATGTCAGTCTTAGATACCTTTTAAAAAATATTTCTTCTCAGTCTCATGCCTGTTTATCTATACACCTGTAGAATCTTAGATTGGAAGTGACTCATGAGGTTAGAACATCATTGGTTTATGGGTTTATAGCTGCAAAGGATCTAAGAGTTCACCTACTCCAAATTCCTCATTTTATAGGTGAAGAATTGGAGGCCCTGGATGTCAAGTGATTTGTCCAAAGTCATACAGATGAGTGGTTAGGAAAAGGATTTGAACCAAATTCCTCTGATGCCAGATCTCATGCCCTTTCTGTTCATCTTCCTTAAGAAAGGAATCTCTTCCCTTTGCCACTCTAGTCAACCCTCATTCAGCCTCAATTTGAATACTTCTAGGGACTCTTACTACTTTTCAAGGTCTGTTCTAACTGTTACAATATTCTTCTTTTTATTGAGCTGAAATCTGTTTTCCTGTCATTTCCACCCATGGATCCTAATTCTGCCCTCTGGGGTTATACAAAATAAATCTAATCCTTTTTCCCACAAAAGGGCTTTTCAGATATCTGAAGAAAGTGTTCACATTTCCCATAGCTTTCTCTTCAGCAGTTGTTTTTCTGACTCTTTGTGACCCCATTTGAGATTTTCTTGGCAAAGATATTGGAGTGGTTTACCATTTCCTTCTCCTTCTCCAGCTCATTTTACAGATGAAGAAACTGAGGCAAACAGGGCTAAGTGAACTGCCCAGAGTTACACAGATAGTACACATCTGAGGCCATATTTGAACTCAGGAAGATGAGTCTTCTTGACTCCAGGCCTGGCACACTACCTATCTGCCATCTAGTTTTTAACCATTCTTCAAATCCTAGTTCCAATCCCACCCTTCCTGAGGCCTTTCATGATCCATACTAGTGGTTGGTTAGCTCTTCCTCTCAATTCCTATAGCTCAAGTGTGACTAGATGGTACTTATTGCTCCATCATATTTTGACCACTGATTTGACAGTTAATACAAAATTCCTGTCTGGCAGTATATTGTATTAGAAATGAAGTAGTTCTTAATCTGGAGTTTGTGAACTTTCAAAAAAATATTTGGTAGCTATTTCAATATAATTGCTTTTTGATAATTCTGTGTATTTCATTTTATATATTTAAAAACATTCCTTGAGAATGGATCTATAAGTTTTATCAGACTGTCAAAGGATTCCATGCTACTACAAACAAGGCTCAGAATACTTGTAACTACATGATCTCTGAATTTGCTGCTGGGGGCATGGGTTAGGGACCCACCAAGAACATAGTGAATATTTCAGTGGGAAGTATGTAAAATATACTAGATAATTACCACCACCACCACCACCACCTCTACTACTGCTACTACTACTACTACTTCTACTGTTACTACTACTATTACTACTACTACTAAACAACTGGTTGGTTGTTGTCCTTTATTCTCAAAGAGGACCAAAATGACATCACCATGATAAAGTGAAGTTTCAATGTGTATGATTATTTCTGATCAGACCAATATAAGCTCGGAATGCTCTACCACAGATTGGGCACAGATAGTCGGTGTGAATATTTGGGGTGGGTATTCCAAATTTGTGCATCCTACATTTCCTTTGTGCTGTCTCAATTCTACTTTGCTCATAGAGTACAGCACCTTTTCTTATGGGGCATGCCATGCTGAGCAGTCCTGTGCCAGTGTCTCCCATGTTGCAGTCAAATCCAAAGTTCTTGAGAGAGACCTTGAGAGTGTCCTTGTATCAGTTCTTCTGACCATCATGTCATTGCCTGCCCCAATGTGAGTTCTCCATCAAATAATCTTTTTGGCAAGTGTACATTTTGCATTCAAACAACATTGGAGTTGTGCTCTCTGAAGCATAGTTTGAATGTTTGGCAGTTTAGCTTGAGTAAGGACTTCAGTGTCTGGTACCTTAGTTTGCCAGGCAAAATTGTCTGCTTACCCAACCCTGGCCTGATTACCATGGCAGGTGGGGAATCCCACTATGTGGTCGAAACACAAAAAATGTACAAAATGTACAAAAATATCTGCAAACGATGATTCCACTCACCATTGGCACATGGAACATGTACACACTTTTAGGCAACACAAAATCCAAAAAATTAAAGACAAACTGCTCTTGTTGTGAGAGCAATATCCAAATAGCAGCCCTGAGTGAAACAAGGTTGGCAAATGAAGGCCAGCTTACTGAAGTTGGAGCTGGATACACATTTTTATGGAGTGGGTTCATTGAAGGGAGCGATCAAAACTAATCTAGTCAGCAAGTTGGCATGCCTGCCAAAAGGAGTGGATGACAGGCTCATGACAATGCGATTGCCCCTTGCAGGAAAATGCCATGCCACCATCATCAGCGCCTGTGCTCCCACCATGATGAACCCTGATGAGGTCAAAGACAAATTTTATGAAGGCCTAAGGAGCCTTATCATCAGTGTGCCAAAAGACAACAAGCTTATCATTCTGGATGACTTTAGTGCTAGAGTAGGCTCAGACTACCAGACTTGGCAGGGAGTTCTAGGGAGGAATGGAGTTGGAAACAGCAACAACAATGATCATTTACCCCTGAAGACTTGCGCATCGCATGACTCTCATTACCAATACTGTTTTCTGTTTATCTAAACCCAATAAAACTTCATGGATGCCCCCTCACAGCAAACATTGATTATAAGGAGAAGAGACAGATAAGATGTGAGAGTGACAAAGGCAATGTGTGATGCAGAGTGCTGGACTGATCATAGAATTATCCTTCCCAAGCTAAATACTCACTTTCATCCAAAGTACTTCCCCCAAATCAAAATGACTACCAGAAAAATTAATATCAACAAATTAGAACTCTTCTCTGAGTGTGAACAATTTGTTGCTCACTTGGAGGGAAAGTTGAGCCAACACACAGTTAGCAAGAGTGGAGCAGAAAAGGAGTGGGCAGCTTTCAGAGATTTGGTGTATAGCACTGCATGTGCTCGTCTGGGTCAGAACACTCGCAAACACCAAGACTGGCTGGATAAAATGATGGGGAAATTCAGAAGCTGCCAAACAGAAAAATGAGAACTCCACAGGATTTACCAGGAGGATAGTTCATCCACCACTACTAAAAAACTAGCATTTATATGGCCTCCTATGTCCCAGGCACCACGGTAAGTGCTTTTGCAAGTCTTATCTCATTTGGTCCTCACAGCAACCCTCAAGGCAGGTGACATTATTGTCCCCATTTTACAGTTGAAGCTAGTAAATATCTGAGACCGAATATGACTCTGGGCTCAGTACTTGATCCACCATACCACATGGCTGCCTGAATAAGGATATGCTTTTGGGGAAGATCAATGTTAAAGCTGAATAGCAAAAGGGATTGGGGAGGGAGAGAGGGGGAGCGATCTGCTTCTCAGCTAAAGTAAAGGAAGGTAAAAAGAACTCCTAAGCTAGAGATATCCATGCCCAAAGATGGACATGTATGTAGTAATAGACAATGATGAGGACTCAGAAGGGAAAATAATTAGAGAACACAAGGAGAGTGACCCGTAGATAGAAGGAAGGATTCCAGTAACCCTTATGTGAGTGCTTGGTATTGATAGATGGACTTAGGACAAGAATTGGTGCCCTGAATGGCAAATATAAGCCTCACAAAGCATTCAGTTAGTCTGTGACTCCTGAGGCATGGGGCATGGGCATGATTATTGAGAAAGAGATAGGGACCAGTGCCTTTCAAATCTGGGATACTATGATTCACTGTACTGGTTTCTGTGTGTGTGTGTGTGTGTGTGTGCACACACACATTTTTATATGTATATGCATTATCTCCCACTTCTACTCTAAATTTGAGGACAGAGACAGTGTTTTATACTTTTACATGTATGGTCTCCCTTCCCCCTTACAAACCCATGGTAATTTGCACATAACAGGAGCTCAACAAATATGTGTTGATAAGTTACAAAATGAAAAGTGTTTGTAGTTCACTATTTCTATGGTTTCTTTAGTATGTCCAGCCAAAGGATGGAGGAACCATGTGGTTTTTCCTCTCATTCATTCAGCTTCATTTTATTCATTGTGGTTGCTATTCTGAATTTTTAAAATAAGAATCTTATTCCCAAACAAATTCCCTAACACTCCCCACCATGGAATCTATCCAGACACTGACAAACTAAGAACTGGAGGGTGGCTGTTGTAAAAGAGATCATTTGTGTAAAATTCCCTGAGTTTGAATAAAAAGGGCTTCTATGTGGTACTTAGCCAAGTAAATGCATTAGAACAAAACAACTAAAACTCCCCCAAAATTCACTTAAGTAGAGAGGATGGAGCCTAGGAGTCCATTAGATAAACTATGAAATATATTATTCATCAGTCTTGACCCTCATCCTCCTTTAAATTAAAGAGAGGTTGCTTTAAATATTCTTTCAGATTTACAACTGTGGAAATGTATGGATACCTCTGGGCATGGTTAGCCAGCTCTTAGCATACATACCAATTAAGCTTACTTTGGCAGTAATCTCCATTTTCAGGCTTGCCATTGAAGAGGAAATTTGTGAGTGTGTGTTAGTCAGTCAATAAGCATTTATTAAGCACCTACTCTTTGCCAGGTATTATGTTAAATCCTGGGGATTAAAAGAAATTTCTGTTCTCAAGGAGCTCATAGTCTAATGGGGAAGAAAACATGTACACAACCAAACAGACAAAATATAGACAAGATATAGACAAGATGTAGACAAGATATAAACAGGATAAATTGGAGATAATCAATAGAGGGAAGGTGCCAGGATTAAAGGGGGACAGGGAGAGATGAGATTTTAACTGTGATTTGAAGGAAGTCAAGAGAGCCAGGAGGTAGGTATGAGGTGAGTGTTCTGGTCTGGAAAATAACCAGTGAAAATACTTGGAGTCTGGAAATATGGTGTTTTATGTGAGGAATGGGGAGGAAGTCAGAGTCACTGTATGGCTGAATGAAAGGGGACAGGGGGCAGTATCACTGTGAGATTTGTATTTTAGGAAGATTAGTTTAACAATTGAATGCAGGATGGAATGGAGTAAGGAGAGATTTGAGGTAGAGGGACAGCAGCCTGTTAACAATGTGAAGTCATGAAGTTCTGGACCTGGATGGTGGCAATATTAGAAGAGAGAAGAGGACATATATATATATATATATATATATATATATATATATATATATATATATATATATATGATGTTCTGAAGATAAAATTGACAGGACTCAGTTTAGATATGAGGAATGAAAGAGAGTGAGTGAGGAGTTGAGGATGGTATTGAGAGTGTGGGTGACGGGGAAGAAAAAGTCGCTTGCTATTGTTCAGTTGTGTCTGATTCTTTGTGACCCATTTGAGATTTTCCTGGCAAAGATACTGGAGTGATTTGCTATTTCCTTCTCCAGCTCATTTTACAGATAAAGAAATGGAGATAAACAGAGTACCCAGGGTCACACAACTAGTAAGTGCTTGAGGTCAGATTTAAACTCAGGTCTTTTGGACTCCAGGCCTTGATCTCTATCCACTATGTTACCTAGCTGACTCGAGGATAGTGGTATCCTTGACAGTAATAGGGAAGTTTGGAAGGGAGGGAGATGTTTTTGGAGAAAGGTAATAGTTCAGTTTTGGACATATTGAGTTTTGGGTGTCTATGGGATCTCCAGTTTGAGATATCTCATAGGCAGTTGGAGATGCAAAGTTTGTAGGTTAGGAGAGAGGTTAGGGATAGATAAGTAGGCTTGAGAATCATCAGCATAGAGATGATAATTGAAACTATGGGAGTTACTGAAATCTTCAAGTGAAATAATATAGAGGAAGAAGAGAAGAAGACCTGGCACAGAGTCCCAGGGGACACCCACATTTAGTGCCTGTGACTTGGATGGAAATCCAGAAAAGGAAACTGAAGAGCAGCCAGACAGGTAGAAGGAGAAGGAACATAAGACTGTGTCACAGAAACTTGGAGAGAAGAGGGCCTCAAGGAAAAGAAGGGGATGAACAGTATATGATGTCAAGAACACAAGAAGTAGGAAAAAAGGTCATTAGATTTGGCTTTGAAGAGAGTAGTTTCAGTTGAAAAAAAGAGATTGGAAATCAGAATGTAGAGTTAAAAAGAGAATGAAAACAAAGAAATAATGTGAGTGGTGTGTATATGTGTATGTATGTGTGTGTGCGCATGTACGTGTGTGTGTATGTGTTGATATGATATTTTTAATTTTTTCCCCAAATTTATCAATTTATTTGTTTTCAATACTCAACAAGCACTTTGATAAGTTCCAAATTTTCTCCGTCCCCTCCTCTAAAAGGCATGAAATCTTATATGGGCTCTGCACTTACATCCTTATTAAACTCATTTTCACATTAGTCATGTCACATAGAAGAATTAAAACAAATGGGAGAAACCATGAGAAAAACAAAACCAAACGGAACATAACAAAAGAGAAAATAGTCTGCTTATCAAGAATATAAATTGTAAAATATTTTTCTCTGATGGTAGTGGTGATGGGATGGTGGTGATGGTGATGGGAGAGGTAGTCATATTTCCTCATTTATCACCTCAGGTCCTGAAACGAATAGCCTTATATGGCATTTGCTGCAAAGTATTTGACCCAGTAGGTTTGCTTTCAAATGTGGCCCAGGCTATGGATGACTTTGTATTTTTGTTGCCACTGGGATATATCAGACGGGATACCAGTAAGTCAGTATGGCTAGGCTGTTGCCTCACCCATGCTCTGCCTTCTGCAAATACCAGGAAGGATTCCAGCTTCCAGGCTTTTGGTACTGACTCCTCTGATGTTTTGAGGCTTACAAGACTGTCATTGTTTTCAATACTCTTTCATCAACAAGCAGGGAGACTACAGGCATACTCTGGAGATAGTATAGGTTTGGTTCTAGACCATTGTAATAAAGTTAATATTGCAATAAATGAGTCACATGGCTTTTTTGGTTTCCAATACATATAAAAATTATGTTACACTATCCTATAGACTTTTAAGTGTGCGAGAGTATTATGTGAAAAAATGACATACTTCAGTCTTCAGTGAGTTAGAATCTTTTGGTTGCTGACTGTTGGTGGTGGTTGCTGAAGGTTAGGGTGGCAGTGGCAATTTCTTAAAATAAGACAACAATTAAGTTTGCCACATTGATTGACTCTTCTTTTCCCTCTAACACTTAGAGGCCATTGTAGAGTTATTAATTGACTAATTTCAATGTTGTAGTGCTTCAGGGAACAGGGATGCTGGAGGATGAGAGAAATGGGGGTGGCAGTTGGTGGAAGAGTCAGAACATATACAGCATTTATTAAGTTTTCTATCTTATATCTTGTAGTGCCCCAAAAGAATTACAACAGTAATATCAAAGAAAACTGATCATAAATCACCATAACAGATACTATAATAATAATGAAAAAGTTTGAAATATTGGGACAATGATCAAAATATGGTGGAAACATGATGTGAACACATGCTGTTGGAGAAATAGCACTGATAGACTTGTTCTGACACAGGGCTGCTGCAAACCTTCATTTTGTAAAAAGCTCAGTATCTGCAAAAAGCAATAAAATGAAGCATAATGAAATGAGGTATGTCTGTAAGTATGGCAGAAAGAGAAGCAACCACAAGGCCATATATCCACAGGCTACATGCCAGCAGTCCAAGTGTTGATACCCCTGAGACTTTTCCCTGACTCTGCCCTTACAAGTCTTTGCCTCTTCACTTAAACACAGTCAGGCAGAAGCTGACCAAGAAATACCTTGGTCACTTATGGCTTTTGAAAGTATACTCAGTTAGGCTGACCAGCTCATCCAAACACTTTTTCTTTATATGGAAAGGGGTGGGGATGGGCAAAGACACAGGCATTTATTAGGCACTTACTTTGCTAAGCACTACAAATAATATCACAACTATATTGGGAGGTAGGTGCTAATATGATAAGGGGACTGGAAATAGAATATTGGCACATGTGAATTGTGGATTAGAGCCCTTCCAGTTGGAGCATGGATTGAAATGGGGATCAAGACTCTTATTTTCAAAAAGCACACTCTGTAGCCTTTTTCACAAGGGTTATCAGAAAGAAGAAATAGCTATACATGCCTTTAAGATGGAACTCCATTGGATAGGACTTTGTAACACTTGTAAAGTGATTTGCAAAATTAATGTAAATATAAGTATTATCTGATATTATTTGTTTTCTGCAAATACTGAAGTAGATAAGAGCAGGAATTTAGCAACTGAAACCAATCAGTTTAGATAAGAAAGATACGCTTAGGTGTTTCATTCTATTCCCCACTTTCAAGTGCCTGGAGCAATCCATACTAGCCACCAAGTTGATCATGGTAGCAGGCTTTTACAGAACACTTTAAGTCTTTTAAAATGCTTTACATATGTTACCTCATTTGGTCTTTACAACAACTATATAAAGATCGATAGTATAACAATTGCTCTCCAAAGGAAGCTAAATTTGGATGACCAAAAGATGCCCAGTTGACTTGGGTTTTACTGACTAGTTTCCTTTCCCTTCCCTCCTCTCCTCTCCTCTCCCCTCCTTTTCCTTCCTTTCTCTTCCCTTAAACCTCCTGCACAGTGAAGCTCAGACACTCTGGGGCCCCTGCCCCATTGCCTAAAGTCTCTCTTCTGGACTCTTTTGGCCAAAGAGTGATTATCAATAATAGCTGTTGCTGTTTCCCTCCTAGCCTGAGGTCTTTCTTTTCTTTGCCTCATTAAAGGTACCATGTCCTGACTACTTCTTAAACAGGCCTATTCAGTGAATGGGCATTACCTCACCCTAAGTGAGTACCTGCATAGACCTTGGCCTAAAGGGGCCAAGGTCTCACAGTACATCCTGGGTCATCTCCAGTCATCCTGAGGAATATCAGATCCCTGGATTCAGATGGCTCTGAAGGAGAAGTGAGGCTGGTGATCTTGCACAGCCCTTCCTCACTCAAAACAAAATCAAGTGCAAGTCATGTCATCATTTCTCTGATGGCATGGTCTTCAGCAATGAAGGACAAACTCAATTGCTCAAGGTTACATAATTTGAATTAAAATAGAACTACATCTTCTGAGAAAGTACAAAAGCAGTTACAGTTAGAAAGGGATTATGGAGTTAAGAACTGGAAGACACCTTAGATATCATCTTGTTCATTCCCTCATTTTATTTACTTTTGAAATTTTAATTTTTACTTAATAAGCATTCATCTTTTTCTTCATTGATTTCCCCTTTTTACTCCTCCCAAAATACATTGAGGAAAAGAAAGATAAAATCCTTGTAGGAAATATGTCTAGTCAAGAAAAACAAATTCTTGCATTGACCATATTCAAAAATATGAACCTCATTTTGTGTCTTGAAGCAATTTATCTAGTGTTCTATCAAGAAGTGGGTAGCTATGTTCACCACTGGTCCTCTGGGATTATGGTCAGTCATTGCGTTATTCAGAATTCTTATGACTTGCAAAGTTTTTTGCTTTTATAATATTGTTATTAATGAATAAATTACTCTCTTAGCTCTGCTCACGTCACACTACATCAGTTCGTACCAATTTTCCCAGCTCCTCTGCAACCATTCCTTTCATAATTTCTTATGAAATAAGAAGAGTAATGAATAAATTTTATTGTATTCAAATATCACGGTTTGTTCAGCCATTCCTCATCTGATGGACACACCTCTTTATTTTCCAATTCATAACCACCATAAAAAAACTTTGCTATAAGTATTTTTGTACATTTGGGTCCTTTTCCTCTTTCTTTGAACTCTCTGGGGTATAGGCCTAGTGGTGGTATCACTACATCAAAGGGTATAGTAATAGTATCACTGGGTCAAGGTTTAGTGACTTTGGGAGCATAGTGCCATTGCCCCTTATTTTATAGATGGAGAATTGAGTCCCAGAGAGGGGAAGGGATCTTCCCAGGGTGGCATAGGTAATCTATGTCAAAGCCGGGATTGGCAAGCAGTGTGGTAATGGTAAGAGGAACATCTGAGTCTTGGGTCAGAAGATCCAGGTTAAATACAACCTTTGATAGACTTTCTTTCCCTTGGGCAAATAGCTGAAATTTCTGAGCTTCAGTTTCCTTATCTGTAAAATGAGGGGATTAGACTAAGTGACTTTTGAGGAACCTTCCAATTCTAGAGCAGCAATCCCACCAACTCAGGACTCTTATTCCAGAGCTCTTTCTACTATGCTGTTCTGGATTAACTGGTGAGAAGGTGATTACACACACAGAGTTATTTTTTCTTGCTTGCAAGTAGTTTTATTTAAATGCCATATTTGAGGAAGGTGGGTTTTAGATCTTATTGAAGGCGGTAGCATCTGTGGATTGCACATAATCTTCAAAGGCTATTCCTCTAGCATGTCTACTTCACTCAAAACAAAGTCCAGTGCAAGTCATGTCATCACTTCTCTGATGTCATGGTCTTCTTTGAAAATGAAGGATGAACACAACAACACCAAAAACAACCACCGGAGAGCTTGGTAGAGTTGGCAGGTAGTGGGCCTGAGACAGCGTGACATTCTGCAAGGTCAGCCTGCGATGACACAAACCGCTCCATGTAGCTCTTGTTGGCCAGGAAGTCGCTGAGGTGCTGCAGGCCCGGGGGTGGTGGTGGGAGGGATGGGTAAGAGAAGGAAGTGGGTGCAGAGTTTAAAGTTAAAGTTAAAACAGTAATGGCACTTGCTGTGCCCCATCTTGGGAGGTTTTCCTCTTTTCAGTTGTGCCCCTCTCCTCAATATTTTTATCTTGATAGAAGAGCTAAAAAGACAAACTTTTTTGAACAAAAGTTAAAAAAAAATAAATGAAAGTTTAGACTTCAATAATAGTGTCTTTGTATTTAATAATATCAAAGAGCCAGCATTTATATAGCTCTTACTATGTTCCAGGCACTTGTTAAACACTTTTGCAAACATTATCTCGTTTTAATCCTCATGTCAGCTCTGGAAGGTAGGTGCTATTTTACAGTCTGGGGCAAACAGAGGTTAAATGATTTACCCAAGGTCCCTTGGGTATTAGAGGCTGAATTTGAACTCAGGTCTTTCTGACTCTAGGCCCAGTGCTCTGTCTACTATTTCATTAGCTATTAAAAGCTTGGAGCTGCACCAAGATTTTGGGACACCTATTATTACAGTACAATGTTAAAAGTAATAATGTAGAGTAAAATCCATTAGTTCTGTAGTTTATAGAAGCAATATCCAGTGTTTGAGGAAGAAGCACAAATACAAACAGCTGAATATTTTAACAAGCAATAGATGTACTGCTCATCAAGGTTTCTATTTCACATTTCTGCCAAATAAAACCAGTTTTTATCGGTTCCCACTCAGAAGGTACATTTCAAGCCAATCTTTGTTGTTTCAAGATTTGAGGAAATGGAGCTTTTCTATATATCCTACAGTAGCTATGGGAGTGAGTTTTTTTTTCCTTTAAAATTTAATAGGAAATAAAAGTAACATGAATAGGAGGTAAGGATCAAGGAGGGGGTGACTGTATTCTTTGAACTAAGCTTAGTGGAGGGCTTCTATGTGAGCTTTAAGGAACTTAAAAACAAATATACTCATATCCTCCAGCATGCAGGCTTATCAACCATTCAGCAACACCCTCAGAGGAATATGTGGAATGGCATTTATCCCATAATCATATGTTTTATCTCTCTCTATGGTGCTTCCCCAAAATATGTTACATACAACTCAATCTCCTGCTTTATTAGTCCAATACCCCAGATGACAACAAAGCTGTAGCAAATCTCCCTCAGTCTCTACAATGTCTTTTAAGCTACATATGACTTAAGAGGAATCTAGAAAACTCAAGAGTAGATCTTTCTATAACACAGAAAAGAGGCATTTCAAAAGATACCTATGTGGCAAAAAATGAACTTGTATTAGTTTTCATTAATAAGTGAACAAGAATTTAACAACTGCTTACTATGTGCCAGACTCTGTGGACACAAAGATAAAGAATGATACAATTCCTGTTTCCCAAGACATTTTTTATCAATCATGCCAAGAACTATTGATTTACAGGGAGGTTTATTTTTTCCCTCTTTCTTCCAGAGGGTTTTAAGTTCAGAATGGTTCTAGTGTGTTTGCATTCACTATATTTTTTCTCTCCAAAACATTTGTCTCCATTAGAAAAAAGGTTTAGCATTTGCCTGTGAACCATGTAATTCATCTGGACCCAAGATCGCACCATGACTGATACCAGCACAATAGTGAACACCCTGTGGTCTCAAGCGGGACCTCATACCAGGTAGAGTCTCACACCAAACTGAGACTCACACAACCTCCATCAGAATAAGCCTTCACTTATTGACCTGTGGGCAGATTTACTCTCACTAGTTGCTAAAGGGGCTTTACCTAAGAATATCCATTCATTCACAAATTCAAGAGAGTAAGAGATAATTTGACAGCAGGACTGATTTACCAGTTGGGTATTGTCACTAGATAAATGAGTTTTTCTTTTAAGTTTCTAAAGGTCACCAGGTCTCTCTTATCCTAACAAACAAAATATTTGCTATGACTCTACAATCATCTTAAACTATCATCCTATTTCTCTATCCCTTTACCAAGAAAATTCTTGAAAAGCTAGGCAGTTAGATAGCCTGGTGGACAGAGTACTGGACTTGGAGTTGGGAAGATCTGAGTTCTAATTCTGCCTCGTACACTTATTAACTGGGTGACTCTGCTCAAGTAACAACTCTTGTGCCTCAACATTCTTGTCTGTAAAATGAGGATGATAGTAGCACCTATCTCAGAGGATTGTTGAGAGGACCAAATGAAAGAACATGCAGAGCACTTTGCAAACCTCAGAGTACTATATTAATGCTAGCTATTATAAGACTAATTTACAATGGCTGCTTGTTTTTCTCCCTTCACTAGCTCCTATGTCTAGTATAACAGATCACAATCACCCACCACATTACTTTCTTTAATACCGTTAATGACCTCCTTGTTACTCATTTCAGTGACCTTTTCTTAATCTTGTCTGTAGCATTTGGAATTACTGACCACTCCCTTATTCTTCATATATTTTCCTTCATTGACTTTCTTGATTCAGCATTCTTATGATTCTTTTACATTTCCAGTCCAGGCTTTCCTACCTTCATTGTTGCTTCCTCTTTTTTTCTAGTCACTAAATAACTGACTTCTTATAAAACTCTGTCTTCTCTTGTGTCCTTCTTTTCTCCAGTAATATGGAGGTAGAGGTATTCAAGGAGGACCAGCACTTCTGATGTGAGGGCTTGCCAAGTCATTTTCGGGGCTACTCATTTACCTAGCACTCACTGTTCATGTGGCTCCAAAGCAGGAACATGTGCAGAAGCTGCTTCCTGATAAAATGTCCTGACAGATAGGCTAAACCAGCTTGAGGGTAACTGAGGGCTTCAAACCTATTGGTTATTTAGAGGATTGTCTACCCCAAGCATGTGAACTTGCCCCAGCAGAATTGTCAGATGAGAACAATTTTTCCAATGGCCATGAAAATGTCTGAAGAAGGTACTGTGGAGAGCTTAGGACTTTGTTGGACGTTAAAGATGTCAAGATCACCTTCTGTAATCCAGGCCATTGCCGATCATTCTGAATTTTGTCTTGCCACTGGAGTTTTATGACTCTGGGAGGCTGAGGACTTGGTGCAACTCTTCCTCATTCATGCCCGAGTCAAGACACCACCTCATGATGCCACTGCTTCTGAAGGAAAATGAAAGACTTGCTTTTTCCCTTAGAGAGCTTATCTGATTCCTTGTCTTCAGTGGTCATCTATATGTAGGGAACTCCCATATCTACAGCTGTAGGCCAGATCTTTCCCTGAAGGTTCAGGATCATATGTATGATTCCTTGCTGGACAGCCCTCCCTCTGGCATCTCAGATAAATATATTTATATGGAATATCTTCCTCCTAAAAATCCATTTATCTTGTTATTTCTCTATCTCTTTTTGATTGTATGACCTAGTCATTCAGGCTTTAAAACTTGGAATATTGTTTATTCTTATCTCTCCCTTCAGGACCATATCAGATTCCTTACCAAGTCCTATCAATTTCACCTCCACAGTTTCTCCAAAATCTCCTTACTTTTCATTCACAGCTAGGCCCGCATTCAGGCTCTTCCTTTCTTCCTCTTTTTCCATTGACCTTCCAGATGGTCTTTCTGTTTTTAGACTTTTCACTGTTAATTTTTCTAATGTACCACTTAATCACATTACTCCTTTGTTAAAAAATCTGTAGTGACTTCTCATTGCCTACTTTTTTTTCTCTTTTTAAAAAATTTTTTTAATGTTCTACAATCACTACCAAAAAGCTTAGATTTTTACTCCCCCCCGCCTATCCCCCCATTTCCCCCCCCCCCTCCTCGAGATGTCATACAATTCTATATAGGATCTACATATACTTTCCTATTGAATATATTTTCCCTATAATCATGCTGAATAGACCAACTAAAATAAATGGAAGAAATCATATAACAAATCAAAACATAATACACACATATATACAAAAATTATATACTATGTTCTGCAAATGAATTCCATAGTTATTTCTCTGAGTGTGGAAGGTATTTTGCCTTAGAAAACCATTGGTAATTATTATTATTTTTTTTTTATTTTACTCTTGTGTTATTACGAAGTTCCAAGTCTACCAGAAAAAACTCTCGCACACTGTGGTCATTGCTGTGCAAAAGTTCTCCTAGTTCTGCTCCTTTCACTCAGCATCAGATCGTATAAGCCCTTCCAGGCCTCTCTGAAGTCTTCTTGTTCATCATTTCTTATGGTGCAATAGTACTCCATTACATTCATATACCACAACTTATTTAGTCATTCCCCAATTGATGGGCATCCCCTTGATTTCCAGTTTTTGGCAAATACAAGGAGTGCTGCTATAAATATTTTTGTACATGTGGGACCCTGTCCCATTTTTATGATCTCTTAGGGATATAGTCCTAGTAGCGGTATTGCTGCGTCAAAGGGTATGTGTATTTTTGTAGCCCTTTGGGCATAGTTCCAAATTGCTCCCCAGAATGGTTGGATGAGCTCACCACTCCACCAACAAAGAATTAGTGTTACAACTTTCCCACATTCCCTCCAATATTTATCATTTTCCTGTTCTGTCATGTTTGAAAATCTTATAGATGTGATGTAGAACCTCAGAGTTGTTTTGATTTGCATCTCTCTAATCAAAAGTGATTTTAGAGCATTTTTTTCATATGATGATAGATACCTTTAATTTCTTCCTCTGAATATTGCCTATTCCTGTCCTTTGACCATTTATCAATTGGGGAATGACTTGTACTGTTATACATTTGACTGAGTTCTCTATATATTCCAGAAATGAGGCCTTTATCCCTGAGATAAGCTGTAAAAATTCTTTCCCAATTTAGTACCTCCCTCCAAATTTTGGTTGTATTGGGTTTGGTTGTGCAAAAACTTTTCAGTTTAATGTAATCAAAATTATCCATTTTGTACTTCATAATGATTTCTATCTCTTCTTTAGTAAAAAATTCTTCCCTTCTCCATAAATCTGATAAATGCACTATTCCTTGCTCCTCCAGTCTGTCCATGGTATCAATCTTTATGCCTAGATCATGTATCCATTTGGACTTTATTCTTGTATATGGTGTCAGGCATGGGTCTATGCCTAGTTTCTACCACACTATTATCCAGTTTTCCCAGCAATTTTTGTAGAACAGTGAGTTCTTATCCCAGAAGCTGGGGTCCTTGGGTTTATCAGGCAGGAGGTTGCTATATTCCTTGCCTCCTGTGTCTTGAGTGCAAAGTCTGTTCCATTTCCATTGCCTACTGAATTAAACATAAACTCCTTATCCTGACATCCAAGCCCCTCTACAAACTAGTTCCTGCCTACCTTTCTAGCCTCTTTCGGGTTGCTTCCTCTCATATGTTCCATGTTCTAGCAAGCTAGACTACTTACCATTTTCCATTCTTTATCTCATTTTATCCCATGACTTTGCCTTTAGTTACTCTATTCTCCCAGCCTAGAAGAGTCCTCACCTTCTCTTAAATATCTCCTGAAATCTATTTATTCATTGTTGTCCAACTCAAGTGCTATATTCTCTATGATAATAAGGCAGCATAGAAGAGTAGATAGAGTACTGGACCTATAGTCAGGTCCTGGGTTCAAACTGATATACGCAAAAGTATTTACCACAAATCTTTGTAGGAGCAAAGAATTGGAAACTAAGGGGGTATTCTCCTGTTGGTTGGTTGGTTGGTTAAAATGACATCACCACGATAAAGTAAAGTTTCAGTGTGTCCGACTATGGCTGATCAGACCAATATGAGCTAAGAATGCTCTGCCACAGACTGGGTACAGATAGTTCATGTGAATATTTGGGGTGGATACTCCAAGTCTGGGCATCCTGCATTTACTTAGTGCTATCTCAATTGTGCTGTGCTGTATGATCATTGCACTCTTTCTGATATGGGCACACCATGCTGAGCAGTCCTGTGACAGTGTCCCCCATGTTTCACAGTCAAATTCAAAGTTGTTTAGAGACACCTTGAGAGTGTCCTTGTGTGTGTGTGTTTGTCCTTTGTTGCTAAAGAAGACCATGCCATCAGAGAAATGATGACATGACTTGCACTTGACTTTGTTTTGAGTGAGGAAGGGCTGTGCAGGTCTCACTAGCCTCACCTCCTCCAGAGCCATTTGATCAGATATTCATCAGAATGACTGGAGATGACCCAGGATGAGGCAACTGGGGTTAAGTGACTTGCCCAAGGTCACACAGCTGGTGAGTGTCAAGTTTCTGAGGTGAGATTTGAACTCAGGTCCTCCTGACTCCTGCACTGATGCTTTATCCATTGCACCACCTAGCTGCCTTGAGTGTCCTTGTATCGCTTCTTCTGACCACCATGTGATCACCTGCCCCATGTGAGTTCTCCATAAAAGTCTTTTTGGCAAGTGTATATTTGACATTGAAACAACATGGCCAGCCCAACAGAGTTGCACTCTCTGAAGCATAGTTTGAATGCTTGGCAGTTCAGTTCAATCAAGGACTTCAGTGTCTGGTACCTTATCATGCCAGGTGAGCCTCAGAATCTTCCTAAGAGAGTTCAAATGGAAAACCACCATTTCATACACACACACACACACACACACACACACACACACATGCGTGTGTGCTCATGCACACTTAAAACTGTACTATTTGTACTTCTATTTCTTTCTCTGTAGGTGGATAGCATTTTCCTTCCTAGATCCTATGTAGTTGATTTTAACATTTTTAATACTCCGAATAACTCAATTCTTCACAGTTACTCTTTGAACAATTTTTTTGCTGCTACCATATGCAGTGTTCTCTTGGTTCTGCTCATTTCACTCTTCATTATTTCTTGCAAGTCTTTCTATGTTTTTTGAAAATCAATCTTATAATTTCTCACAGCAAAGTGGTGTTCCATCACAGTCATGTGTCACAACTTGTTCAGGCATTCCCCAGTGGATGGAAATCCCCTCAGTTTCCACTTCTTTGCTACCACAAAGAGAGCTGCTATAAATATTTTAGAACATATAGGTTCTTTTCCTTTTTGCCTGATCATTTGGGAAACATACCTAATAATGGTATTTCTGGGTCAGAGTCTTATAACTCTTTGGACATAATTCCGGATGGCTCTCCAAAATGCTTGGATCAGCTTATAGTTATATCAGCAATGTATTAGTGTCCCACTTTTCCCACATCCCTTGAACATTTGTCATTTTTCTCTTCTATTATTTTAGCCAATCTGATAGGTGTGAGATGGTGTCTCATAATTGTTTTAATTTGCATTTCTCTAATCAATGATGATTTAGAGCATTTTTATATGACTATAAATAACTTTGATTTCTTCCTCCAAAACTGCTTGTTCATATCTTTTGACCAGCTATCAACTGGGGAATGACTAATATTCTTAAATAAAATATAATATTCTTATAAATTTGAATTGTCTACATATTTGACATATGATACCTTAATCCAAGAAACTCCATAAAAATTTCCCCCCAATTTTAGCTTTCCTTTGAATTTTGGTTACATGTGGTTTTGTTTGTACACAAACTTTATTAATTTAATGTAATCAAAATCATCCATTTTATATCTCATAGTACTTTTGTTTTTTTGCAAATTTTCTTATCCGTAAGTTTTTTAGGGAATATATCCTTATGTTCTAATTTATTTATGACATCTCCTTTTATGTGAACATGTTGTTAGAGGAAATGAATCCTACTGATTTTAGTATTTTTTGCTGTAAATGAGATAAGCCAAGAGAAATCTTCACCTAAATGGAAAGATGACTCTAGGTTTCCTTTTGAGGAGGCATGAAAGGAGTTGATGTAGTTGTATCTAGAGGCAAAATGGATCATTATTTCATGGGACGTTTGGTCACCTTGCTCAGGACAAGCATTCGAAATTCACCAAGAAAATAATTGCCGTCAATATGCCAGCATCTCTTTGTAGAGAATGAGGAAATAGAACAATTCTACAATAAATTAGAAGTCCCTCCAAATTAAATCAACTTCAATATAAAAGGAAGTTCTCATAAAACAGAAGGACAATATTCATGTTCTCCAGAGAGAAGCAGATAAAGAAGGTGGTGGAATTGGTATATCATGCATCCAGAGGTGACAAAAATATCATTTCATGGTACATTTGGTTATCTGGCATGGAAAACTCTATGACTAATATATGTACCAAAATCATTACAGAAAATGAAGAGACATTCTATGAAAAAATTAAATGAATATGTGTTTTGATGTGTCATTGTCAAAATGAAGGTAGATGAGGATGGCAACAAAAATATGTTGGAAAGTGTTTCAGGGGTAAGGAATGAAAGAATCTAAAAGACCTGTAGTCTACATAGGCTTCATTTTAATATACCATGAAAAATCTCAATCAATCAACAAATAAACATGTGAGTACCTTGCGAATGGTTGATTGGTTTCTTGTTGTTGTCCTTCGTTTTCAAAGGGACCAAAATGACATCACCATGATAAAGTGAATTTTCAGTGTGTTCAACTGTGGCTGATCAGACCAACATGAGCTCAAAATGCTCTACCACAAGTTGGGCACAGATAGTCCATATGAATTTTTGGGGTGGATGCTCCAAATATGCATATCCTACATTTACTTTGTGCTGCCTCATTTCTGCTTTGCTCTAAGAGCACAGCACCCTTTCTGATGTGAGAATGCCATGCAGAGTGGTCCTGTGCCAGTGT
The DNA here is from genome assembly GCA_028658325.1 of Potorous gilbertii. Taxonomy (NCBI): domain Eukaryota; kingdom Metazoa; phylum Chordata; class Mammalia; order Diprotodontia; family Potoroidae; genus Potorous; species Potorous gilbertii. Next base: position 144,718,402 of record CM053772.1, read on the forward strand.
CTCACATGTTGCACGATCAAATCCAAAGTTCTTGAGAGAGACCTTGAGAGTGTCTTTATATTGCTTCTTCTGATCACCATGTGATTGCGTGCCCCATGTGAGTTCTCCATAAAATAGTCTTTTTGGCAAGTGTATATTTTGCATTCTAACAACATGGCCAGCTCATTGGAGTTGCACTTTCTGAAGCATAGTTTGAATGCTTGGCAGTTCAGCTCAATCAAGGACTTCAGTGTCTGGTACCTTATCATTCCAGGTGATCCTTAAAATCTTCCTAAGACAGTTCAAATGGAAGTGATTCAATTTCCTGGCATGGTGCTAGTAGACTGTCCATGTTTCACAGACATACAACAATGAGGTCAACACAACAGCTCTGTAGACCTTTAGTTTGGTAGTCAGTCTAATACTACTTCTCTCCCAAACTTTTCTTCAGAGCCTCCCAAACACTGAGCTAGCTTTGGCAATGCATACATCAACCTCATTGTCAATGTGTACATCTCTAGAAAGTACACTGCCAAGGTAAGTGAGCTTATTCACAGCATTCAAAACTTCTCCATTTGTTGTAATCAATGGTTCCATGTATGGATGGCATGGTGGTGACTGACCTGTGTTTCCTTGGTGTTAATTATTGGGCCAAAATTAGCATAGGCAGCAGAGAATTGATCCATACTTTGTTGCATCTCAGTTTCAGAGGCTGAATTGAGTGCACAATCATCTGCAAACAGAAAACTAAGCACCAACTCTCCCATCATTTTGGTCTTGGCTTGTAGCCTTTTCAAATTGAGGAACTTGCCATCAGTATGGTAATTGACCTTGATGCCATGTTCATCCTCATTGAAAGCATTTGTCAACATGACTGAAAACATCATGCAAAAAAGCATGGGAGCAAACACACAGCCCTGTTTCACTCCATTAGTGACTGGGAAGGCATGAGAGCATTGTCTAGTATGCAGAACTCAGGCAAACATGCCATCATAAAATTGACTAACAATACTGATGAACTTCTCCAAGCAGCCAACTTTTGACATAATTTTCCATAAGCCCTCACGACTATCAAGGTCAAAGGCCTTGGTCAGATCTACAATTGTTGTGCACAGACGTCTGCTCTACTTCTGTCATTTCAGTTGGAGTTGTCAGGCAGCAAACACCCTATCGACTGTTCCTTGGCCCTTTCCGAAGCCACACTGGCTTTCAGGTGTATGACCATCTTCCAGGTGAAAGATCAACCTAGATACAAGTACATAGAAGGAAACAGTTTCTATTCACAGTGAGCTTACATTTAAATGGGGAAGATAAAAAATTCGTGTGTGTGTATGTGTGTGTGTGTGTGTGTGTATGTGTGTGTGTGTGTAGCACAAATACAGGTAATACAAACATATTTACTCTATATGTATATATACATACATATTGTATATGTACACATTTATTTTTATTTATTTTTTATTTTTCACTTTTGACATAGTTCATATCATATAACACAATTCCAACTTTTGGTCAGGTAACATTTCTTTTAAAGTATTTACAATATAGACCACAAAATGGATTTTTTTTTAACATTCATCAACTGAGACACAAATAGTATGCTAACTTCATAAGCCCTTGACCTAATTTTCTCCACACTATTAGTAAGAATTAAAGGAACCTAACTTATTATTGTTGGTCTAAAGTCCTAAGCCTAATAGCTTAATTTTAGACTTGACCTCTGATGTTCCCCTAGTAACAATCTATAATTTAATAGAACTGGTATTAAAATTACAAACTTTTTGACTATCAGAAATTGCCACTAACAGTAGGGACATTGCAGGGAAACAATATCTCTCCAACTTCCTGTCAGTTCCAGACAGAAATAGATTGTCAACTTGCATTCAGTGAGACTTAGAGTCTGCCAGGTGTCAGTGGAGAACTGAGTCAGGAGAATCCTACCTCAGCCCAGGCTGAACAGCCACTCTCCCACCCTTCCCATGAGATCACCTTTTGCAGTTCATACCAGTATCTCACAAGCTTACTGGCTTCATGGATTGGAAGCTCAGACTGCCTTTGTTGCGATCCATAGCTGAAGTTAAACTCAGAAGAACAATCACTTAATAGTCCTATATAGCATCTTAAAATAGCAAGTTCCAATAACTGGGTTTCAGATATGACTATAATTTCACATTGGCTAAGGAACATCTTTTGAGGCAAGTCTTAAGTGTCTTACATGCCTTTCTATACATGTTCTAGTTCTTGCTCTGATAACAATCATAAAATCAAATTTACCATTAAAACCTTAACTTTTCCATCAATGTCAAATTTTACCCTATGTTACCTGCCTCTAGGAGATTTACACTAAAAGAAATTTCCCCAAACTAAAGATGTCCTTGATTTATTTTCAGTAATTAATTCAGTCAATTTAATTACTTTTATATCACTTTGTAACATATTCAATTTTCTCCCCATCTCTCCCCTCCCCCCATCCCTAATACCTTGCATTCTGATTGCACCTTCCCTCAATGAGCCCTCCCTCTATCACACCCCATCTTTCCCTTCCCCTCATCTTCTCTCTTGTCTTGTAGGGCAAGATAAATTTCTCTACCCCATTACCTGTGTTTCTTAGTTCCTCATTATACACAGTAATAATTTTAAACATTGGTTTCTAATACTTTGAATTCCACCTTCTTTCCCTCCCTCCCTCCCCATCCCCACTGAGAAGGCAAGTAATTCAATACAAGTTATATATGTGTTGTTTTGCCAAAGACTTCTATAAGAGTCATGTTGTGTAATACTAACTATATTGCCCTCTATCCTACTCTATCCCTCCTTATTTTTTTATTCCCTCATTTGACCTTGTCCCTTCCTCAAAGTGTTTATTTTTAGTTACTCCCTTCTCCCATTTGGCCTCCCTTCTATCATTCCCCTCACACCAATTGTCACCTCCTCCCCACTTTCCTGTAGTATAAGATAAATTTTCATACTAAATTTACTAAACATGTTATTCCTTAAGCCATATGTGGAGAGAGTAGCTTCATTTTCCCCCTTCCCTTTCTCCCTTTTCTCATCCCTTGAACATTTTTCTTTATCTTCTTTATGAGTTATAGCCTGCTCCATTCCATTTCTCTCTTTCTCCTCCCAGTATGTTCCTCTCTCACCCCTTAATTTTTATTTTGTATCTTTTTTTGTCAATATCATCTCTTCTGATTCAAAACAGTCAGTAATCTTTGTCTATAGGTGTTTGTGTGTGTGTGTGTGTGTGTGTGTGTGTATGTACAATCCCTTTACCTACCCAAATACTGATAAAAGTCTCAAGAGTTATAAATATTTTCTTTCCATGTAGGAATATAAACAGTTCAGCTTTAGAAAGTCTTTTATAATTTCACTTTCCTGTTTACCTTTTCAAGCTTCTCTTGATTCTTGTGTTTGAAAGTCAAATTTTCTATACAGTTCTGATCTTTTCGACATGAATGCTTGAAAGTCCTCTGTATCATTGAATGACCACTTATTCCCTTGAAGTATTATACTCAAATTTGCTAGGTAGGTGATTCTTGGTTTTAATCCCAGTTCCTTTGACTTCTGGAATATCCTATTCCAAGCCTTTTGATCCCTTAATGTTGAAACTGCCAGATCCTTTGTTATCCTGATTGTATTGCTACAATACTGGAATTGTTTCTTTCTACCTTCTTGTAGTATTGTCTCCTTGATCTGGGAACTCTGAAATTCGGCCACAATATTCCTAGGATCTCTCTCAGGAGTTGATTGGTGGATTCTTTCAATATTTGTTTTGCCCTCTGGTTCTAGAATATCAGGACAGTTTTCCTCAATAATTTCATAGAAGTTAATGTCTAGGCTCTTTTTTTGATCATGGCTTTCAGGTAGTCCCATAATTTTTAAGTTATTTCTCCTGGATCTATTTTCCAGGTCAGTTGTTTTTCCAATGAGATGTTTCACATTACCTTATATTTTTTCAAATTTTTGGTTTTGTTTACTAACTGCTTGGTTTAAATCATGGTCATTTGTTCCCCTGGACTCAATTCTCTCTTTCAACAAATTATTTTGTTCAGTGAACTTTTGAACCTTCTCCTCCATTTGGCTAATTCTGCTTTTTAAAGCCTCCTTCTCCTCATTGGCTTTTTGGACCTCTTTTTCCAATTGAGTTAGCTTCTTTTTAAAGGTGTTATTTTCCGCAGCATTTTTCTTTGGTTCTCCTTTAGCAAGCTGCTGACTTGTTTTTTAAGCTCTTCTGTTTGCTGAGCCCCATTTAAGTTCACTTTGGAGGCCCTGGAGGCAGGGGTCTTAACTTCCTGTAGCAATAGGCCTTGTTCTTCCTCATCTGAAAGGATGGGAGGAGACACCTGTTCCCCAAGAAAGTAACCTTCTATGGTCTTATTTTTTTTCCCCCTTTTTGGGCATTTTCTCAGCTAGTTATTTGACTTCTGCATCCTTTGTCAAGAGATTAGACTCAGATGCTCAATTTCCCTGGGCTTTGGGTGGGGGCAGGGCCATCACTCAGGGCTGGGGTTTTGATCAGCTGCTTTAAGCTGAGCTGCCTGAACAATGGATCCAGGTTGCCTCCCAGCCTCTGTCACTGCCTGCAGTCTGCTATCCTGGCCTCTGCTGTTGCCTGGAGCTATTGCTAGAGAAACTCTGTTCTCTCTAGCACATCTGAGAAAGCCCTCTCCCACTGACCGTTGGAGCTTTCTTTGTTGCTTGTGAGTTGAGATTTCTGGGACCTTCCCTGCAAGGAGCTCTTCCCAGAGGTCTGTTCAAGTCCTCTTCCTCCCAGTGCTGGGTGGCCAGGGCTGTGCTCCGCTCTGCTCATCATCCTGTGAGATAGACCTTTCCTGTTGGCCTTCTGGATTACCTTTGGCTGGAAACCTCTTTCGCTCTGTTGTTCTGTGGCTTCTGCTGCTATAGACTTTGTTGAGAGTCTTTTTTTGTGTGTATTTTGTGACCTGTTGGGGAAGCACTAGAGTATATACATCTTTCTACTCCACAATCTTGGCTCTGCCCTCTGTATATGTACATATATAAAGCAGATAAATATAAGATAGGGGATCAGCATTTGTGAGAATCAGAAAAATCTCCATGTAGATGAAACAGTCTCTAGGTACCATATTTCACTGCATAATTGTTACAGATTTTATGCCACATTATTTACAAATAAGTGGGTTGTGACCATTATGAGAAGCTTTGAAAATTGTGTTGATATTACTTAAAAATACTGTATTACTAGACACAGTTTAGCTAGTGCAGGAAGATGCAAGTCTTTCCACATTATGTGATTTACTCCTGGCAGCTTCTCCTGTCTGCATGCTTCACTTGTGCCTCCGACTCTTCCTTGGGTTGAGTGACCATTCTGTTAGTACTGCAGCACTCTAAACAAACCAGGCAAGTCATTTTTGCTGACAATGCAGATGTGCTGAGAATTTTAGGTTTCCAATGCATGAAGGCTAAATGCATATCCATATCCATATGCCATTGGTGAATACATTGCTGCTCTGTTAACCTTTTAAGCAACATGACCAACGAAATTCAATGATTACATGATGAAAAGTTATGATAAAGGGTTATAAACCAATTTTTGGACTGAAAAAGCAGAGTGCAACAATTATGTGGTGGCAATGATTAGGTAGTGAAATGTGATACTTTAACTGGCTGGCCTTCATGTCTGGAATACTCTCAAACCTTTTCTCTACTTCCTGACTTCTGTCTTCCTTCAAGTCTCAACTAAAATCCTGCCTTCTGTAAAAACCCTTTCCTGATCCCCTTAATGCTAATGTCTTCTCTATTTTGATTGACCTCAAATTTATCCTGAATTTTTCTTGTGTATGCAGTACAAATAGTTTGCATTTTGTTTCCCCCACAAGTCTTAGTGTCTTGGGACCCTGGACTGCCTTTTGCCTTTCTTTATATCCCCAGTGATTTAGTACAGTGCTTAGTAAATAGAAGGTTCTTAAATGATAGATGATTGTGCCTGAGAAAAGAATAAGGAGGTGCTCAAGACTACACTAGTACTAAAATACTCTAATATTAAAACGAATCTATAAGCCCATTGATTTGGAAAGCTCTTCAGTGATGCAAATGATAACTCCTCCATATTTGCTTATCCTATACCACTCATCCATGTCCTTCCATATGTTCTGTACACGGTGGTAGTGGTGATGTTGGAGGTTTACCAACATTCTAGATGTTATCAATGCTTTTTTTCTAATACTGTAAAAGCACTAGTAGGGTTGTGGGGTTACTAGGACACTAATGGGGATTTTCATCTTTTATCCTTTGTCCATGTCATGTGACCAGTCCTTATCCTCTTCCTATCTTGCAATATTTTCATGAAATTTTTTCCTTTTTAAATTGGTTATATAGTCCAGACTGCTCATACCCCCCATATGTCATTCTGTTGACCTCCAGGTAGTATTCAAGAATTTCCAATTCTTTACACACTGTTGTGTCCTATGCCTTACAACCATATGGTGTTACTGGTAGAAAGCTGATATTAAAAAAAAAATGGGCCTTTGCTCTTAAGTGAGGCTTGGGAACATTAAAGGGGGGTTTGCAATTTCTCAGAAGCAATCAAGCCTACTTCCCTTCTTTTCAACTGTAGTCTAAATATCCATTTAGGAAAAAAAAGCTCACAACAAGTGGATAAAGCAAGCTTATCATCCAGAGTATGCTATGAGTTGAATGGACAACCCATAGATCTTGTGTGCCTGTATCCATCTTGGACAGATACTGTGCATGAACAATGCTTCAATACTCAGCTCAGGGGCCACCTCCCCAGTGAAATCTTCCCAGTGTTGTCATTTCTACCTTCAACTTACCTTTGTTACATTCTATCTATCTTTCCTTTCTTTCTTTCTTTCTTTTTTCTTCCTTCCTTCCTTCCTTCCTTCCTTCCTTCCTTCCTTCCTTCCTTCCTTCCTTCCTTTCTTTCTTTCTTTCTTTCCTCTCTCTCTCTCTCTCTCTCATCTATCTTTCTATAGATGGATACTCTATCTTGTATCCCTCCCAGCACAGTATGAGGACAAGGTCTGTTTTGTTTGTGTCTCTGTGCCCCTAGCACCTAAGTACAAAGTTTTTTTCATAGTAGGTGCTTGTTAATGCTTGTTGAAGTGAATAACAGGAATGTTGCCATCAGATCCTAGTAAATAAGTGATCCCTCTATATTATTAGGTGGATTGATTTTCTAAGAAATCAGTATTTGTCATTCTGGGGAACTCAATTTTATAGTGGCCCGTATTGACACAAACTAATGAATAGTGTTGGTGTCTCCAGTAATGCTTAAAGTGAAAGTCATTACCAGATGCCATCTCTGTACCAATGAAGCTCATATGGAGGAGGAGTTGGTATGGGAAGGAGAAAATTTTTTATATCTCTAATGAGAATCTCTATTCTTCATGAGAATATCAGAGACATAGGCATGCATGCAACCATAGGTTTTATTGGCACACTCTGGTCTCCCAGAACAGGAAAGGGTCAAGGGAACTGCTCCCCCAAGTTGTACCAATACAACCTCTCATGCCTGTATGCATGTTTATGAACAAAGAAGTAATTTTTTTTTAATTTCCCTAATCTCTACTTCATGCTCTAATGGTGATTTTTTATTTATAATATTAAAGTAGTTTTTGCTTTCCAACTAATTTTGTGTTGAATTCTCAAAAAGAATCGTTAAAGACAGCTTAGTTTATATTAGGAGTATTAGAGATATAAGACAAATTTTTCTATATCCAAATGAAACAAGAATTGAAATTATTTTGGGGGAGAGAATTGAAAACTTTGTGAAATGATTTCTTTAACTTTAACTTTAATTTAATTTTCAGGCTGCCAAGTCCTGTCAGGGGCATTTATCACAGAGTGCTGGAATCAGGGAAACCTGTGTTCAAATCCCACATTTTATACTTACCAGTTCTGTGGCTCTAGGAAATTCCTATAATCTCTCTGAGTGAGCTGCAGTTTCCTCATCTTTACAATTTTGATAAGAATACATGCAGCCCCTACCTCACAACGCTGTTGGAAAGCTTACATGAAATTTACAGGTCAAGTACTTTGTGAGTTCTAAGGCGATATATCAAGGTTAATTGTTATTTAAAATAAAACACCAAAAGCTGGATTGTAGAAGTGATCCTTTGAACTACAGGTTGAATCTGGAGGAGTATGGTCTACAAATCTTGGAAAAAATGTATTTTACCTTCTATTCTTTAAAAAGCACACATGAAGACTCATTAGTCCAACCTTAACAGTGTTCATTTCTTATGTCCCCCTGGTTTCTGACCATACAATCAGGATCTGGCCACAAGAGGATGCCATTGCCTCTTTCACCACCCTGAAAATAAGAACCACATTTTAGGAGAAATAAATATGCAAACTCCCAGTTTGGGGGCCAAGGAGCTACGGGAGGTGGGGGTGCCAAGCCATGTGTTGGAGAATTTTATCAAGTTCTCCACTGTAAAGTTGAAACCTTAGGGGTGCCAAGGAGGTGATAAGGTGCTGGAAAAGATCTCTATGTTTGAAAGAAAAAAAGTGAGACTCAGAACAAAACTACTTTCAGCTTACCCTTGTTACTGAACATATATGATGAGCATTTACCTTCCCACTGAGCTTGAGTTTCAAAGTATTTATAAACCAGAAAGGAGCTGATGGAATGGTTTGACTCAACTGGAGGTCAATTCAGCATATTACATTTTGCTGTTATCTTTGCAAAACACAAGGCTTTTTTTCTATGTATATCCTGAGGAATTGATTGGAATGCTGAACATCTCTTATTGCTCAGTTCTTCTTCTCACTGAAGGAGGGGGGGTTAAGAGCAGGCATATTAATAAACTTATGAAAATAGCTCCATTAGAGATCAATTTATACTGAGCAAGCAGGAAAGAAATGCTGATTTAATTGATTTCTTTTAAAGCAAAAATTAAAGTTGTGGAGCTAAGATCACTGGTTAAAGTGGTGGAAAATCTCCATCTGGCTAATTTTCAAAGCATACTTTCACCTGGGAGTGAAGAGGCAGTTAATGCTTTTGATAAAACAAGGCTGATTGTGAGGTAACAAATAGAAGCAATTGTATCTATATCTACTCCAGGAGAAATGAGGGATTTGGAACAGGGTATCTCTAAGATCACAGATTTAGAATTTCATTTTGCAGACAAGGAAGTGGAGACTTTGAGAGGTCAAGTGATTTGTCTAAGGTCACTCAGCAGTAAGCACTGGAGGTAGAATCTGAATGTCAGTCACCCACTCTGCAATCAGTGTTCTTTTATTTAAATTTTATTTTTAATTTATGGAATAAAGCAATGATTGCATATGAAGATATAAATTGGGAGATTTGCAGTGCCAAGATGGCAGATTGAAGAAGGACCCTCTGAAACCCTTCCAAATTCCCCTTTAAACAATTAGAACAGGGAAGCAGTTTACTAGTCCTGCAAGAAAGGTCTGTCTCACTGAGGTGGGAGGGAAATAAGGCCTAGAGCAACAGCAGCAGAAGTAGTCAACTGCATAGCAGAAGGCCTGTAGCAGGGCCTTCCCACAACTAGCAGAACCCCAGATAAGTAAGCAGTCTGTGCAGCACAGCAAGGGCCCACCCCAGTGACACCACCCTCAGCACAAGCCCCAAGCCTTGACTTCATTGCTGAATAACACAGTAAATTTAGTTGTGTTTGTCCTTTGTTTTCAGAGGACCATGACATCAGGGAAATGACGACATGACTTGCAGTTGACTTTGATTTGAGGGAGGGACGGCTGTGCAAGGTCACCAGCCTCACTTTCTCCTCCTGAGCCATCTGGATCCAATGACCAGATATTCATCAGGTGACTGGAGATAGCCCAGGATGCAATGGGAGACCCTTTTCCTTTTAGGCTAAGGCCTTTTCAGGTACTCACTTAAAGTGAGGTAATGCCGATTCAGGTAATAGGCCTCACCTCTTTAAGAAGTGAGTTAAGGGTTGGCTCCTTTAATTAAAAACAAAACAAAACAAAATTTAAAAAAATCGAACTGAGAGGGGAAGACCCTCAGGGTTGCTGTTCCAAACAGAAACAGTTACCATTGATGTTCACTCTAAATTCACTCAAAGCCAAGAGGACCCAAAATACACCCATTAAGTGGAGCTTGGCCAGGAATCCATTGTGGTCAAGTGTATGAGCTTCAGAGTGAACTGGGGGGAAGAAAGGAAGGAAGGAAGGAATCTAGGTAGTAAACCCTGTTAACTGAGTGGTCCTGTTCCAGTGTCTCCCATGTTACACAGACAAATCCGAAGTTCTTGAGAGAGATCTTGATAGTGTTTTTGTATCGTTTCTTCTGGCTACCATGTGATCACCTGCCCCATGAGAGTTCTCCATAAAATAGTCTTTTTTGGCAAGCGTATATTTTGCATTCAAACAACATGGCCAGCCCATTGGAGTTGTGCTCTCTGAAGCATAGTTTGAATATTTGACAGTTCAGCTTGAGCAAGGACTTCAGTGTCTGGTACCTTATCCTTCCAGGTGACCCTCAGAATCTTCCTAAGACAGTTCAAATGGAAGCAAAATCAAAAAAGAGATTGACTATAGAAAGTTACTGTGGTGATAAGGAGGCTCAGAGAATAAACTTAGAAGAGGACAATAGTATCAAAAGAGCAACATGTGAATCCTCAAAGAAAAATATAATTGAGTGTCAGGTCCAAAAAGAATTCCTGAAAGAACTTAAAAAAGGATTAAAAAAACAAATTAGAGAAGTAGAAGAAGAATTGGGAAAATGAATGAGAGTAATGCAAGATGAAAAAGGAGTCAAAAGTATAGGAAAAGATATAAAAAAATTTAACCAAGGAAAATAACTCCCTAAAAAATAGAAATGACCAAAGGAAAAATGAAATACAAAGACTCACTGAAGAAAATAATTCCCTAAAAATTAGACTTGAATGAGTGAAAACTGATGACTCTATGAGACATCAAAATACGATAAAACAAAGAAGTAAAAGAAAAATCAAAGAAAATGTGAAATATCTCATTGGAAAAACAACTGACCTAGAAAATAGATCGAGAAGAGGTAATACAAGAATTATTGGACTACCTGAAAGCCAAAACGATAATAATACTAAAAAAAAGTCTGGGCAACATCTTTCAAGAAATTGTCAAAGAAAACTGCATTGATATAGTGGAACCAGAGGGCAAAATAAAAATTGAAAGAATCCATTGTGTGTGTGTTCATTCTTCATTGCTGAAGAAGACCATTCCATCAGAGAAATAATGACATGACTTACACTTGATTTTGTTATGAGTGAGGGAGGGCTGTGCAGGTCACCAGCCTCACTTCTCCTCCAGAGCCATCTGGATCCACTGACCAGATATTCATCAGGATGACTGGAGATGACCCAGGATGAGGCAGCTGGGGTGAAGTGACTTGCCCAAAGTCACACAGCTGGTGAGTGTCAAGGGTCTGAGGTGAGATTTGAACTGAAGTCCTCCTGATTCCTGCACTGGTGCTCTATCTACTGCACCACCCAACTGCTACAAAAGAATCTATTGATTCACCACCTGAAAGAGATTCCAAAATGAAAACTGCCATGAACATCATAACCAAATTCTAGAGCTTATAGATTAAGCAAAAAGTATTGTAAGCAGCCAAAAAGAAACAATTCAAATATTGTGGAGTCAGGATTATGCAGGATTTGGCAGCTTCCACATTTAAGAACTGGGGGGTTTGGAATATGACATACTGGAAGGTCAAGGAGTTAGGATTACAACCAAGAATCACCTATCCAGCAACAATGAACGTAATCTTTCGCGGGGTTGGGAGGGAATGGATATTTAATGAGATAAAGGACTTTCAAGAAGTCCTAATTAAAAGTTCAGAACTGAATTAAAAATTTGATCTAATACAAGATTGAAAGGAAACATAAAAAGGTAAAAAAGAAACTAGAAAGAAAGTATAAGAAATTCAGTAAGGTTAAACTGTTTATATTTTTGTATTATGTGTAACTCTTGATACGTTTATTACCATAAGAGCAATTAGAAGGAGTACATGTAGACAGATGGTGTGGATATGAGGTGACTTTGATGGGATGATATTCCCAAAAAACAAAGTAAAGGGGTGAGAAAAAATTGAACTGGAATAAGGGGGAGATTGAATAGGGTAAATTATCCTACATAAAAGATGCATAAAAAGGCTATTATAATGGAGGGAAAGATTGGGTTGGGGTGGTGGGCTAAGGTTTTTTTTTAATTTTAATTTTTCATTTTTAACACAGTTTATAATAAAACAATTCAAACTTTTCGTCAGGTGATACTTTTTTTAAAGTATTTACAATATGGACCACAAAAGAATTTTTTTAAAAACATTAATCAACTGAGACACAAATAATATTTATGTTGCTAACTTCACAAGCTCTTGACCTAATTGTCTCCACAGTATTACTAAGAATTAAAGGACCTTAACTTATTGTTGTTGGTCTAAAGTCCTATGCCTAATAGCTTAATTTTAGATTTAACCCCCGATATTCCCCTACCAATAATCTATAATTGAATAGATCTGGTATTAAGCTTACAAACCTTTTGACTATAGGAAATTGCCACCAAGAGTAGGGACATTGCAAGGATACAATATCTCCTCAACTTCATGTCAATTCCGTGCAGGATTAGATTGTCCACTTGCATTCAGTCAGGCTTAAAGTCTGCTAGGTATCAGTGGGGAAATTGCAGAATGCTACCTCAGCATAGGCTGAACAGCCATCCTTTCCATGAGATCACTTTTTGCAGTTGCAGTCCTCTCCTCCTTTCCTGTGGTGTATATAAATTTTCATATCAAATTTAGTGAGCATCTTATTTCCTCCTTCATCCACATGTGGAGAGAGTAGCTTCATTTTTCCCCTCTCCCCTTCTCCTCCATTGAATAAGATTTTTCTTATCTCTTTTATGAGTTATAGTCTACCCTGTTCTATTTCTCCCTTTCTCTTCCCAGAATTTTCCTCCTTCACCCCTTAATTTTTATTTTATTTTATTTTTTTTGTGTGTGGATATCATCTTTTCTGATATAACACACCCTCTATTCTCTATCTATGTGTGTGTGTGTGTATGTGTGTGTGTGTATGTGCAATCTATCTACCCAAATACTGAGAAAAGATTTAAGAATTAAAAATATTTTCTTTCCATATAGTAATGTAAATAGTTCAGCTTTAGAGAGTCCTTTATGATTTTTCTTTCCTGTTTACTTTTTCATGCTTCTCTTGATTCTTATCTTGGGAAGTCAAATTTTTTTGTACAGATCTGGTCTTTTCCTCAATATGAATAATTGAAAGTCATCTACATCATTGAATGACCATTTATTCCCTTGAAGTATTATACTCAGATTTATTGAGTAGGTGATTCTTGGTTTCAATCCCAGTTCCTTTGGCTTCTGAAATATCCTATTCCAAGCCCTTCAATTCCTAACGTTGAAGCTGCCAAATCGTGTGTTACCCTGATTGTATTTCCACAGTACTCAAATTGTTTCTTTCTAGCTGCTTTCAGTATTTTCTCCTTGATTTGAGAACTCTGAAATTTGGCCACAATATTCTTAGGAGTTTCTCTGTTTGGGTCTCTTTCAGGAGGTGATCGGTGAATTCTTTCAATATTTATTTTACCCTCTGATTCTAGAACATCAGGGCAGTTTTCCTTGATAATTTCATGGAAGATAATGTCTAGGCTCCTTTTTTGACCATGGCTTTCAGGTAGTCCCATAATTTTTAAATTATTTCTCCTGGATCTATTTTCCAGATCAGTTGTTTTTCCAATGAGATGTTTCACATTACCTTATATTTTTTTTCAAATTTTTGGTTTTGTTTACTAACTGCTTGGTTTAAGTCATGGTCATTTTTTTCCCCTGGACTCCATTCTCTCAACAAATTATTTTGTTCAGTGAGCTTTGGAATCTTCTCCTCCATTTGGCTAATTCTGCTTTTTAAAGCCTCCTTCTCCTCATTGGCTTTTTGGACCTCTTTTTCCAATTGAGTTAGCTTCTTTTTAAAGGTGTTATTTTCTGCAGCACTTTTCTTTGGTTCTCCTTTAGCAAGCTGCTGACTCATTTTTCAAGCTCTTCTGTTTGCTGAGCCCCATTTAAGTTCACTTTGGAGGCCCTGGAGGCAGGGGTTTTAACTTCCTGTAGCAATAGGCCTTGTTCTTCCCCATCTGAAAGGATGGGAGGAGACACCTGTTCCCCAAGAAAGTAACCTTCTATGATCTTATTTTTTTCCCCTTCTTTGGGCATTTTCCCAGCCAGTTACTTAACTTCTGAGTTTCCTCTCCACAACCACCTCGCCTCCAGTTCTGCCAAGCCAGCACTAGGGGCCTAGATTCAGATGAGCTGCTCCAAAGCCTCAGGGATTTTAAATGGGGGCAGGGCTGCTATTCAATGTGAGATTAAGATCAGCTGCTCTGGTGGGGGGCAGGGCTGCCACACAGGGCTCAGTTCCCTCAGGAGGTTTATGATGAGACCTTCAACAATGGATGCAGGTTACTGCCTACTTTGGGAGCCTTTTCTGCTGCTGCCTCTCCCGTTGCCTCCTGAGGAGGCTTGAGTTATGGGGATACCCTGCTCCCCTCTTGGCCAGCTGAAAAGACCCTGTCACTGACCTTTGGCATCTGTGGGTTGAGGGATCTGTTCTGTCACTGGAGATTCTGTCCCTGAAGCCTGCTCAGATCTGCTCCTTTTTGGTGCTGTGTGGCCAAGGTAGGACTGGGCTCTGCTCTGCATCCAGTGCATGACAGACCTTTCCTGTTGGTCTTTCAGGTCTCTCTGGGATAGAAATCTCCTCCACTCCGTTGTTCTGCGGCGTCTACTCTAGAATTTGTTGAGAGTTCTTCTTTGTAGGTATTTTATGGGCTGTGGGGTAAGAGCTAGCACATGTGAGCCTTTCTACTCTGCCATCTTAGCTCCTCCCCTTGTGGGCTAAGGTTAAACCTTACTCTCATCAAAGTTGGCTCAAAGAGGGAATAGCAAACACACTCATTTGGATACAGAAATAGATCTTACCCTATGAGGCAGTAAAAAGGAATGAGAATAATATAAAGGACAGAGGGGTCTCACAAAAGGGAGGCTACATTGGGCAAGGCAGTGATCAGAAGGAAAGCACTTGTGAGGAGGGAAGGCAATGGGGTGAGAGAGGATGATGAACAAGGGGAAAACAGCATGAAGGGAAACACACAGCTATCACAGCTATAAATCAGACAGGATGAACTAGCCCATAAAATGCAAGCAGGCAGCACAATGGATTAAAAACTGGTATCCTACAGTAGGCTGTTTACAAGAAACACATTTGAAGAAGAGAGATTCTCACAGGATAAAGGTAAGGGGGTATAGCAGGATCTATTATGCTTCAGCTAAAACAAAGAAAACAGGAGCAGCAATCATGATTTCAGACTAAACAAAAGCAAAAGTAGATCTAATTAAGTGATAAATAAACTATATCTTGCTGAAAGGTACCATGGACAGTGAAATAACATCAAAACTAAACATATACCAAATGATATAGCATCTAAACTTTTGAAGGAAAAGCTGAATGAGTTACACGAGGAAATAGATAATAAAACTATACTAGTTAAGGAGTTGAATAAAATTCTGGAAAAGTTATATTTTCTAGATCTGTAGAGAAAATTGAGTGGGAATAGAAACAAAGACATACCTACACAAAAACTGACCATGTGTTAGGACAGGGCTTCATAAATTTTTTCCACTCATGACCCTTTTTCATCTGAGAAATTTTTACGCAACCATGGGTATATTGGTATTACAAAATAGGTGTACAAATCAAACATTTACTGATAATAAATCATAAATTTATTTAAAAACAATTCTTTGATATATATATTTGCTATTTATTAAAGATAAGAGCAAATATGCATAGTAATGGGGTGGATATTTTTGTTCATTTTTACATTAAGAATTAAATGTCAATGGAATATCTGATACCACAGGAATTAGAGAATCTCCAGTGTTTTTCAGAGTTGACTGATATTTTGATTTTATAATCATCAATGCTGAGAGCACCACTTTGCAAAAATATGTAGTACAAATTGACAGATGTATGTTTAGGGCCATTTAAGAAATTTCTGGAAATTCTGTCACAAGCCAAAACTCATTTAATGATTTTTTTAGGAAACTCAAGTTTTAAAACTGCATGTCTTGATAATTCAGCAAATTCTTCTTGAACTTTAATGACAAATAACTGACATTTTTTTATTTCAATTGGATTTGGTTTATGAACTCAACCTGGTTTTTTAGAATCAAAATTTGAAGGGGAGTATTTCTGAAACTGTCTCCAGGTACTTCAGATTATCAATTATATGTCTTACAATGAAATGTTTGGGAAGATAATTTTCAGTTATATAATCATCTGTGGCTGTAAACCTTTCTAAGGAATCATTTTCCACTTTATTATTCCTTACGTTAACTTTTTAGTAAAACTTTCAATTTTATTTTTTTAACATAAATATATGATAATTTTCCTTGAAGTAACATTTAAATCAATTTTTTTTGCAGATAAATACCACAGTTTTGAAAGCCATAAGTCGCTATGAAAAAAATTAACAAAATTGTATTTTTGCTCAGTCAAAAATTTAACAACTTTATCTTTTAATTTCAGCAATCTGTTTAAATTTCTTCCTCTTGAGAGCCACCTTACCTCTGCATGTAGTAATAAGCTCTTGTAATCAGAGACCATGCCTTTCCAAAGGTTTGAAAACAAACAACTGTTAAGAACATGGCTTTTAATGAAGTTAATGATTTTGATAGTATCATGAAGTGCAACATCTAACTCTGGTGATATTTTTTTTGGTTATAAGTGCCTCCCAATGGATCATGCAACTAATAAAAGTGACATGTTTATTGCTACCAGTTTTAACTTTTGCTACAAATTCGACATTCTCACCCATCATTGCTCCAGTACTGTCTGTATAGACTCCAATGCATTTTTCTACTGTAAACCTTCATTTGTGGAAAAATTTATTGACTTTAAGATATATTTATCTTTCCCTCTTGTGTGCTCTTCCAAAGAGTGACAAAAAAATTTTCTCATGTATGTTACCTTCATAAACATATCTTAGATAAACTAACAACTGTACCATGTTAGAAATATCAGTTGTTTCATTTAACTGAATAGCAAAATTTGGTCTTCCCTTAAGTGTGGTAATAAACTGGGCATTATTATTTCGGAAACTGATTTGATATCATTTGTTGAAATTTTATGGATTTCATTGCCATTCTCTTTCCCACGAACTATTTCTGACATTTTAGTAGCTTCAGGTGACATGAGACCTCTTATCACATAGAGCTTTTTGTTTTTGCAAGTAAATAACAAGTTTCATAATTCACAAGTAAACAGTTTTCATTCACAATAGCACATTTCTCAAAACATTGCTTTTCTTTTATTTGAAAATTTAAAAAGTGTTAAAAATATTCCTTTGATAGCAGTACACTGCATGCTTGGTATTAAGATATTGATTTGGTTTGACTGATTTCATGCTCTCCACAGCCACAACTTCATTGCACATTAAGCAAAGAAGTTTTTCTACACCATCATAATTATTAGAAACAAATCTATGTGGCAAAGATGATTTGACTTACTTTCTTTTTCTTGTCAAATTAAGTGTACTACAGTCTGGAAGAGAAGACTCTGTGACATTATCATCAGTATTTTTATCTTTGCTGTCTACATTTAGCCACTTCTCCATAATAAAAAAAATATTTTTGTCTTAAAATATAAAAATTATTAATAGTTTCTCAAATAAATACAAGCTTTACTTTATGAAATTGTATTTGTGCTTAATTTAAAAAAAAGACATGTTCACATACATGTATAATGGTGGAAAAATGTTATTAAAGGGCTTTTATCTATACTTGCTGTAGTTAAACACTTAGGTTTCTGTAAAAGAAGGAGATAGCAGCAACTTTAAAAATCAAATATTCTAATACAATCCAATCCAGATATATTAATTTGATACTTGATGAGAAATGATGGTAGGAATATATTAAAAGTCTTTATTTTCCATAATTAAAGTATATATTTCTCTAAGAGCAGAAAATTTTGTAATACAGTAAAAACACTGCAATTTCTAAGTCAAGCTGTTTCTGACAGCTTTTGTTGGCTTCTACATTAAGGGATCAAAGGGCATGGAATATGATATTCCAGAAGTCAAAGGAACTAGGACTAAAATCAAGAATCACCTACCCAGCAAAACTGAGTATAATATTTCAGGGGAAAAAATGATCTTTCAATGAAATC
>CM053772.1:144737092-144748239 GCA_028658325.1 Potorous gilbertii
CTTATCTGCTGGTTCTCAGGTGGGGGCAGGGCCACCTCTCAGGCTCAGTTCCCTCAGGGGGTTTATACAGAGATCCTTTGTGGTGGAGCTGGGGTGGAGCTCCTGCCAGCTCTGGGAGTCTCTGGCCGAGCTGCCTCTGCCTCTGGCCGAGCTGCCTCAGCCTCTGCCGCAGCGGCCGCTTCCCAGGGGGTCTGAGTCCTGGAGATCCCCCACTCCCCTCTCAGCCCGTCTCTCTCACTGACCTGTGCGTCTGTGGGTGGAGGGACCTTCGCGGCCGCCCAGAGATTCAGGTCCCTGACGCCTGCTTGGGTCTGCTGGCTCCTCTCAGTGCCGCGTGGCCGGGGTTGGGGAGGGGAGCGCTCGGCCCGGGCAGGACTCCTCTCCTGTGTCCGGGGTACCTTTGCGGTTGGTTTTTCAGGGCTCTCTGCTGCAGAAATCTCCTTCACTGTGTTGCTGCGCGGCTTCCACTGTTCCAGAATTTGTCAGGAGTTCTTTTTACAGGAAATCTATGGGCTGTGGGTTTGGACCTAGCATAGGTGAGTCTTTCTACTCCGCCATCTTGGCTCCGCCCCCCCCACCCATCTTTTAGAGGACAATCCAAATGACCCTTCCTCAAGGAATCCTTCTCCATCTTCCCAAAGGGCAACAATTTTGTCCGTTTATTGTTGTTGCTGAGTTGTTTCTGTCATCTCCTACTCTTTATGACCCCATTTGGAGTTTTCTTGCAAAAATACTGGAGTACTTTACCATTTCCCTTTCTAGTCATTTCGCACATGAGAAAACTGAGGTAAACAGAGTTAAGTGGCTTGTCCAGGGTGACATGGCTAAGTAAGTAAATGTCTAAGGTCAGATTTGAAATCAGGTACTTCTAATACCAAGGCTGGAGCTCTATCCATTTTGTCCCTAGAGTCTCCCATATCACTTTGCTTTGCAATTCCCTACTATGATATTCTGTTTGCAATGATCTTTGTATGTGATTTCATCCCCTCCCAGGACTTGAAATTCCCTTAGGCTATACTTTGCACACAAATTGAAGAACTTACCATCAGTATGGTAGTTGACCTTGATGCTGTGTTCATCCTCATTGAAAGCATTTGACATCATGGCTGAAAACATCATACTACAAAGCATGGGAGCAAGCTCATATTCCCGTTTCACTCCATTAGTGACTGGGAAGGCATGAGAGCATTGTCTAGTATGCAGAACTCAGGAACATGCCATCATGAAATTGACATACACTATTGATGAACTTCTCTGGGTAACCAAATTTTGACATAATTTTCTATACGACCTCATGACTAACAGTGTCAAAGGCCTTAGTCAGACCTACAGATGTTGTGTGCAGACCTCTGTTCTGCTCCTGGCATTTCTCCTGGAGTTGTCAGGCAGCAAACACCATATCTACTGTTCCTTGGCCCTTTCTGAAACCACACTTGCTCTCAGGTATATGACCATCTTCCAGGTGAAGGAACAGTCTATCAAGGAGGACTCCAAAAAGAATCTTATCAGAAATGACTGAGAGACCCCCACTGTGATTGTCTTACCTTTATAGAGATGGACAATGGAGGCATCCTTGAACTCCTGGGGGATAACTTCCTCTTGCAAACGCTTACCAAAAGTACTATTTCATGGAGAACTTGCATGGGGCAAGTGTTCACATGGTGGTCAGAAGAAGTGTTACAAAGACTTTCTTTTTCAAGGTTTTTCTCAAGAATTTTGGATTTGATTGTTCAACATGAGAGACACTGGCACAGGAGAGCTCAGCATGGCATGCCCACTTCGGAAAGGGTGCTGTGCTCCATGAGTGAAGCAGAATTGAGATAGCACAAAGTAAATGTAGGATATGCAAAATTGGAGTATCTACCCCAAATGTTGACATGAAATATCTGTGCCTAACCTGTAGCAGAGCAATCCAAGCTCATATTGGTCTGATCAGCCACAGTCGGACACACTAAAACTTCACTTTGTCACAGTGATGTCATTTTGGTCCTCTCTGAGAATGAAGGACTACCAGCTAACCAACAACCCAACTTTGCACACATTAGGCGCTCAATTCCAAACCATAGCTCCTGTATGTCTCTGCGTAGGCAAACAACCCAAATTTCTTCCCACTTCTACTCTTCAATGCCTCTTGCTTGAAACCTCCTATAAATTCAGCTAAATTCCAAGGTTAAAATGCTGACCTGATATAATCATGATTTACTCTTTTTGGTTAATTCTTAATAGTTTCTTTCACTGGAATAATTAAAATTATCCTGTGTGATGATTGAATCTTCCAGTTGAGACTCTAGAATAAGGGTGCTGACTTTTGTAAGGTGGCCAGAAGAAATTAATTAAATAGCAGACCAGGAACTTTCATTCCAGTTAGTGGTTTTAAAATGAACTCTTTTCCACACCTCAGTTTTGAATATTTGTAATATAGAAAATTGGATCTAAATGCATTTGTCTTCCTAACTAGAGCTTTATCAGTAGTATAAGTTATTCACCCACCCACCCCACACACCCACACCCACACATACATGCACACACACACACACACACAAATAGAATTCTTCTTAATCCAGTATGGAAATAAATGAAATTTTTATCTCTATATGAGCCACAGAGAAATAAATGATCTAGTTGCAGAGAGTGGCAATCAATTTAAGTAGTAACCATCTTCCTGACTGTCTTTTAGGTTGTGACACCCAAGTTATTGTTCAATGATGAAATGGAAATCTTAGCATTTTGGGGATCACATCAGGAGAAATGACAGTGATGGCTATAGTTTATCATTTTGTACTGAGCATCTATTTTATTTGTAACTCCATCTACCCAGTACCAAAATCAGTGTGGGAAATAAGGGGGTCTACTGAATATCATTGAATAACTAGCCTAATCCAAGTTCTTTTGTCATGAGTATAGGGAGAAGGAGCTGGGAAATATGTCTGTGAAAGATATACAAATAAAGAACTATTATGGCTTTTAAAAAAGAAAAATAGAAAAAATAGATTCCCTGAAGCCATCCACTTACTCATCCATTTTTAACATATCTATTTTGTACCTGTCACAATGACACCAAAGCACTCTGGCTAGTGTGTCTTTTCAGCATGTAAGTAGGCAATTTTAAAGCAATGATGCTATCTATTTTTTGTGATTAATGTTTTTGCAAGTCTGGTCTGCTTAAGAGGAGCATCAGTGGAATTAAAAGTCTGTTATCAAAAATGTTCCACCTCTAGCATGATCTCAAACAAAGAAAAATGGTGTTTGTAAGTCATTGTTACCAAACTTTATTTTACAAAAGCGCTCTCAGGAGGTGAAGGATATGTTTTTGATCCATTTCCTGGCTGAAAGAGCTGATTGCTTAGGGTCAAACAAATGTATAAATTTCTTGCTAGACTAACAGAGCAGTAACATTTCATTTTTGGTATCCCTTCTTCTGAATGCTGTGCTGGATCTTTATACATGAATAGCTCCAGCAAACTGTGGGCACTCAATACATGGTAAGTGATTTGCCTAAAGCTTTTATGTGTATGATTTGGGCAATTTCTTGCATTATATTACAGATTTTACTTTATCTCATCTATGTATAAGTAGATATCTTGATGGAGCCTGTGATTCTCCCCAAACTCACATGGGCAGTGTCTGATCTTGTGAAACTCCGATTTGTTTTTCTTGCCCAGAGTTTATTCTGAAAAAAAATCTCCAAATATAACTTACGTATAGCTCATGTGTAGATTTCTACAAATGTGGGTAGTGAGGATCCCCAGTTCTTGTATGAACATTCAAAATGAAAAATGAATATTGAGTAAAGGACAGGTTTTATTTCACCTCATCGAAAATGAAGAAAGTCTTTCAAAGGACTTTTAGGACTCCCTAAATAGATAGAGGAAATACATAAAGTACTTGTAACAACCCCTTAATTTCCTTTGGAAAAACATTGAACCTGGGGTTGTGAGTGTAGTTATATAGCCTGATATACCAGAAAACCCCTCTTTCTCCAGAGTCTTACATTGTCCCACCTAGTCCCTTCTGGACTTATAGTTCCATCCATTAGTTTGGATTTTCTTCAGAAAGCAAACTCCTTTCTATCAGAATTACACTATTTGAATCAATTACATTAAGTAGGAGAAGTAAAATAACCAAACGTGTTTTATGTTCCCTCCTGCTGTGGCTTTAGTCAGTTACTGTATCATGTGGGTGATCTTCTTCCTTATCCAACAATCGTCCAACTCAAGAGCTCCTCATCATCTCTTTAGAAAGTTAGATTTTATTGAATATTTTATTTTTTATTTCTGATTACATGTAAAACCATTTCTTGACATTCATTTAAAAAAAATGAGTTCCAAATTCTCTTCTTTACTCCTTCCCCAACTTCTCCTTGAAATGATAAGCAATTTGATATAGGTTATACACGTGCATTCCTGCAAGACATATGTTCATAGTAATCATGTTATGAAAGAAAACACAGAGCAAGGAAAAATAACATGAAAAATAAAGTGAAAAATAATATCCTATCTGTATTCAGGCTCCATCAGTTCTTTCATCATGAGTCCTTTGGAATTGTCCTTGGATCATTATATCACTGAAAATAGCTCAATCAGGAGTGGGGAACCTGTAGCTTTGAGGCCACAGATAGCCTTGTAGGTCCTTGGTTCTTGCCTTTTGACTAAGTCCAATTTTTTTTTAAACAAATTCTTTTGTTAAAGGGATTTGTTCTGTGAAGTTTGGATTCAGTCAAAGGGCCACGCTTGAGGACATAGAGGGCCACACATGGCCCTATGGCCACAAACTCCCCACCTCTGAGCTAAATTATTCACAGTTGATCATCATACAATATTGTTGTTACTGTGTACAATCTTCTGGTTCTGCTCACTTCACTTAACATCAGTTTATGTAAGTCTTTCCAGGTTTTAGAAACTTAGATCTTTAAATTCCTTACCCTAGGATTAACTTTGAGGCATCCCTAAGAAATATTCCCCTTCATGATCTTCCCCTTTGTAATTTCCCTTCTCTGTGGGAAAGCTGGATTCCAGGATCACATAGTCTGGGAAATCTCTTTCTTTAACCAGGACGCAAGGTTTCAGAAGCATTGTCTATTAACTCTCCTTTTGACTATACAGGAGAAGACATACTATCTTCCATGTGCTTCTGCAGGATACTCTGCTATTACTCTGGCTGCTATATCTTGACCAGGGAAAGTCCACTCTCAGGAATGCTCATTTCAGGCTATGTTAGTAAAAAATGTGTGGACAAGGACATGAAACTCCCACGTTCTTTTCTCTTCAAGAGACTATCATAGTTTCTAGGGGTGAAAGGGAGATTATGCACATTGATTTTCCCATTAAGTCCTCTTCCCTAGATCCCAGACCCACTTTTTATGGTCTGGTCTATCTTCTATACAGGGAAAAGGTGGGAAAATTCCAGGAATGTTCTGGCAGCTTATAGAACAGCACAGAGTGAGTGTTTTCTCCAATAAGAGTCCAGTCTCTTTGGTATCCCAACTGACTGGATCTCATTGGAACCACCTCCAGTTATAGAAACTTAATCAACATTTGTTCTTTTATCCAGTTAACAAGGTGTCACGGGGAGGGAGTATTCAAATCTTATCTAGAGAAATGTGTATAATCAAAAGTCCAAACAAAAGTTCACTTCACAAGAAGCTCATCAAATTGATCACAGAGATCACTTATCACAGGGTCACAGATTCTCATAGTTGGAAGGGACTTCAGAGGTCATCTAATTCAACTGTTACTTCAACAAGAATCTGTTCTGTAATGTCCCTGACAAGTGATTGTCTAGCCTCTGCATCGAGTGATGGGGAAGCCATTGCTTCCTAAGGCAAGTCATTCAACCTTGGGAAAACGTCAATTTGATATGTGAATTGACAGAGGAAACCTAGACAAAAGTTACAGAGAGATGAGTGTACAGATTATGGCGGTGGGATAGGTGGGTATGATGAAAGAAAGTCTTGTCATGAGTTGTCTTGGGGTTGGAAATGACTCAAATACTGGATTTCCTTAAACTGTATTGTTGTTCAGTCACGCCTGACTCTGTGATCTCATTTGGAGTTTTCTTGGCAAAGATATTGGAGTGTCTTGCTATCTCCTTCTCCAGTTCATTTTACAGATGAGGAAAGGGAGGCAAACAGGGTTAGGTGACTTTCCTAGAATCACACAGCAAGTAAGAGCCTGAGACCAGATTTGAACTCAAGAAGATGAGTCATCCTGACTTCAAGCTCAGTACTCTATCCACTGCCACTTCCTTGAACTATAGAAAACAGTATAAATAGGCAGGCAACCTAGGTAGTGCAGTGTGAATGGAAGACTGGATCTGGAATCAAGGGTTCAAAGCCTGCCTTAGGCATTTACTAGCTACATGATGCCGGGCAAGCTTCAATTTCATCAGCTGTAAAATGGAGATAATAGTCACAGCTGCCTCACAGAGTTGTTGTGAGGCTCATATAACATCTGCAAAGCACTTTGCAGACCTCATAACACTATAAAAAGGTAGCTGTCATCATCATCATCATCGTCTTCACATCCCCAGCCTTTAGAGATCATTATTTCAGATTATCTTCTGTAGTGCAGAAAGTTAGGGAAAAAATATGTGGACAAGAAAAAAAGACCAATAGGAAGGAAAGGGTTTACAAGTTCAAGGTAGGAAGTCTGAGGTTTGTTGTTGCTATATTTCTGCCTCATCATACTGTTTAACGCTGGCAATGGCTCC
This sequence comes from Potorous gilbertii, assembly GCA_028658325.1. Lineage (NCBI taxonomy): Eukaryota > Metazoa > Chordata > Mammalia > Diprotodontia > Potoroidae > Potorous > Potorous gilbertii. The sequence goes on from CM053772.1 coordinate 144,743,801, forward strand.
ACTTTCTGCATCATCAAATTTCAACCTATTTTCTATCCTTTTGAAGAAGTAGTTTTCAGCTTATAGGCATTTTTTTGTGCTTTGATCATATTAGATCTCATAAGAGAAACAAAGTGTCTGGGCATATGACCCGAAAAACTGAGCTGCAGGAAATGCGACTGGGGCCTAAATCAGTGCCATTCTAATGTTTATGAGTTGGTTTTCTACTGCACCTTGTCTGCTGGTGGGAAAGGCCACTCTTCTGGAGTTCTAGTTATTTATAAAATGGATAAAGATTTTTGGGTCTTCATGCCTTTACTCACAATTTTCCTATGCCTAGAATATTTTCCTTTTTTCCTCCTTGCCTATCAAAGGTCTGTACTTTTTTCAAAGTCCAAGCCAAATTAAACTTCCTCCTGAAAGGCTTTCTAGATACACTGTCTGCCAATAAATAGGTGGCCCAGTGGATAGCAAGCTGGTCCTGGAGTAAGAAGAGCTGAGTTCAGATGTGGCCTCAGACATGTACTAGCTCTGTGATGTTGGGCAAGTCACTTAATCCTGTTTACCTCTGTAAAATGAGCCAGAGAAGGAAATGGCAAACCGCTCAAGTTTCTTTGCCCAGAAAACTCCCATAGAGACACAAAGAGTCAGACATGACTGAAAAGACTGAACAACAATAAACAGCCTTTCCTGTAAGATGATGACACTTTGCTTTGTAACTTAAACTCACTCTCATTTAACATAAATTGTTATAGATGTTTATGTTGGTATCCTATCCCCAGGAGAGCACAGTCAAGAATTATGAGGTCAGGGATGATGTCTTAACTAAAATTTGCATTTATTTTAGTGCTAAACCCAGTACTTTTACATACTAAGTTGTTAATAAGTGATGATTGACTTTGAATTCATCACAGGCCAGAGATGATGGATTCAGGGTGAAGCATGAGACTTGTATTTTTTTTAAGTTGCCCAATGAAGATTTTGTTTTGTTTGATTATGATGGAAAACAATAACATGTTTTCCTCACCTCTGAATATTACAGAATGATCATAGATTTAGAGCTAAAAGGAACTTTGGAAGTCAGCTAATTCCTCTCATTTAATACATGAAGGAATTGAGGCAGAGGGAGGTTAGACAACTTGTCCAAATTTACATAGTTAATAAAAATGAAAACTGAGATTCAGACTGAAATCTTCTGGTTCCCAAGCCAAGGTTCATTTGTTTAAACTTAAGAGCTTTGCCTGCATTTCTGATAATGGCTGCTGTCTTTCTCAGCTTCATCTTCCCTTTTTCTTCTTTTATCAGTTTGAAGTAAATAATTGGGAGGAAGCAGTTGCTTAATAACCTCGTAGTTAAGCAGTGATAGGCTTCACACAGGTTCTGCTGTGTTGGTATAGGCATTGTGGAAGAGGAATCTTGCTTTTTCAATCTCAAAGATCTCAGCAAGTGTTGATGCATTTTTGGTGGGTCTGTTTCCTTTTTGGTTGCCTTAATTAATGTGACTCACTTTTTCTTATTTTCACCTCCTACCTAATATTACATTTCTAGGAACCAAGGTGTACACTAATCTTATTTATCATTAGTGTCTAGATTCATTAGCAAGTTTTCTTATTTAGTTTTGGCAGTTCTTTGAGAATTGTCACATAAAGGGTAATGTAGTAGCAATTTTACTTTCATTCCCAAGATACCAGTCCTACCATTTTTTGTTATTATTAATAGCAATCATAATAAATGGTTGTTAAATTCCTAAATTTTAAAGTGTCATTAAAATGATGGAGCATCTGGATTCTCTAACATTTTCTGCCTGGGTTATTAGTTTCCATTTTTTCCTAAGTGGCATTTTGTTTTGTTACTTATCATCTCCATTTGTTGAATTGGGGTTCTGAAATCTTGATGTAACTCTCTTTGTAATGGGAAGGAACTCTCCTGGACAGAAAAGAGCAATTCTTTAGTAGACCTTGCTATGAGGACCTTGGAGTCCAGGACACCAGGGCCAAGTGTTATAATCAACCTGAAAAGAAATTCAATGAAGCCATGCTCTTAGAATACAAGTCCAGGATAGTTCTTTGGAATTTGAACTTGGTAAGACTAATGCTATATAGGGACCAAGTTAAGCGAATTTAATCCCCTTCTTCTAAACACAGATTATGCTCCCTGGGTGTTGAGGAAATTTTTGTACGGTTACTCTGGCTCTATTTTTGAAATAAATTATCCTTTGTAAAAGTTAATGACTATTAGGTGATTAAATGGAATGGAGGTGTTTGGACTCCTAAAATTAAAGGAATGTTATTAACAAGATTTAGGTTAGCTTGGTCAATGACAGAGAAGATAGATCCCCCTCAGACTCTTCTAAGGGGGAGTCTTTGGGTTCCAAACAACAGCCCGCTCAATATTTATAATCAATAGATTTTCCATAAGAAATATGACATGTACAGTGTAATTGGACTAACCCAGATTCCTTAGCAAAATCCCAGAGTGCATTTAATAATGCTGCGTGGCAAATTAGAAAAAGAGAACATTTTAAGAGAACAAACTGGGTGAATAATTGAGGCCGTTACATTGATAACTATGTACTTGGGAATATGCCATCAGTAGCATGCTGGAGTTAATTGCTTTTATTTCCCTCTCTCTTCAGTGAGGATGGCACTTTTAAAATTCTCCTATCTTGATTATAAGTCACTACTGCAGTGCTGGCATTTCATGCCATTCCTTCTCTCTGAATTTTGATAACTCTACAAATGCTCTATGATTGTGGAGGCTGAAGATTTAGTTTCAAATTCTGTCTCTAATGTATATATTTGTGTGATCTTGACCAAGGACTTACCTTGGTCCTAGTTTCCTCATTTATAAAATGAGATGGTTGTACTTTCAGAAGAAAGGTCCCTAAGGTCTTTCTTTTTTTTTTTTATTTAAAGTTTTCAACATTCATTTCCACAAAATTTTGGGTTCCAAATTTTCTCCTCATCTTTCTCCTCTCCCCACCCCAAAACACCTTGCTTTCTGATTTCCCCTTCCACCAATCTGCCCTCCCTTCTAATTCCCCTTCTTCCCTTATTCCAATCTTCTCTCTTGTCCTGTAGGGCCAGATAAATTTCTATTCCCCATTACCTGTGTTTCTTATTTCCAAGTTGCATGCAAAAACAATTCTCAATGTTTGTGCCTAAAACTTTGAGTCCCAACTTCTCTTCCTTCCTTCCTCCCCACTCATCCCCACTGAGAAGACAGGCAATTCAATGTAGGCTATATATGTGTAGTTTTGCAAATGACTTCATGTTGTGTAAGACTAACTGTATTTCCCTCCATCCTATCCTGCCCCCCATTTCTTCTATTCTATCTTTTGACCTTGTCCCTCCCCAAGAGTTTTGACTTCTAATTGCTCCCTTCTCCCATTTGCTCTCCCTTCCATCATCCCCCCCACCCTGCTTATCCCTTTCTCCCCTACTTTTCTATAGTGTCAGATAGATTTTAATACCAAATTGAGTGTGCATATTATTCCTTTCTTGAGACAAATGTGATGAGAGTATGTTTCACTTTTTCCTTCTCACCTCTCTCCTTTTCCACTCCACTGAAAAAGCTTTCTCTTGCCTCTTTTATGAGATAATTTACCATATTCCATTTCTCCCTTTCTCCTCCCAATATATTCCTCTCTCACACCTTAATTTTATTGTTTTAGATATGATCCCTTCCTGTTCAACTCACTCTGTGCTCTCTGTCTCTCTCTGCCTCTGTTTCTCTCTCTATAAGTGTGTGTGTGTGTGTGTGCGCGCACACGTGTATGTGTGTGTGTGTGTGTATGTGTAGGTGTACAATCCCTCCAACTACCCAGATACTAAGAACAATTTCAAGAGTTACAAATATTATCTTTCCATGTAGGAATGTAAAAAGTTCAACTTTAGTAAGTCCCCTTATGACTTCTCTTCACTGTTTACCTTTTCATGCTTCTCTTGATTCTTGTGTTTCAAAGTCAAATTTTCTTTTCAGCTCCGGTCTTTTCATCAAGAATGCTTGAAACTCCTCTATACCATTGAATGATGATATTTTTCCCCTGAAGTATTAAACTCACTTTTACTGGGTAGGTAATTTCTGGTTTTAATCTTAGTTCCTTTGACTTCTGGAATATCATATTCCAAACTCTTTGATCCCTTAATGTAGAAACTGCTAGATCTTGTGTTATCCTGATTGTATTTCCACAATACTCAAATTGTTTCTTTCTAGTTATTTGCAATATTTTCTCTTGACCTGAGAACTCTGGAAGTTGCCGACAATATTCCTAAGAATATTGCAAAAGAAATCCTTTTGGTTCTCTTTCAGGAGGTGATAGGTGGATTCTTTCAATATTTATTTTACCCTCTGGTTCTAGAATATCAGGGCAGTTTTCATTGATAATTTCATGAAATATGATGTCTAGACTCTTTTTTTGATCATGGCTTTCAGGTAGTTCCATAATTTTTAAATTGTCT
>CM053772.1:144748339-144786331 GCA_028658325.1 Potorous gilbertii
AAAGTCATTAGCCTCCATCTGTTCTATTCTAATTTTGAAAGAACTATTTTCTTCAGGGAGCTTTTGAACCTCCTTTTCCATTTGGCTAATTCTGCTTTTGAAAGCATTCTTCTCCTCATTGACTTTTTGAACCTCTTTTGCCAATTGTTAGCCTATTTTTCATGGTGTTATTTTCTTCAGCATTTTTTTGGGTCTCTTTTAGCAAGGTATCGACCTGCTTTTCATGATTTTCTTGCATTGCTCTCATTTCTTTTCCCAGGTTTTCCTCCAACTCTCCTACTTCTTTTTCAAAATCCTTTTTGAGCTCTTCCATGGCCTGAGTCCATTGCAAATTTATTTTGAATGTTTGAGGAGCAGGACTCTTGACTTTTATGACTTCCTCTGATGGTAAGCATTGTTCTTCCTCATCTGAAAGGATGGAAGAAAATACCTGTTCACCAAGAAAGTAACCTTCTATAGTCTTATTTTTTTTTCTGTTTTTTGGGCATTTTCCCCAACCAGTTACTTGACTTTTGGGTCCTTTGTCACGAGGAGGGTATACTCTAGGGACCTGTAAGTTCTTAATTCCTCCATGGTGGCACAATCAAGGGAGACAAATTACTCTCTGGCCAGGCTTATGGCTGAGATTTAGATCAGCTGTTCAATTCCCCCATGGTCTTTAAGTGGGTGCGGCACCACCACTCAGGGCTGAGGTTTAGATCAGCAACTCAATTCCCCAAAGGGCTTTAAGGTGAGGGCTCCACCAATGGTTGCTCGCTGCTGCCTCCCATAGCCACCACAGCTGCTGTTGCCGCTGCTGCCATCACTACCACCACTGCCTGGGGCTGTGATTGGGGGGGTACCTGCTCCCTTGTCACTGAGTTGAAAAAGGCCCCTCACTGACCTGTGAAGTTGCCTTTGGTGCCTGTGGGTTGAGGGAACTGAGAAACTCTGCTGCTGCTGGGGATTTTGCCCCTGAGGCCTGCTCTGGTCCTGCTCCTCCCCATGCCATGCAACACAGACTGGGCTGTGTTCTGCTCCACATCTGGTGCAACAGACCTTTCCTGTTGTCCTTCCAGGTTACCCTGGGCTGGAAATCTCTACTCCGTCATTCTGTGGCTTTTGCTGCTCTAGAATTTGTTGAGAGTTATTCTTTACAGGTATTTTATGGGCTGCAGGGGAAGAGCTAGAGTATGTGTGCCTTTCTATGCCACCATATTGGACCCACCCCTGTAGGGTCTCTCTTTCAATCCTACATCTATAATTCTATTTTCAGTCTGGTCATATATAAAAATCATATCTCTTTAAAAAAAGTCTAGTAGGTTGTCTAGTCTCAGACAGATTTAAAATTTAGAAGTATGTTTAAAACATGAAGGATAAATGATTAAGACACTGATTTTTTTTTTTTTTTGCTTTGGGAAACTGTTTATTTAACAACTTGCTAATGTAGGACTAAGGAAGAATTGGGATTCTACAGGTCCACCCAGCAATTTAGGATCTCACTACATCAGGTAGAATGGAAGGAGAGACTAGGTTGTCTCAGAATCACAATTCTAAAAATGATATTTAAAGCATGAGTGAAGGCTAACAAACCATTTCCCTCACAATAACACTGCGAAGTAGCAAGTACCTTAAGTACTACAATCTCAGTCGAACATTTGAGAAAACTGAGGCTCAGAAAGGATTAATGACCTGCCCATGGTTATACAAGTCAGTGTCTGAGACAAGATTTGAACCTAAGTCTCCTGGATCTGAGTCATGTACTCTATCTACTATCCCCATTCTGCCTCTTACTTAATAATCATATTTGCTAATGAACACTTGTCTCCACCAGTCCTTTTAACACACCAAAACTATCCATTCTGAGATCAGGGATCCCAAGAATCCAGGAAAAGTTGGAATGATCACCATAAAAGGGGTATATTTTGTTCTCCTGCTCCTTTGCCATCATTTACTGGTAAAAACAACACCATGTTGCCTTCATTTGCCCAGAAGCTCAACAATCTTCTGAAAAACTAAGTTTCAATGTCTCACTTACTGGCAGCCCTCCTTGCCAAATAACCTTAATATATCATCTTCCTGGTCATTGAATTTGTGATTTTCTTTGAATCTCTCTTAATTCTGCTGCAGACTCCATCTTGACTGGGCTACACCTGAGCCACATAACAGTACCACTTGTGCCAAACACAAAGGAAAAGAGTCATCAAGTCAACAGGTCTGCCCATCAGGAGGTCACTGTTCCCCTCCACCCCACAAGAAAAAAAGAGCCTGACTGTCCTCTATTTGGATTCTCACATCAAAACACAGATTCTATTTTATTGGGTACTAATAAATATCTACCTAGGGGTATCTCCTGAGGTGGGGCCATCTTGTCTTGCAAGCATTCACTCAACTAGATGATCTGGACTATTCATTGTAGTTCATGAGACTTATTCTCTTGGAATCCTTCTGTGTATTAGGGCTGAAATTGGAAAACTCCTTGTAGATGTGTTTCTTCCATTCATCCATTGTGAGCTTCTCATGTTCCTTGAAAGCATCAAGTAACTGTTGGGCTACTGTCTCCTCTTCTGGATCCTGGAATTGGTCCAAGAAGGGATGGGCAAGAGCCTGTGTAGCTGTCAAGCACTTGTCCACATCCAACTCCAGCATGTTTTCTAACAGATTTGAGGGCTAGCACCGGAAAAGCTGTGATAAATTCTTCTTGGGATTCTGAGGCAGGGATTAGATATAGGATTTGGTCACTTTGTCCTGTAACTTCTGTACAAATTCTGCTCCAGGAACCCTGACACTTTCAGGATCTGGGTCAGTTGGTCCAAGTAGTCTTTTCCCTTGAACAGAGTTTTCTCAGTCAGCATCTCTGCCATGATGCAGGCAACAGATCCGATGCCCACTGTCTGATTACAGTGCATCCATCTGAGAATCACTTCTGGGACCTGATACCAATGAGTCACCACTGAACCTGTCATCTCATCATCTGCATGCCTTGCCAACCCAAAATCTAGGATCTTCAGTTCACAGTCTTCATTCACAGCCAGGTTTTCTGTTTTCAAGTCCCTGTGGAAGACCTCAGCAGAGTAGATATACTTGAGCCCTTTCAACATTTGGTAGACAAGGATCTTATCCTCACTAAATTCCATGCCCATAATCTTCTAGAGATCCGTCTTCATGAATAGCATCACCAAATAGAAATCATGGAAGTTGTGCAGGGAGGTAACTGAAGTAAAGATGTTCAACAGTTGAATAATGTTCTCATGTTGTATGTATTTTAATAGAATCGGCTCCTGATAGGCCCTCTTGGCAAAGATCTCTAACTGGAAAGGTTGGTTCATTTTCTGATCACCACTTCTATCTTATCAATGACTGGGCACACTGTACCATAGGCCCTGCTGCCCACATAGGTCAGGGTCACGTAGTTCTTGGGCAACTCCCACACAATATTGTTAACTTTTTGATGTAAAAGTCCCTTTTCTGGGTAAAGCTCATTATGAGCTCAGTGTCTAGGCTCCTAAACAGCCAGTGTATAGGTGACAGCACACAATGAAACTCATGGATGGCGTGCTTCGCCTAGTGTACCCTAGGCCCAAGGGGTAAGATACTGATTTTAAATGAAGTATTTTCCAACTTATTGCTTTGTAGTAAGTTCCCTTATTACAAGTGAACTTGTAAGGAGGAAATTTGGAGGTCTTTTTGGATTTTGTTTCCAAAACATGGATAGTTTCTCTAAATTTCAATGGTCAATATTTTTGAAAAGAGGAGGAATATACGAAAAAGGTCGACAGTTCCAAAGGTTCTCAATGCCTCATTTCCTTCTTTCATTTTCTTTTTTTTCCGGTTTTCAACACTCACTATTATAAAACTTTCAATTCCAATTTTTTTTTCTCCCTCCCTCTCCTGCCCGTTTCCCAAGAGGGCAAGCAATGTGATATAGGCTATACATGTACAATCATATTAAATATACTTCCACATCAGTCATATTGTGAAAGAAGAATCCAAACAAATGGGAAAAACCATGAGAAAGAAAAAAAGAAATAATATGGAGTCTGTAGTCAGACTCCATAGTTCTTTCTCCAGATATGGATAGCATTTTCCGTCATGAACCTTTTGATGTTGTCTAAGACCATTGTATTGCTGAGAAGAGCTAAGTCTATCAAAGTCACTCACCACACAGTATTGTTACTGTGTACAATGTTCTGGTTCTGCTCACTTCACTCACCATCAGTTCATATGTGTTTTTCCAGTTTTTTTTTGAAATTTGCCTGCTCATCATTTCTTATAGCACAATAGTATTCCACTACAATAATATAGTACAACTTGTTTAGTCATTTTCAATTAATCACTATCCTCTCAATTTCCAATTCATTGTTGTCACAAAAAGAGCTGCAATAAGTATTTTTCTAAATGTGGATTCTTTTCCCTTTTTTATGTTTTCTTTGAAATACAGACCTAGTAGTGGTATTTCTGTATCAAAAGGTATAGACAGTTTTATAGCCCTTTGGGCACAGTTCACAACTCCACTAACAATGAATTAGTGTTCAAATTTTCCCTTATCTTCTCCAACATTTATCATTTTCCTATTTTGTCATGTTAGGCAATCTGATAGGTGTGATGTAGGATCTCAGAGTTGTTTTAATTTACGCAATTAATAGTGGTTTAGAGCATTTATTCATATGATTATAAATAATTTTAATTTTTTCATCTGAAAACTGCCTGTTTATATCTTTTGGCCATGTATCAATTGGGGAATGACTTCTATTTTTATAAATTTGATTCAGTTCTCTCTCTATTTTAGAAATAATATCTTTATCAGAGACACTGGATGTAAAATTTTTCCCCCAGTTTTCTGATTTCCTTCTATATTTTGGCTGCATTCGCTGTAAGTTAGGTATCAGCACCGTATTTGTACAATAAAGCAAATTTGGTAGGACTCCTTCAACTATTTTTCCAAATGGTTTACAAAGTATTGAAATTAATTGTTCTTTAAATGTTTGGTAGGATTCGCTTGTAAATCCCTCTGGCCCTAGTGATTTTTTTTTTAGGGAATTCATTGATGGCTTGTTCAATTTCTTTTTCAGAAATGGGATTAAGTGTTTTATTTCCTTTTCTCTTAATCTAGGCAGCTTATATTTTTGTAAATATTTATCAATTTCACTTAGATTGTCAGATTTATTGTCATACAGTTCAGCAAAATAGCTTCCAATGATTGTTTTAATTTTATCTTTATTGGTGAATTCATTTTTTTCATTTTTGATACTATTCATTTGGTTTTCTTTTTTTAAAAATGAAATTAACCAAAATTTGCTCTTTTATTCCTGTTTTCATAAAACCAACTCTTAGTTTTATTTATTAATTCAATACTTAATTTCAATTTTACTAATTTCTCATTTAATTTTCAGAATTTATAATTTGGCATTTAATTGTTATTTTTCATTTGCTCTTTGTCTAGCTTTTTTAGCTTCATGCTCAATTCATTGATTTCCTCTTTCTCTTTTTTATTCATGTAAATATTTAGAGTTATAAAATTTCCCCTAAAAACTACTTTGTCTGCTTCTCATAAGTTTTCATATGTTGTCTCATTATTGTCATTCTCTTGGATGAAGTTATTGATTTTTATATAATTTGTTATCTGATCAACTCATTCTTTAAGATTAGATTATTGAGTTTTCAATTAATTTTTAGTCTGTATTTACATGGCCCTTTTTATATGTCATTTTTATTGCATCAAGTTTTGAAAGGATGCATTTAACATTTCTGTCTTTTTGCATTGAATTATGAAGTTTTTATTTCCTAATACAAGGTCAGTTTTTGCGTAGGTGATGTATATACCACTGAGAAAAAGATATATTGCTTTCTATACACATTCAGTTTTCTTCAGAGGTCAATCATATCTAACTTTTCTAAAGTTCTATTCACTTTCTTATCTTCTTTCTTGTTTATTTTGTGGTTAGATTTATCTAGTCCTGAGAGGATGAGATTAAGGTCCCCCACTAGCATATTTTTACTGTCTATTTCTTCCTGTAACTTACTTAATTTCTTTAAGAATTTGGATGCTATGCCACATGATGCATATATGTTTATTATTGATATTGCTTCATTGTCTATGGTACCTTTTAGTGTGGTATAGTTTCTTTCCTTATCTCTTTTAACTAAATCTATTTTTCCTTTTGCTTTGTCTGAGATCAGGATTGCTTCCCCTGCTTTATTTTTTAAAAAACTTCAACTGAAGCATAATAGATTCTACTCCACTCTTTTATCTTTTGTCTGTGTGTTTCTCTCTGCTTCACATGTGTTTCTTGTAAACATGTGTTTCATGTAAACAACATATTGTAGGATTATGTTTTTTTAATCTACTCTGCTCTCTGCTTATGTTTTATGGGCAAGTTTATCCCATTCACATTCATAGTTATGATTACTGTCTTTCTTTCCATCCTATTTCCACCTGTCCCCCATTTATACTTTTTTCTCTCCTTTCACCCTTCCCCTCCTCACTGGTGTTTTGCTTCTGTAATCTGCCCTTCCTTCAATCAACCCCCCCTCTCTTTTCTTTCTTCTTTCCCCTATTACTTTTCCCTTCTTTTCTGCCCTCCATTCTAATCACCTCCCCCCCCGCCCCACCTTTTCTTTTCTCTTTCTTCTTATATTTCTCTATAGGGTAAGGTAGATTTCTATAACCAATCAAATGTGTATATTATTCCCACCTTGAGCCAAATCTCATAATAATTGTATTTAAACAATGCTTGTCCTCCTCCATTCTTTCCCTCTAGTAATATGCAACTTTGCAACTCTTCATGTGATGTAATTTACCCTTTTCTCCCTGCTCCTTTCTTTTTCTCCCAGTACAATCCTTTTTTTAGTCCTTAATAATTTTTTTTATCATCACATCAAAATTGACTTATTCCCATACCCTCTTTCTATGTATGCTCCTTCTGAATACCATAATAAATATACAGTTCTCAAGTGTTACAAGTCTCACCTTCTCATGTGGGGATATAAACAGTTTAAACTTATTGAATAACATGGTTTTTTTCTTTCCTATTTACCTTTTTATGCTTCTTTGATTCTTGTATTTAAAGATTGAATTTTCTGTTCACTGGTTTTTTCATCAGGAATGATTGAAATTCCCTTATTTCTCTGGATGTCTATCTTTTACCCTGGACAATTATGCCTGATTTTGCTGGGCAGGTGATTATTTTGCTTCTGAAATATAATAAACCATGACATTTGATCCTTTAAGTTACTAAGCCCTCCATAAGCCTGACTACAGTTCCACGATATTTAAATAGTTTCTTTCTAGTGCTTGCAGTATTTTCTCCTTGACCTGATGATTCTGGAATTTGGCTACAATATTCCTTGGTTTTTCCTTTTGAATCTCTTTCAGGAAGTGATCAATGCATCCTTTCAATGGCTATTTTACCCTATGTTTCTAGACTATCAGGGAAATTTTCCTTGATAAATTCTTGAAAGACACTGTCTATGACTTTCAGGCAGAGCAATAATTTTAAAATTATCTCTCCTGGATATATTTTCCAGGTCAGTTGTTTTTCCAATGAAATATTATATTTTATTTTATGTTTTGGTTTTTAACATTTTTTTAATTTTGTTTGACTGATTCTTGATGTCTCATATAGTTGTTACCTTTCACTTGCCCAATTGTATGTTTTAAGGAGTCATTTTATTCAGCTAACTTTTTAACCTTTTTAATTTGGTCAATTCTACCTTTTAAGGAGTTGTTTCCTTCAGTTGATTTTTTTTTCCATTTGGTCAATTGTATTTTTTAAGGAATTGTTTTCTTCAGTCATTTTTTGTCCTCCCTTTTCCAATCTGTTTAACTCTCTTTTGTGAACCTCTCATTTCTTTTCTCCATTTTTCTTCTACTTCTCTTATTTGACTTTTGAAATTCTTCTTGAGCTCTTCCAAGAAGACTTTTTGGGTTTGAGATCAATTCGTATTTCCATTTGAGGTTTCAGATGTGCTGTCCTCTTCTTAATTTATGGTTTAATCTTCCCTGTCACCATAATAACTTTGTATGGTCAGTGTTTGTTTTTGCTTCTTGCTCTTTTTCTGACCTAGTCTGTGACTTTTGAAGTTGAACCCTTCTGTTGGAACACAGGAGGCATTGTCTGAAGCTTCTTTTGCTGGGGTCCTGAGGCTTGATCACTGGTTTTGTGGGCTGAGATCTCAGATGCTTGTGTCTGGAGGCTGTAGAAATCTGGCAGCTTACCAGGTGGTGATATCTGGGGTGTGCTGAGGCCAGATAGGGATTTTCTTCATTTCCTTGGGGTTACACTGAAGTACGGTGGTTCTTGGAGCTGAAGTCTGCTGATTCCCGTGGCTATACTAAGATGCATGAGGAGTCCTGCTCTTGGTGTTTTCCTTCTCCACCACACTGGGGCTTAGGATCTCCTGCTGGTTTGTTGAGGTGGGGCTTGGTTTTGGCTCACTGGGATGGTTTCTGTCCTGGACTTTGCTCCCCTTTTACCTTTCTTGCTGATCTGCTAAGTCTCCTGTGCTGAAAGCCTCCTCCATGCCCTCTTTCTGTGACCTCTGCTCTTCCAGGATTTGTTCTGGGTGCTATTTTATGGTTATTTGGAGGTGAGTATGGGAAAATTACAGTGATTTACTGCTTATTCCACCATCTTGGCTCTCAATGACTCATTTTCGAAGGTTTGTCAAAGGCCTGGAGTAATTTGAATAATTGTTAGCTTTAGGTGCCAGGAGTTTTATGAGAATTGAAAGGGATTTACTTACCTCAAATTGAATATCAAATAAGCATGGAGGAATCTGAGCCAAGTTGTTAGAAAGGAAAGTTCTTGACTCAAGCAGCCCTTTTCTGGCTGAGTAGAGTGACAACAATGCTAAAATCTACTCTTAGCTATCATCAAGTGATACCACTGCTTTAGAGGAAGAAGAAGCCCAAGTAGGAGACTGCAGTCATAGCTCAGCACAGAAAGAGTCCAGAAGTAGAGGATGCAACAGTTTTGCCAAGAAACAGCCCAGTAGCAGATGAAAACAGAGGACAGAGCCTAGACAAAGTAAATGACAAAAGAAAATGTTTCAAGATACAAAGTGTTATGCTTTCCCACAGATTTTTATGCTACCATGAGAGAGGAAGCATTTTCAGGAAGACTCATAATACTAAGTAATTCAGCTTTATTTATACATCAAGGAGAATGAATCAATTTCACAGTAATTTGTGGTGGAAAACAAATTACAGGTACAACTCTGAGACAGTTTTAGAAGGGAATGCAGAGTTATAGAGGGGAATCTCAGCTACCATGAGGTACAGTGTATTTCTGGGACATGGTGCTATGAGATGGGTTTCATTCTTGGGATCATGAATTATAAGGGGATGTTTCTTTGCTACTGGTTGTATGGAGATCTGTGATTTTACTTCTTTGTGTATCAGGAATTTTGCCCTGTTAATTTGCTATTCTGTTTGAATTAAATTTTTTTTTTGTTATTTAATTTATGATTCCTGGTCTCTGTGTAGAAAATGCACATGATTGGAACTCAAGTTGGATTTGCTTAATTATGATTATTCAATTCATTCCACTCTAAATCTAGAGGATAGTGTTTTATGTTACACTTCCCATTTTCCTGTAGCATGTTGCACATTGTAAATTGTTGTGAAATTTCTTTCTCTTTGGTGTACAAATGAAACTGGGATCATGAGTTGCTGAAAGGGAAAATTTCCTTTCCCACTGAAAATATTAGTGTCTGGGGAGTGGAATGCTTTGCATGTGGAAGGATTTTCCTTTGTAATCACATTGGCAAAAACAGCCCTAGTGTTAGGTTTAAGAAATTATTTCCTATTCATAATTTTGGTTCTCATAGGCAATGCCATCTCTCTCCCTGTCTTCAATTTATTGTCTTATTTTACTGAAGAAAATTATTGTATATGAATTTTAGGGTTTTTTTCCCAGCTATCAGTATCAAACTCTATCTATCTATCTATCTATCTATCTATGATTGCCAATTTAAGAAGTTTGGATTTTATTCTCTGGTGGTAGTGGTAGCAGTGCTGATGGTGGTGGTAGTGGTGGTGATGGTAGTGTGTGTGTGTGTGTGTGTGTGTGTGTGTGTGTGTGTGTGTGGGTATTAGTGAGAGATAGAGAGCTGAAATGATGCAAGTTTGTTTTAGAAAGAGATGTGGGGTAGCTAAGTTGTGTAACGAACACAAAATGCACAGCACTCAAAGTTCATATGTATTGAATGTGTATACTTATAAGATTCAATGCTCAAGAATAATTAAATAGATAAACTAAGATTGGCTTCTGATATAAGTCTACTTTAAAGTAGTGCTTTATAATGGGTTCCCCCAGTTCCATACTGATAAATGCTGTGGTGTATTGACAGACGGAATAGTGTAGTGGGAAGAGCAATGGCACCTATATTCATATCCCACCTCTTGTTCTTTCCTGCCTTTGTTTGTGACCATGAAGAAGTCACATAGCCACGTAACCCGCAGATTTTTGTGAGGATTCAATGAAATAATATATAGTAAACATTGTAGCACTATATAAATACTAGCAACATGAATTAGACATTTGTAATCAGTTGAATATCCTTGGATGAGGTATTTAATTTCTAGACTATTCTCTAGAATTTGCAGAGAATTAGGAGAGGAAGTTCCTCATGAGGAGCATCTAAACCAAGAAAGTCACAGGTCCAATTCCTTATCCTTATATTTTTGGGGTAAAACGCTTTAGGAAGCATTCTGGTACTTTAGTAGTTGTTCATCTTTACCTCTGTAAGATTACAATTCAACCCTACCTGTGTGGTTCTCTTTGATATCTCTCTGTAATTCCTAGAAAGGATGTCTGTTCATTGTACTTGTGACCTTCCTTTAACTCTTTTCATATTTCTTGGATACTATGGTACCATGTGGCATATCCAAGTGTTATCTCATACTCTTTCCAAATGACCTCTCCATGTCTTTTATGCCATGTCTCACATGCAATTACTATTCTATCACCAAGTTACACCATCATACATCTTTCCATTTTTTTGGGAGGGTTACTGAATAGTTTTGCTTCTTTTGAGATCCTGCTGTCCCATAATTCATAGTTACATGACATTCCGTTTATAAGTGATACTGTGCTTATTACATTGAGTATTAGAAAATATTTTTCAGACCTACTCAGTAAGATCCATGTTCATTCAAAACAACTTGACCTAAAAATAAAGGAAAAATGCATATTGCTCAAATTACTTAAAGAATGTCTGATTCCATCATATTGAGAATCTACCCAACAAAATAAATAGAAACCTTTGTATGAATTAGTAGATAAGTCCAAGGGAGCTTCCTGAGGCACACAAAATTTAAATGATTTGCCCAGGGCCACACATCTATTAGATGTCTATAGCAGAATTTTAAGTTGTCTTCCTGTTTATTATATGCATTTGGCCAGATTCCTGATTTAAAATAGAGGTAGATTCATTTTGTACAGGTATTACAGATTAGACAATTGAATTGAGCTCAGAACTGAGTAGATTACATTGTTTTTGGGAAATTACACCATGATTTTGTTGACTCAAGATACTTAATTCTGCAAAAGACTATCTTTTTTTCAAATTAAAAAAAACCACTACTATTCTCTTGATGATGTTTTATGGATGCCTATGATAGCCTTTGAGAAGAAATATATGTCAGTTCTCTGAGACATTTCTTTTACATCACTCCTAACTCTCCTTTCCTTTATTTTCTGATAGAGAGTTGCCTTGCCAAGAGCAACATATGCCCTTGAGTCCATCTCCTCCCATCTTTTCCAGAAAATTGCCTTTCCTGTCATCTAATCACCCCTCCTTTCTACATTTCTCTCGCTTGATCTCTTTTGCTCACTTTCTTTCTGTCCATATCATTTCTTTCTGCTTTTAAAGGTACTGTTTCCCCCTTTCTTCACCAGACACTACCATCTTTTCAAACTATTTTACTTATATCAAATATCTATTCTCCTTCCTCAAACTTCCTACCCCTCACTCAGTCCTCAGCCTTTACAATCTGACTTCTGACATTGTCACTTAACTGAAATTTTTCTTTCTAAAGTTATCAGAGGTGTCTTAATTGCCAAATCAGAGAAGCTTTTTTTTTTTCCAAATTCTGATTCTTGACCTTTCTGCACATTTGGTATTATCGAGCACATCTTCCTTTTGATATTTTCTCTTCTCTGAGTTTTTGTGATATAATTATCTCCTAGTTCTTTTCCTGCCTGTTTGGAAACTTTTATTTTGCCTTGCTGGTTTATTACCTACATTATGCTTCCTTACCATATCAGCTCCCCAGATCTCTGTCTGAGCCCTCTTCTCTCTTTCTCTGTATTCTCTGTCTTCATAACCTCATACTCCCATAAGTTTAACAATCACATCTTTATAGATAACTCACAAATTTCTATGTTCAGATGCTTTTCTCCCTCATCAACTGCCCACTAGACATTTCAAATGGAAATAGTTCAAACTCTCCATGACCAAAAAAGGACATCAACTTTTCCAACAAATATCCCTTCAATCAAACTTAGTGATAGTTATTGAAAGCACCACCATTCTTCCAGGTGCCTTGGTTCATGTTCTTAGCATCATCCCTGCATCCTCAGTATCCCATCAGTTGCCAAATCTTCACATCTCTCCCATAAATTTCTTTATCTTCATTCATACAGCTATGATCTGAATCTAGGCTTTCATTAACTGTTGCCTAGTCTTTGCAATGGTTTCCTAATTGGTTTCTCTACCTCATCTCTTCCTTAATCTAGTCCATTCTAGGATTCCCACAAAGAAGTCCTTCCTGGGATGATGTAGGGTTCTCCTGTTATCATTACTTGCTATGACTGGGTTCACAGCACCATGCTTCCCCCAGCATGACTGTGGCTATAAACAGGTTAAATCCTTGTCTGGGTACATGGTTTATGTGTAATGAAAGGCCCATGGGTCAGCCAGAGATGTCAAGTAAAACAACTCCCTCAGTGAGGTCAAATGCTGAGAATAACATGAAGCAATGGGAATAGATTCAAGGCAAAGCTTTATTGGAAGCACTTATGGAAGAGGAGGAAGGAAAGAGGGGGAAGGAGCCTTGATTTACCACTCAGACACATATACTAATGTAACTCTCATAAGAGCAGTACTGATTTGGGGTACACAGAGACATCTGAAGTGCATGAGTTGATTCAGCAGGAAGGGTGAACTTGAAAGGGAAGCTTCTGCTGGAGGAGGGTGTTCCAAAGAACTCTTCTAAAAGTAGAGTTGTTATAATCTGATTTTGATTAGCTTCCCTTGAACTTGCCTATTTACATATCAGGGCAAAATATTATTTCAGAAGTTTGCTTATCAGGGAGACAAACAAGCTAGTGGTAGACAAAATATTATCTTGAAAGTTTGCGTATTGTGGAGAAAAAGCAAGTTGGTGGTAGACAAAATATTGGTTTGGGCGCACCAATTTTGGGTATTAACTTTAGAAGAAATATTATTGTCAGTATTTTTCCATGTGTATATTCTAAATAAGCTTATAGCCTCCTTTAAGGGGAGACCATTATGATGGCCTCAAGACCATCAGGCCTAATCTTGTAACCTTCTAATGATTTTCATGCATAGATTCTATAAGCTACAGCTTCCCTTAAGGGAAACTGACATGGTAGTCTCAAGGCAATCAGGCCTAATCTTATAACACCACCAAAATAATTTTCCTTAAGTGTAGATATGACCATGCAACTCCTTAATCATATTCCATTATACACAACCAAGTATGTGTGTGTGTGTGTGTGTGTGTGTGTATATATATATATATATATTATGTACATATATATTTACTCTCTATATACTTCTCTTTATTAGTTTTTTCTCTGGATGCAAATAGCATCTTTCTTCACATGTCCTTTATAGCTAATTTGGGAATTTACAGTAGTCAAAATGACTTACTTATTCAAATTGTTTTTAAAATAATATTGTTTTTACTATAAACAATGTTCTCTTGGTTTTACATATTTCGCTCTTTATTATTTTATTTAAGCCTTTTCATGTTTTTCTAAGATAAAGCTCATCATTTCTTATAGCACAGTAGGATTATTCCATCACAACCATATACTACAACTTGTTCATCCATTCCTATGGTAGCCATCTCTAGGGCAGGGGTGGGAGGATGGGAGAGGGAAAGAAAATAGAAATTTACATGACAACTTTATTATATGTTTAAAAGGAATAGCAGGTTGTATATAATAGATTTCCAGTTTCATGTGCAATCATCTTTTTTATCATACTATGCTATGGAAAAATTATTTTATTCCATAAATTAAAAATAAAGTAAATAAATGTGAAAAAATAATATTCCAGTGGCTTTCTAATACTTGTAGGATAATATGTAACCTCCTTTTGTTTTTTGAAAACTTTCACCTTGATCTCAACTTATTTTTCAAAACATCACATATTATTCTGCTTCCTACACTCTCTAATGTAGACATACCTTCTCTCTGTTGCTCATATAATTCATTTCTTTTCTCTCTGCCTTCTCATCTATGCCTCAGAGGATCCTTTGCTTCCTGCAAGATTCAGCTCAAGTAGTTTCTTGCCTTCATTGTATTTCTTTTTGTACACAGGATATCTTAGTGCAGTTTAAGCTTTATATTGCTTTTTAAGGCTAATTGTCATTAAATTTTAAAGCTAAGTCTTGGGCTTCCCTATATACCTATATATGGACATGTTTTCTCCTCTAAAAAGAGTAACTCTTTGAGAATAGGAATAAATTCTTTCTTTATATTTGTATCTCTAGCATCTAGCACAGTTCCTGGCATATAGGCATGATAAATACTTGTTGGTTGATAGAATTCTCTAAAAATCACTTTGTATCTTCTAATCATGGTTGCTTCTGACCAACTTAGGCCCACATAACATATATGAAAGTAGTAACCCTTTCAAATCCTCTTGGTCTTTATAGAACAAATTATGGGTTGAAGAGACTCATATGAAGTCTCTAGTCAAGTAGGTGTTCCTTACCATGTTCAGTTTCAGATTCCCCTTAAGCATGTTTCTTTTAACCAATCACATCATTCTCCTTGACTTAAGAAGATGGAAGATAAATAGGAATGAAGGAGAGAGACAGAGACAGACAGACACACACACACACAGAGGTTCATGTGTTGTCCAAACTCTGCACATTCCATTCATCCCACATGTATTCAATACTACCTCTGTGTACTGTGCTAGGCCTTAGGGGAAATACAGTGGGAAATAAAACTCTTTTCTTGAGCCAGAGAGAGAATATATTAGTCTTGCTAGTACCCCTCAGATTTCAGAGATGATTCAATAAAAATATTGACATATTGGCCACTGGTTAATCAAATCAGACTCTTTATTAGACAAAAGATCATAGGTGCAGAGATCTAGATATGGAAGGAAACTCAAGAGGCAAATTGAGTTCAATACCCTCATTTTATAATGGAGAAAGTTGAGACCCAGAGACATAAAGTAGTTTCATCAGGGTCACATAGGTACTGAGTGAGTTAGCCAGGATTCAGATCCAGGCCTGTGACTCCAAATCCAGCAACAGTGATTCACACTAAACATACTCAACAGCTACAACTGAGTAAATGATAACAACACTAAAAGCAAATTGAATTCTAATTAATTGAAATGACCAATCTAATATTAAAATACAATTAATGAATACACATTCTTCCTCAGTGGAAACTTTGTTGTTTAGTCTTTGCAGTCATATCTGATCCTTCATGTCTCCATTTGGGGTTTTCTTGGCAAGTATACTGATGGTTTACCATTTCCTTCTCCAGCTCATTTTACAGTTGAGGAAACTGAGGCAAACGGGGTTAAGTAACTTGCTCAGGGTCACATAGAGAGTAAGTATTTGAGGCCAGATTTAGGAATTTAGGAAGATGAGTCTTGCTGACTGTAAGCCTAGCACTCTACTATACTGAGGTTGTTCTTGGTGGGGACTACAGATGTATAGGGTTGCATACCCTGGCATCAGCCGATTTTACTTTTTTTGTTAGAGGAGTTTCTACAAGGTAGGAACATGTGGAACACCAGCCTCATAGTTCCTTATGGGTGCCACATTCGCCAATCTTTGGGCTATGTGGTGGCACAGATATCATTCATGCATTCATTTATCAGGAAGTCAGAACCAGTTCTGGGTCAATCCTTCTAGCTGAGGTGGCCAGAGTTTTAACTGCAGATGTGGGAAACACCAGGTAAGCCAACCACAACAAGGATTTCTCACCTCACCCAAATTCTGCACTGATCAGTTGACAGCTCAAAAGAATTGTCCAATGGAGATCAAAGATGATAAGGCAACCAATCAGCTACATGGTGCAATGGATACAGTGCTAGGTGTGGAGTCAATAAGTTGAAATCAGACACTCAGACACTTCCTAACTTCATGACAGCTCCTATGGTGGCCATGAGTATCCTGCTACAATTCTGAATTGCAAAATACAACAGACTCTCCACATGGAAGATAGAACCAAAACATTTATTCAGATATCAGAAAGCCACATTCATCATAGTAACAAAGACACAGTAACAATGCAGAGGGCAACATCGACCCCCAAGTCTTCCTTTTATTAGGCTTCCTACAAACCAGCTCCCTTAAAAAAATCACAAACAGGCTCTCTTAAACAAAATGCCCTTTTCTCACTCACAGCTGGTTGTGGGCTTGTTTATGTCTTTCAGTCCCGACTGCTCTCTTTTTTCCTCAGCTCTACTCTATCTGTGCCTCTTCCTGTTCCACTCTTTCTGCACCATCCCTTCAGCAAAATCCTCACTCCACAGACTGATGTAACTCAAGTTTCCATGTGACCTGGGCAGGTCACATAGGTCTATTAATGAATGGGAAAGATCTTCTCATTTAAATAACCATTGCAACCTTCTTTCTGCCTCAGTTTCCTCAACTATAAAATGAGATCAATGACAGTATTTACCTCTGGGGATTGTTGCCATGATCAAATAAGACAAAATTTGTAAGGTGCTTAGCACAGTGCCTAGCATATAATAGGTGCTTAACAAATACTTAAGTCAGAAAGGAACTGATTTTCCCAAGGTCAGAACTGGGATTTGACACAGGTCTTCTAACTCCAAATCAAGCATACATTACTCTGCATCCTATTGCCTCAAGATATTGAGTAACTTGACTTGATTAGAGGCAGAGCTAAGATTCAAACTCAAGTCCTGGGATCTCCAGACCAATATTCTTTTCACTTTCCCATTTCATGTCCCTTTACTATATTTATCATGCTGTTTTCCACAAAGTTATCTCTGATTGCCTAGACTGAAGTTCCTATACCTTCCTCAGATTTTTTATGCTATTTTATTTAACCTCTACTATCAATTCTTCTTAAAATTTATTTGTTTATTTTTAACGTTCATTTAAATTTTTTTAAGTTCTGAATTATTTCATTCTTCTCTCTCAGTTGAGAAGGCAAGACATGTGATGTCAGTTCTACATGTGAAAACATTCAAAACGTATTTCCATATTAGGTAGGTTGCAAAAATATCAAGAAAAGTAAAGAAGTTTTAAAAAATATGTTTCAATCTACACTCAGACTTCTATGCATTGCACTCAACTCTTCTATGGAAGGGGATAGAATTTTTCATCATAAATCTTTTGGAATTGTGTTGGATCATTGATCATTGATTAATGATCAGAATAGCAGTTGATTATCCTTACAATATTGCTATTACTGTGTACAATGAGCTCCTGTTTCCGCTCAATTCATTTTGAACCAGTTCATGTAAGTCTTCCTCGATTTTCCTGAACCAATCCTATTGGTCATTTCTTGTAATAGTATTACATCACAATCATATACCACAACTTGTGTAACTATTCCCCAATCAATGGACATCACGTCAATTTCTAATTCTTTGTAACTAAAAAAAAGAGCTGATACAAACATTTTTGCACAAATAGGTCCTTTCCCTTTTTCAGACCTAGTAGTGGTATTGCTGGATAAAAAGTATGCACAATTTTATAGCACTTTGGGTATAGTTCAAAATTGTTCTCCAGAATGGTTAGACCAGTTCACAACTCCACCAACAGTGCATTAGTGTTCCAATTTTTCTATATCCTTTCCAACATTTGTCATTTTCATTGTCTCTCATGTTAGCCTATCTTATTGGTGTGAGGTGGTACCTCTGATTAATAGTGATTTGGAACATTTTTTCATATGCCTAGGTATAACTTAAATTTCTTTTTCTGAAAACTGCCTGTTCATATCCTTTGACCATTTATCAACTGGAGAATGACTGTTATTCTTATAATTTTTACTCAGTTCTCCCTATATTTGAGAAATGAGACCTTTTTCAGAGAAACTTACTGAGAGAATTCCCCCCAGTTTTCCATTTTCCTTTTAATCTTAGCTGCATTGGTCATGTTTGTGCAAAATCTTTAAAATTTAATATAGTCAAAAATCATACATTTGAATTCCCATGTTCCCCACTATCTTGTTTGGACATAAATCCTTTTCTTACCCAAAGATCTGACAGGTAAAATTTTTCATGCTCCCCTAATTTGCTTATGTTATTACAATTTATGTTGAAATCATGCATCCATTTTGATCTGATATACAGTGTAAAATGTTGGTCTATACCTAGTTTCTACTAATTTACTTTCCAGTTTTCCCATCAATTTTTTTTTGTCAAATGGTGCATTAAGTTCCTCTCAAACTTGGATGTTTACCTTTATCAGAGACTAGATTACTATGATCATTAATTACTGTATATTGTATATTTAACCTATTACATTGATTCACCACTATTTTTAGCCAGTACTAGATAGTTTTCATGATTATTGCTTTGTAATAATTTGAAGTCTAGTATTATTAGGCCACCTTCCTTAACATTTATTACCCATGGATTCTCTTGATATTCTTGACCTTTTGTTCTTTTAGATGAATTTTGTTCTTATTTTTTCTAGCTCTGTGAAATGAGTTTATGGTTCTTTGGTTGGTATGGCACTGAATATGTAAATTAATTTAGATAGAATTGTCACTTTTATTATATTGGTGTGGTCTACTCATGAGCAAGTAATAATATTTCTCCAGTTATTTAAATCTGCCTTTATATATGTGAAAAATTTTTTGTAATTGTTTGTTATAATGCTTAGGGTGGTCTTGGCATGTAGATTCTCAAATATTTTGTGCTGCCTGCAGTCATTTTCAATGGAATTTCTCTTTCTATCTCTCGTTGCTGGATTTTGTTGATCACATATAGAAATGCTGCTGATTTATGTGTTTTTAAAAAAATTTTTGCAACTTTGCTAAAGTTGTTAATTGTTTCAACTAGTTTATTAGTTGATTCTCGAGAATTCTCTAAGTTGGCCATCCTATTGATTTCAATAAGGCTGAGAGGATGATGGTGCCATTAATATGAAGAGGGAAGTTTGGAGGGATGGTGTAAGGGAGACAATGATGATGATTTTAGATTGGGACATGCTGAGTGTGTATTTCTGTGCCCTAGTCTCATTATAATTTATGTGCTTCTATTATATTATAAACATTTTGAAGAGAGAGACTCTAGAGGGAGTGTGTGTGTTCATTGCTGAAGAAGACCATGCCATCAGAGAAATGATGACATGACTTGCACTTGACTTTGTATTGAGTGAGGGAGGGCTGTGCAGGTCACCAGTCTCACTTCTCCTCCAGAGCCATCTGGATCCAGTGATCAGATATTCATCAGGATGACTGGAGATGACCCAGGATGAGGCAATTGGGGTTAAGTGACTTGCCCAAGGTCACACAGCTAGTGAGTGCCAAGTGTCTGAGGTGAGATTTGAACTCAGGTCCTCCTGAGAGGAAGTGTACATTTGGTGCTAATTGTTCCCCTTTTGATCTAGTCTCCTTTTTTTCTCGGTTTTTGTGACACTGTTGTCTTTGATTTTCTTCCCTAGCTGTCTGAAAACCTTTTATTCTCCTTTGCTTGTTCGTCACCCACATTGTGACCAGCTATCCCTCTGCCCATGCTCTTCCTTGATGATCTTCTAAGCTCCCATGAAGTTAATCATAGCCAACCCTATTTCTGTTGCCTATTGGACATTTCAAATGGAAACTTTTCTAACTCCATGTGACCAATAGAAGAACTTTTCACAACCTTGTGCCTAGTGTGCCTATTATACCTAGAAGGTAATAAGACTTGGTTGGCATTTGGATAGTACTTGAAGTTTTGCAAAATGCTTCATATTATCTCATTTGATCTTCACAATAACTCCATGAGAGAGCTATTATTAGTTCAGTGTTACAGATGAGGAAATTGAGGCAGAAAGAGGTTAAGTGACTAGCCCAGGGTCAGACAGCTACTAAGGGAAGGAATATTTGAACTCAGATTTTCCTACATGGTACTCAATCAGCAATGATACCTAGCTGGCTACCTCATAAATGTTTGTCCAATTTAATTGAAAACTTTTTTTTCCCTCTGCGTATGCTACTGCCTCATTTTCAGGCACATCTACAATGAGAAGTGATGGTGGGGCATCATGGAGGGAGAATGAGAGATGATAAGTTTAAAGAAGCAGAGGAATTCTTCCTCCACTCTTGGACCTTGCTCTTTTACTGCCCTCTTACCCTAGAATTTTCCTCAGTACCTGGGACTGTGATAGTCACCCTGGAATATTCCTCCTCACTGCCTGCTCCTCTCTCCTTCTTCTAAGCTACTTCTAGAACCTCTGTTTTTGGGGAGCAGCCCAGGCTCGACCTGTTTATGACTGTCTGTACTTCAGAACCATGTTCCTTATGCCATGTACCCTTTTCCTCTCCTACCAGCTACACTGCTCCCTTTTGGGTGTTGTCTTCCTTCATTAGAATGGAATCTCCTTGAGGACAGGGACTGCTTTTCTTTTATGCTTGTATTTATATCCCCAGAACTTAGAACTGTGCCTGGCACATAGTAAATGCTTAATAGATGCTGCTTTCCTCCCTCCCTTCCTTCTTTCTTTCCTTATTAGTGAATCACGCAGAGGATATTTATGAAAGGAGATAGATGAAAATCCTCTAGGAAGACCAGGCTTGGAGGGGTTGAAATTTGTACTAGTGAAGTGAATCTCTATACTCCCTCATAAATACTCCATTAAATATTTAAATATTTTTATGCCCAAAGTTTAGTATGGACAAGTCACTAAATTCCAAGTCTTTTCCCTAAGCTCATTTTCACCTCTTCATCTTTGGTTACTCTTCAGAAGGTGGTCAATAGACAGTTAAGAAAAGGGACAGCACCCCTGAAGAAAACTTCAGCCAGGTTTTTTTTCTTTTCATTTATCAGTTTTCCTTGTGAAAGAAAGGAAAGGTCAATAACATCTGTTCCCTGAATGGGAAAAAGAAAGCTTTAGTAACATAAACAATGTAACAAGTGCTTGGATGGATTAATTAAAGCATCACAGAACAGTAGGAAATAGCATTTTGGATTTCTTTACAAATGGTTTTTAATGAACTTCTAGAAGAAAGAATAAGAAAAGAAATCTTAGGAGCTACCTGGAGACAGACCTTGGTCTCAATTCTCCAATAATCTTATTCAGTGACCTCAAAACTTCTTGAAAAAGCTAATCTCTGTCTTTGGGGATGGTTCCAATGCTCCTGAATGGTGAAGGAGAGATTTGGAGGAGGAATACAAATGAAGAACTAGTTCTGGCATGGGTTGAGTGCTGCTAATAGCCAATCAGCAGCACCAGTACCAAGACAAAGACTTGCCCTAGAATAGTTTGACATTTTAATGTATACTAAATATACTAAATATTAAAGATCAGTCAGCCACATTCATGGCAGTCATCAATGCTTGAGGCTGGAGACTGCAAAGGATGGAAGAAAAGTGTTTCTGGGTCTCAGAGGTTATACTATAATGAGTATGATACTATACTCAGAGATTATACTCTTCTGGGGTAAGGTGGAGGAGGGCTGAAAGAGGAATATTAAGCAACATCTCTGAGGCTTAAATCATTAAAGTAATTTAGAGAGAGGCAGACTACCATGGTGTATTGAGGTCCTGGTCTAGAGTCAGGAAGATCTAAGTTCCGGTCCTGCTGGGCAAGTCACCTAACTTCCTAGTGTTCCAGTCCATCCTTTTAGACTCTTAGTCTCAGAAAAGCTATCAGTTTGTAGAGGTAAAGGAATATCCTCACTTGAAGTTCTCCATCCCAGTGAAATCACAGCAACTTCAAAAAAGTAATCCAAGACATTACCTTGATCAACAAAGACATTCTAACTGAAGCTTCCAAAGCAAAGCAATCCACTTTGAGATCTGTAAAAGCAAGCATGGGCTTGCTATCAGAGGTTCTTAGATCTGCATTTCTAAAAGGAAAGGTAAATTTTGAGGGGTTAAATCACTTTAACCAAGCACATGTAATCAAACACTTTGTTCAGGGGAAAAAGTCAGCACCCTAAACTTTAGCGAAAATACAGAGAAATAAAAATCTACAGTGCTTCCAGATGCCTGACAATAAGCAGTATGTACATCACAGATCAACAGACAGATCCAACTGTCTGACCATACATACGCAGTTACCAGAGAAAGAAGTGCCAACATCTGGGTTTTCAAAGTTGCGGTTGGGGGCCACTGCTTAGAGGCTTCTTAGAGTCTCATCTGGCACATAAATCTTCTTCCAAAAACTAAGCCCTGAAGCAAAACCTCACCTCAGAGTACTTATACATTTTTCTGAGCAAGAGGGAATCACAATGCTTGAGAACCACTGTCTCATTACAAAATTAACAAAAAGAGGACTGAGAGAGGACTATTAAGCAACATCTCTGAGGCTTAAATCATTAAAGTAGTTTAGAGAGAGGCAGCCTACGATGATGTATGAGGACCTGTCTAGGAGTCAGGAAGACCCAGGTTCCAGTCCTGCTGGGCAAGTCACCTAACTTCTTAATCAAGCTTCTAGTAATAGGCCGGCCCATTAATGGGTGGAGAAGATCCTTAATCTCATTAGCATTGCAAGATCTGAGTTTTCCTGTCTATTATGATTATTTGTTTCCCTGTATTAGCTTCCCCTTCCTTCTTATCTGTTTTCTCTCTCTAATGCAACAACAACAGACACCACATGTCAAATGCTCACATTTCCTGAAATAAAGATTTTTAGATTTCTAGAATGGGTGTATGGAATAACGAATAGGCAATCAGTTGCAGTGCCAGGAAAACCTGGGCACAAGCCCTGCATCAGATGCCTATTGATGTTGTGACCCTGGACATATCACAGTGGTCCAAGAAATAATCCAACAATAATAGCTAGAATTTATTTGGATCTTTGGGTTTAGAGAGCCACTTTGCATATATTACCTCCTTTTATTCTCAAAACAACTCTGGGAGGGAAATTTTTTATCTATTTATTTGCATTTTAAAAAAATTGAAGCAGACAGAGGTTTAATGACTTGTCCAAGGTCACACAGCTAAGGAAGTATTTGACATTGGAATTGAAATCAAGCCTGCCTGACTCTGGGTCCAGCCCTCTATCCTAGGGTTACCTAGCTGCCTAAATATAAAGAAAGTGTCAATTTGCATTGGCAGTGATAACTGACAGGGCCAGTGCTTGTCCTCATTCTCATTTTTATGTCTTATCTTGATATTAATATCATTAAGACAGAGTGAGCTCAATATGAATAGGGAATTATGAGAATGAGTACAGTTAACTAACAAATCATGGAGGTGAACACAACTCACCATAGGTGGATGCATCTTTCTCATGCCAACCAGTATGCCTTGTACCACCCCTCCTCCTTAGACAGATCAGGTGTAAATTGAATTACTTCCTCTTCTTATTTAAATTTCCTTTGTTAATTTCACATTATCTTTTTTCACTTTGCATATCTGAATCTTTTGTTTTCTTCCATATCTGCCAGAGCCTTCTTTCCTTGATGTTTTTACTTTGGGGAAAACACAGTGACTGACAGATAGTGAGGCTTAGTAAATGTTTATTTGAAACCCCCTAGGTTGGTGAAGGGCCTTGAGTCTAACTCCATGCCACATGGAGATTACTTGAACCCATTTGGTATATTTAGTCCAAGGAAGACAAGGGGAGTGTGGGTGGAGGGGAGAGGTTCAATGATGGTATCTTCAAATGTTTGTAGAGCTCCCTTATGGAAGTTATGGAAGAGGGTTTGGCTTGTTCTGTTAGGTGTTAGAAGGAAAGAGCCAGGTAAAGAGCATGGAAGAGAATTGAAGAAACAAGAGTAGTATTGATGTCAGGAGAAATAATGCCTTATGACGAGGACTATCCTAGAATGGAATGGGCTGACTCAGGAAGTGGTGGATTCTCATCACTAGTGGTCTTTTTGGTAGTGGGGCTTCTTTTTCTGGTATAGGTTTGACTAGTTGGACATTGAGGGTCCCTTTCATCTCCAATTCTGTGATACTGTGGTTTTGTGATTTGGATGAACATACCTGATGTCTATAAAGATTAGTCTATGATGATTCATAAGGGTTTCTTGGAAATGAGGGCTTCTTTGAGTAAGAATAAAAGAAGTAGTTACTTGGCCTTGTAAAGGATGATTCAGAGACAGCATGGAAGATGAGTGTGGGAGGCAGATAACAAAAAAAAAAAGAAAACAAGTAGGAAATGTGAAGCCCAGAAAATGAAGTGGAAAGCATGAATATGAAGGAATGAAGGCCAAATCAACATTTTATAATGATGTAAAGAGCCAGGTTGCTGGGGAGAGAGATGCCAAGTCAATCCTGAATAGAGAATGATCTGTTACCTGGCAAGAAAGAAAATTTGGCTAAAGGAACTGCATGTGAAATTTGTAAAAAAAAAATTTTCGGAACTTATTTTAGATTTGAGTAGGAGCAGAATCATGGATAGTTTTGAAAAAATTAGGAAACTTGGAGGTAATGTGATGGGCTTGACCAATTAACATTATGATTTAATTATTGATGGATGAATAATTGTTAGAATTATATGTCTCTCCAGTGGGATTAAATGTATCCTCAAGGTTTTGATTTTCTCAAAGTCAGTAAAAAGAGATTTTGTTTTACTTAACTCAGGAAATCTTGTAATTTCTACCACTATAACCTCACAAAATGACCAGATGATTATTTGCACTATTCTAGTCTTTGCTGAAAATCCAGTCAGCATTTTTTTTAGGGGAGCACCCCTTCCAGGGTTTAGCCATTAATCCCTCACAAAGAGCTCTCTTCAATTGCATGACTTCACCCCTTCTTCCCCCACAACCCCCTACCCCCACACTCTTTTGTGACATTAGGACAAGAAGATCACATGTTGATGGGAGTTAGCATGGAGCAAAGCTAGCTTTGGTGCTATTCCTTTTAAGACATGAATCAGGCATGTGTTAGTTTGGACAGAGTTAATTGTTAGGTAAATTGCCCAATTTGCTGTGAAACACACTGATATTTAATGTAGTAATTATGCAGCTGGGTATTTCACACTCAAGATCACACATTCTTTGTCAATTTCCTGTGCTCTCCAGTTTTGTATTTTGGAAGG
Organism: Potorous gilbertii; assembly: GCA_028658325.1. NCBI lineage: Eukaryota > Metazoa > Chordata > Mammalia > Diprotodontia > Potoroidae > Potorous > Potorous gilbertii. Next base: position 144,773,724 of record CM053772.1, read on the forward strand.
CGATGGACTCTCTCAAGCACAACGAATTTGATTTGAAGGTATGAGTGTCTAGATATTATCTAGTCTGTGAAATCCAGAAGTACTTCTTTGGTTCCTCCTCTAAATTGGGAACATAGAAAGTTGGTAACTTGTTCATGCTTCTTAGACATGAGATGCAAATCTCATGAAGCATACATTTGGTAAATTAGATTTGCATAAGGAACATGGGTTCAGAATCCATGAGAACCATAATGATAGAATTCCTGAATTAAGCAGCCTGTTCATTTGTTGTGGATTTTATATTTTAAACAGTCAAGGTATTTATAAATGGAAAAAGACCTCAGGAAAATGAGATGAAGTATGATTAAATGAAATTCAAATATAATTAAACTTTTTTTTGAAGAGTTATTTTTAACTTTTCAGCTATTCAGGGCAACCTTCCAGAGCTAAGCAGGCACAGTCCCTGAGGTAGTGATGGCAGCCTGCCTAGAGAAGGAAGAAGCAGATTCCCCCAAGTGTTGTTTGCAAAGATTATATTGCATATAAATAAATAGGTATAAAAAGGAGCCTGTCATTTACTGTTGGAAAGGAGTGGGAGTCAGAAGACTCTTTGGACTCAAACTTTGATCTCCCACAGCTGCTTTTAAAATGAAGCATTTAACCTTTGGGGTAAGTTTTCTAATTTTATTTACCGTATCCTTACCTCTTTTCCCCAGATGTCTTCTTCTCACCATTAAGAAGGAAATTGTAGGAGTAAAGATACTTCTAGGTTCTAGTTTTGGCTCAGCTGCTGAAACTTGAATAGAATGCAAGGTAAGTTACCTAATCTCCCACTGTCTGTTTCCTCAGGAAAAAAAAATGGGGTGAGCAATCAAATGTGCAGACTTGTTTTAAAGGAAATGTACACTAGGCAAACACTTGGCAAACTGTGTACATAAAAAGCATTAAAGTAATAAGCATTGCCTCCTGAGAGGATAAGTCATGTGAGAGGACTTGGCACTTCCATAGGATAATAGCTGTAAACAGAGTCAGAAGACTTGTCAGAGACCTTTGGAGAGCTTTGGAGACAGCATTCTACAGCTTGAAGGCCACATACCTACCCTTGTATACCCAAGTTAAGAATGGTTTTTACATTTTTAAATACAATAAAACTTTATTCAAAAATGTAAACTGTTCTTAGCTCTGGCTAATGGTTCAACATTTTCATTTTATACATAAGAAAACTGAGTTAGTGTTAGGGGAGGAGAAATGACTTGTCTAGCATTACATGGATAGTAAGCATGAAAGGCAAGACTTAAACCCAGATTCCTTGACTCAAGTAGTAGAGTATCAATCTCAAAGTTAGACTGTAGTTGACCCTTCAGTGGCAATTTTTCCTCCTAGTCTGAATGAGACTAACTCCCCAGTTCTGTCCACTGACATGCTAGTAAGTAGATAATTGGAGTCTATTTAGATGAAGACTAACTACCCCTACAACACAACTCTGATGAGAGTGACATAATACCAACTCACTCTAATAGGTGGGATGGTCCAGTACTTCCGGCTTGGAAATTCTTGAAATCACCTGAGTCCATCATGCAGTGTGGCTTTGTAGTATGAGACACCTGCATTTATGTCCAACTTCTGATAAGTAAGTGTGAGACCCTGGACAACCTCTCTGAGCATGCTTCTTCATCTGTAGATGAGGATGTAGATAAAAATGCAGATAAAATTGCAACTGTGTCAGAGGGTTTTTGTGAAACTTAAATGAGATAATTCAATCCAATAAACATTTATTAAGCACTTCCATGTGCCATGAGCTGTGCTAAGTGCTAGGGATATAATTAATAAAAAATAAAAATCCCTGCCCTCAATGAGTCTGTAATCTAAAGGATGAGACAACACATGAATTGTTGCTGCTGTTGAGTCGTTTTAGTTGTGTCTGACTATTTGTGATGCCATTTGGGTTTGTTGGTTTTTTTTGTCAAAGATGCTAAAGTGGTTTGCCATTTCCTTCTCCAGGTCATTTTACAGATGAGAAAAACAAGGCAAATAAGGTTAAGTGACTTGCCCAGGGTCACACACAAAAGGAAGCAGGGAAGTGGGGGTGGGAGAGAGGTGAGGGAGGACAGAGAACAGGGAACATCTTATTCTTTGAAGTTGAATCCAGGTGATGAAAAATAGAATGATATGAGTTCAGTGTCTGCCATTTATAAAGGAAGACATTGGGAGGAGATTAGTACTCTGTCCTTCAAACAGAAGGGAGAGGAGGCTGAGGGAGGAAGAATCAATTAAGCTTAGAGTTAGAAGCTTGATGGTAAGTTTGAAGTGATGAACTTTGAGTGAAATCAGGTCAAGTGAAGACCCTTCAGGCATGAATTCCCCAAAACCTCTACCTTTCTTGCCAAAGCTAAAATAACCTTATGCAAATAAAATTCTCCAGGATGGAGGAGAACCATCAAAGTTCCCTAACCCCCTACCTCCTTCACTTCCCCTTCACTGCCCCATTATGCCACATCAGCACTTTTCTCTAAGTTCCATATTTGGTAGCAAAAACCCTCATTGGTGAACAAGGATCCTTTCTGCGTTCTTTGTCTCTGGGATAGATTCCCACACTTAGACTGTATGCCTGGATTTCCAGCCAATGGGAAGAAAGGCTAGTGGGCTTCCACATTAGGGACTATACAATATTGTACTCTGCTTTGATACTGCCCATGGTCACTTGGAAAGTGCCCCTTCTCATGAGATTGTAGTAAACTCCTTTTTGCCTTCTACCATGAGAAACCTTTGAGTTTAATTTGAGTAAAGGTTGCAGTACCCCACACAGCTTTATTCTAGGAAAGGCATCTCGTTCCATAGAGCAAGAGAAAGTGGAATAATAGATAATTTATGTTATCCATGTTTTAACTAGCCTGGGCTATGAAGTATATTTAATGAGAGCGTCTTTATCATAGAGTTTTTGTGAGGCTCAAATGGGATGATATAGCTTATTTATATTCTATCTAAAATGGGCTATTCTCTGTTACGTCTTTTTGTCCTGTACCTTTTTGCCTTTTGTCCATAGCATTCTTTGTGTCTCAAATGGACTCCCACAGTGTTTTCATTTATACAAGTCTCTCCTTTTCTCATGAGGATTCTTCAATCAATGTCAAACCCCTACTTGGGTCTATTCCTCCCAAATGAAAACAATTTCTCCTCCCTTCAAATTTCTCCTAATGCTTCTCCTCATGATATAATAGAAAAGAACATTGGCTTTGGAGTTGGAAGATCTGGGCCCAAATCTGGCATTTGACTCATTAATTACCTCTGTGACTTTGGGCAAGTCACTTTAACATCCCTGGGTCTCAATTTCCTCTTCTGTAAAGTGTGAGTGTTGGAGTAGATAGTCCCTGAAATTCCTTCCAGCTCTAAATCTATGATTCCATACTCTTATTCTCCCTTGTAACATAATTATTTATGCACATATTTCTTCTCTCCCTCCTCCCCCTTCCCACACCCAGTTTGCATATTCCCTCAAGATTTTGTATCATACGACTGCTTGTATTTGCAGCCTCTGGTGTAGTATGTAGAGCAGGCCATTAATAAATATTAAAAAAAAAATAAATAGTGACTTACATTGAGAGAAAAATGTTCCTTTTCTTCCCATCCCAGAAACCCACTTATCACCCTGCTTACACAGTTTTTTCTCCCTTTGAGCCTAATGTCCAAAAATTAGACTCTGTGTGTTCCTTATGAGAGGCCAAGTCATCCTGTTTTAGTATAGTTATCACTTCTCACTGAAACGGTATGGTATGGCAGCCATATTTTGTTGATATTATTAGGAGCACTTTCCCTAGTGACCCCTTCTCCTTTCCCTTTAAGATTACCTTCTCTTTGCTTGTTGTTTTCCCCTAAAAGATCTAGGTCAGTCTTTCATTCTGAAAATTTTGCTAGTCTTGTGATGGTAAGGAAGTAATTTTAACCTTTCTGAGAATCCATTTACTCATCGGTAAATTAGGAATTGTACTACTTACCTCATAGGGATTTTTTTTTGGCAAGAAAAGCACTTTATGAACTGAAAAACAGTATATAAATTCAGACTAGTATTATAAAGTGCTTTAAAATTTTTTAAGTGTTTAATTTTTATCTATTTTTAATATTCATTTTAAAAACATTTTGAGTTCCAAATTCTCTTTCTCCCTCTCACCTTCCCTTTATTGAGAAGGCAAGCAATATCATTTCAATTATACATGCAAAGTCATGTAAAACTTATTTCCATATTACCAGTGTTGCAAAAAAAAACCCAATATAAAGCAAGAAACAAAGTTAAAAAAGTATGTTTCAATCTGCATTTAGAGTTAACCAGTTTTCTCTCTGGAGGTTGATAACATTTCTTTTAAATCAAAGGTCCTTTGGATCATTGTCTTGAGCAGAGTAGTTAGGTCTTTCATAATTGATCATCCTTTATTACTGTGTACAATATTTTTCTGGTTCTGCTCACTTCACTTTGCATTTGGTCATATAAGCCTTCCCAGATTTTTCTGGAAACATTCTGCTAGTTATTTCTTATAGCACAATAGTATTTATCACAATTATGTGTGAAAAGTGTTTTGCAATGCTATTCCTATATAATCACTCCCCTTTTCTCTACCCTTCCCCTTCTACTTCATTGTAGAGTTAAATAGATTTCTATACCTGATTGAGTGTCTGTGTATGTGTTTATGTGTACGCACATATTTTCTTTCCCTTTTGAACTAATTCTAAGGAGAGTGAGGTTCAAGCATTGCCTGTCCCTTGTCCCCACAATTTTCACTTCCACTGTAAAAGCTCTTCCTTGAATGCCTCTTTTGTGGTGAGATAGTTTTCTCTGTTCTTCTTCTCTCTTCTCCCTTTCCTCAGTGCATTCCTTTTTTGCCCATACATCTTTTTTTAAATCATCCCCACATAATCAGCTCACTCCTATGCTTTCTGTGTATGTAGACCTTTCTGATCTGCTGTAAAAATGATAAAGTTCATGTATCATCTTTTCACATAAAAATGTAAGCCATTCAATCTTGTTGAGTGCTTTATGATATATTTCATTTTCACCTTTTTATGCTTCTCTTGAGTCTTGTGGCCTGAAAGTCAGATTTTTATTCAGCCCTGGTCTTTTTATCAGGAATGCTTGAAAATCTTCTACTTCATTAAATGTCCATTTCCCCACCAAAAGATATATTCAGTTTACTGGTTAGATGATTCTCAGTTGTAATCTATTCTCAGTTAGCTATTTTGTCTTCTGGAATGTTATACACCAAGTCTTCTGCTCTTTTAACATGGTGGTTGCTAAAACTTGTCTGATCCTGACCATGGCTCTATAATATTTGAACAGTTTTCTTTCTGACCTCTTGAAGTATTTTCTCTTTGAACTGGAGCTCTGGTATTTGGCCATAATATTCCTGGGAGTTTTCATTTTGGTATCTCTTTCTGGAGGTGATTGGTAGAATCTTTCAATTTCTATTTTACCTTCTGGTTCTAGGATGTTAAGACAATATTCCTTGATAATTTCTTGAAAGATGATGTCTCGTGTATGTCTTTGGTCATGGATTTCATGCAGCCCAATAATTCTTAAATTATATTTCCTAAATTTATTTCCAGGTTAGTTGTTTTTCTGATGAGATAATTCAAATTTTCTTCTTTTTTCCCCCATTCATATGACTTTCTTGTGTTATTTCTTATAGTCTCATGGAGTCATTGTTTTCACTTGATCAATTCTAATTTTTAAGGAATTATTTTTTTTCTAGTGAGCTTTTTTTTGTACCTCTTTTCCCATTTGGCCAATTCTGCTTTTTAAGGAGTTATTTTCATCAGTGAAATATTATAGGGCTTTTTATATTTGGCCAATTGTTTTTTTAAGGTGTCATTTTGTTCAATGTGTTTTTGTAGCTCTTTTACCAAGCTGTTATTTTTTTCTTAATTTTTTTTTGTAACACTAATATCTTTTCCCACTTTACCTCTACCACTTTTTTTTTTTTTTTTGGCAAGGCAGTCGGGGTTATGTGACTTGCCCAGAGACACACAGCTAGTAAGTGTCAATGGTCTGAGGATGGATTTGAACTCAGGTCCTCCTGAGTAGAGGACTATGCTCTATCCACTGCACCCCCTTGTTGCCCCCTTCTATCACTCTTATTTGATTACATATATGTAATATATGTGTAATATATATACACACACATACACATACATATATGTTATAAATATATACATATGTATATGTGCATATACACATATGTATTTTAGCTGTTTTTGGAATTATTGTACTTGTTTCCAATTCAAAGTTTTTTTCCTTTGACTTTTAGGTGTTTTGTTTTCATGTTTTGTCTTCCTCTGAATTTGTGTCTTGATCTTCCCTGTAACTACAGTAGCTTTTTATGGTCAAGATCTTTTTTTGTTGTTCCTTTATCTATTCCTATGGGAAATGTGTGTGTGTGTGTGTGTGTGTGTGTGTGTGTGTATACTATCCTAAGATTCAGAATTTTTTGTTCTGCTGTTTTCAGAGCTAATTCTGAGGATTTGGAAGTTTCCTGTGTATCTAAGGTAGTATGATTTGGGAGAGGTGTGGTCACTGCTTTCCTGGCCTTCACTCTGCTCCGTACCCAAGAACAAGCCCTGATTGTTTATAGCCACAAGTGATACTGGTCTTCTGGACCACTGCTTTCTTGGAACTGTAAGCACTCCTTTCTGCCCTTGAACTATAACTCAGAAGTGGATATTGGCAATAGAGTTGCCAAACAGAGACTAATCCTATGCCCAGGGCTAGCACAGGGGTCTCCTGTAATCCCTTTCTGACCACTTTCCAGATGATTTACCTTTTTTTTTGAGAGTTCCCAAAACTATTACCACTTTTATTGCTTCCAAGGCCCACAGCTGGTGTTGCTGCCACATGAGCTTCTGGCCAGCCCCCACCCCAGTGTCAAAGATGTCTTCTTTTGACTTCTTAAATTATCTGGGCTAGAAAAATATTTCACTTCAACTTTTTGCTGGCTATGCCACTACAGAATTTGATTTGATGCATTAAAGTTGTTTGGTGGGTAATGTTGGGAGAGTGTGGCTGCTTCCTCTACTCTGCCATCTTGGCTCTGTCCCTCAAAATCAAGTGCTTTAAAATCTTTAGTTCAAGCATGAATTTAATGTTTTAGGCCCCAAAAGTGCAAAGCATGTTTAGTGACATGCCCAAATGAGAGTCATACAAAGTCCATGGTTGTGTTCTGAATTGTTGTATACCATGATTTCTGGCAATTTTCTCATTGTAGCTCCCAAAGTCAGTGTGGAGAGGACTCTTTAGCAAACATTATAGTAGCTAGGATAAGGAGAGTGCTAAATCTGGGATGGTTCTTATCCTTGGTTTCCTGTAGAAAAAGCAGAGAAAATACCATGTATTCTATACTGTAGTATTGACAAATATGTTTAATAGTATGCATATTCCATAGGTTCACTTTCAACCTGGTCCCCTCCCTTCCATTAACTTAATTAGTTTATTTGTCATTTCAATGATTCCCTAATGCCTACATGAAGAATCTAGACTGAAGGTGGATCAGGTAGGCAACTTTCTAGATTACAGATCAAAAAAGAGATGCTTTTTAATATTAATTTTTATAAATGTGTGTAAGTGGCTATGCCTAGGCATATATGAGTCTGTGTTTTGGAGCAGGACAGAAGTGGAGGAACCTCCTCCCTTTGGTGACTTCTTGACAAGATATGAATTTTTTTTGAAGGGTGCATATTTATATTATTCTAATCTGCCACCCAGAGTAAGACCTCAGAAAAACTGTGAAAGTACCTGGGGAAGGTTGGGGCTCATAGTGAAGGGACATGGGAAATAGAACTTCCTTAACTGATACTTAGTTTGGGTATAAGTGCTATGTATTTTTTAATGGTTAAATAAATCTTTATTTTTAACCTGGAAATTTAACTACCAGTCTATAAAGTCTATAAAGGATTCACATACAGGCCTAATGATAGACTGTTTCAGCTAAGTATGGAGATAGTCATGATGATTTAAAAAACAAAACAAATTACTCATAAAGAACTTAGTGGCAAGGCACACAGACATTATGATCTTCATTATTGAAGGATATACCCCAACTAAATCATGACTCTTTGAAATACTGAAGTATAATTATTTCTTCAAGAGTTCATAAAGACCTATTTTTTTTTTTTGCTTTTAATTTGACTTCTTTGTTTTCCTAAGAACTGGGGAATATAGCCTTCAAGACTCCCAGGTTACCTCCATGCTTAGATAAGCCATTAGAATCAGGTTTTCATTGAGAGTCAAATAAGTGTGAGTTATTAAATCTTCACGAATCATAAAAGGAAAGTGACTCTATATTTAGGATGGAGTCTCAGTTCACTGTATAAAATGTATCTGAAGAGATAAAAGAAGAGACTGACATCTTGATTTATCTCACTCAGTTGGTAAAACTGAATTATTATTATTTATGAGGCAAGTCAATTAATAAAGATAGTTCTAACTTACCACATGGAACACTGTCATGAAATAACTAAGAAATACAAGATTTATTCTGACTGACTCCTTTACAATATATACTTGTGAATAGGACCGAATCCTATTATTGGAAATTATAAATGAAACTAGATATTTACAAATCACTTTCAATTAAGCACATGGCCTATTTGGGGCATAAAAAAAGTATGTGGCAAATCGCCTCTAGCTAATAGCGAAATTAAGTACCTTGGAAGAAAAAGGGGCTCTCCATCTACTCCCACATCATAACATACAGTTCCTTTGAAAATGCAGTTGTATGTCTAGCAGTTACAATGCATGTCTCCCTTTAAACTGGGAACCATGACTGGACATTGTTTCTAATTGGCTTCCCATTATGGCCTAATTTTAGAAGTGAGATTGAGGTGAAAAGAAAACAATTTAGTTTCTAGTTCCACCAATAACTCATTATAGGTCTCCTCTCTAGGCTTCTGGGTCTTCATCTCTTAAAACAGGTGCTAGATTAAATGATCCCCTAAGATTCTTTCCAGCTCTGGTGACCTATGACTAGGTTCAGGGAATTATCAATCTGTAAGTAATACTAAACACTGTCAGGAGTATTGAATACATTTGGAATAATAGTAATCACCTCAGGTAGACAAGCATTTATAAATGTCCTATTGATACTTGTTGATACAACATTAATCTGTTGAATTTCAGGTGCTTAACCTTAAACTTCTTTCAATTTGCAATATAATGGGAGTGACTATTAATACCTATTCTTTCCTATGGCTCTCCAGAAAGGATGATTCTTTTTAATGCCTTTAGTTAAATGGAACACTGGTGACATCCGGTGGTTGTAAGAAATTCATCTCAAGGGTGCCATTGCTTTCAAGGGACTTGCACAGTCTTAGTAATTTAATTATTGTAGGATCTTCTCTCTAGTGAGATATGGTGGGGGTGGGGTGGATGAAAGGTGTTCTGAAAAGGAAACTTCTTACTTTCAAAAACTGATAGTGTCATCTAAACAATGAAGCAGGAAAAGGACAAAGATAATGACAGGGCTATTGAAGGAGGTGATGGCCAATTGAGGTTGTTCATGATACATTTTTAGGACGTTAAATGAGGTGATTCAGGAGAGTGATTGAAGGCCAGGAGATCATTTCCCCAAGGTTGATATAAAACCTTTTTGAGTCAACAATTTCTGTTGTCACTTGAAAATGGAGCCCATGAAAGGTCATGATCATTCTGTTAAAGTTGTAGTATGTGCATCCTGTTTTCATTCTCTTACAAAGTTCATCAATTATTCTAAAAATTCACAAAGCATTATTGCAGCCAGTCAGAGCAGATCACAGATGAATTTGATAACCAATTGACAAAGAGGAAAAATATTTAAATAGTGTTTTCTGAGACTTGTATAAACTGATGCAAAATGAAATGAGTAGAACCAGGAAAACATTGTATTAGCAACATTTTGTGATGATCAACTATGAATGACTCAGCTCTTTTCAGCCATACAATGATCCAAGACAAGTACAAAGGACTCACAAAGGACAATGCTATCCATATCCATATAAAGAAATTATGAACTCAGAATGCAGATCAAACACATTTTTTCACTTATGTTATTCTTTCTCATGGTTTTATTTCCTTTTGATCTATTTCTTCTTCCACTAGTGTGATGAGTATGGAAATATGGTTTACATGATAGCACATGTATAAACTACATCAAACTGCATACCATTTGCAGAAGGGGAGAGGAGAAGGAGGGAAAATGGAAATCAAAATCTTGTAAAAATGAATGGTAAATATTTTCCTTATATATAATTGGGGAAAAGTAAAATGCTACTTGCATTTTTAAAAAAGTTAATTTAAAAAGACTGTAAGAAAAAAATTAAATAGTGTTTTCTGTTACTCTGGATGGAATTACCCAGTTTAATTAAAGAAAGATAAAAAACAGACTTAAGATATCAACAACCATTAACTCATATGCTTTCTTATATCTGTATTGACCCATATGCTTATCTTATCTCTATATTATCTCATGAGACTGTTCTATGAACTTTCTGAGAATATACTTAATGAAAATAAGAGAAGGGAACAAGCAAGACTTTTAAAGACATTTTTGTAAGTAGACCACATCTGAATCACACAATTGACTTAAGTGATGTAAATAATATAAAATTTTATTGTATCTGATATTTGTTGACTATCTGAAAGTATCAAAGGAGATTAACCAAGATGGTGGAGTAGGAGGAAATAGTACAAGTTAGCTGTCCTGATGACTACTCTGGCAAAAATTTAGTAAGTACACCAAACCAAGTAGTGATAGGGAATTTATTTTTATTTTTAAATTAATTAATTTATTTTTAGTTTTAAACATTCACTTCCATAAGATTATGAGTTTCAGATTTTCTCCCCTCCCCCTCTTCCTTCCTCCCCAAGATGGTGTGCAATCTGATTCATATTAAACATTTTCACATTAGTCATGAAGTAAAGAAGAATTAGAACTAATGAGAGGAACCATACGAAAGAAGAAATAAAACAAAACAACAAAAGAAAAGGAGAGCAAATAGAATGCTTCCATCTCCATTCAAACCCTGAAGTTCTTTCTCAGGATGTGGATGGCATTTTCCATCATGAGTCGTTTGGCGTTGTCTTAGGTCCTTGCATTGCTGAGAAGAGCTAAGTCCATCAAAGTCACTCACTGCACAGTGTGAGTGTCACTGTGTACAATGTTATCCTGGTTCTGTTCATTTCACTCAGCATCAGTTTAGATAAATCTTTCCAGGTTTTTCTGAAGTTCACTTGCTCAAAATTTCTTATAGCACAATAGTATTTCATTACATTCATATACCACAAATTGTTCAGTCATTCCTCAATTGATGGACATTCCCTCATTTTCCAATTCTTTGCTACAACCAAAAGAGCTGCTATAAATATTTTTGTACATGTTGGCCCATTTCCCATTTGCATGACAAATTTGGGATACTATCCTAGAAGTGTTATAACTAGGTCAAAGGATATGCACATTTTTATACCCTTTTGGGCATAATTCTAAATTGTTCCCCCAGAATGGTTGAATTAGTTCACAACTCCACCAACAATGCAATAGTGTTCTAATTTTCCCTCATGTTCTCCAGCATTTATCTTTTTCTTGTTTGTGACAAAAGAGTGTTAGCTTATGTTAGGTATGATGTGATACTTCAGAGTTGTTTTGATTGACATTTCTCTAACCAGTAGTGACTTAGAGCATTTTTTCATATGGCTATAGATACCTCTAATTTCTTCCTCTGAAAGCTTCTTGTTCATATTCTTTGACCATTTCTCAGTTGGCGAATGACTGCATTCTTATAAATTTGACTCAATTCTCTATGTATTTTAGAAATGAAGACTTTTAATAGTGTGGCAGAAATTAGGCATAGATCTATGCCTGACACCGTACACAAGAATAAAGTCCAAATGGGTACATGATTTAGCTATAAGATTGATACCATGAATAAACTAGAGGAGCAAGGAATAGTGTATTTATCAGATTTATGGAGAAGGGAAGAATTTTTTTCTAAAGAAACGATAAAAAGCATTATGAAATGCAAGATGGATAATTTTGATTACTTTAAACTGAAAAGTTTTTGCACAACCAAACTCAATGCATCCAAAATTCGGAGGGATGTAGTAAATTGGGAAAAAAAATTTTATGGCGAAGCTTGGGGATAAAGGCCTCATTTCTAGACTATATAGAGAACTGACTCAAATATATAACCATACAAGTCATTCCCCAATTGTTAAATGGTCAAAGAATATGAACAGGCAATTTTCAGGGGAAGAAATTAAAGATATCTATAATCATATGAAAAAGTGCTCTAAAACACTACTGATTAGAGAGATGCAAATCAAAACAACTCTGAGGTACCACATCACACATATAAGATTGGCAAACATGACAGAACAATAAAATGTTAAATACTGGAGAGGATGTGGGAGAGTTGGAACACTAATTCATTGTTGGTGGAGCTGTGAGATCATCCAACCATTCTGGAGAATGGTTTGGAACTATGCCCAAAGGGCTACAAAAATGTGCATATCCTTTGTCCCAGCAATATTGCTACTAGGACTGTATCCCCAAGAGATTATAAAAATGGGAAAGGGTCCCACATGTACAAAAATATTTATAGCAGCACTCTTTGTGGTA
>CM053772.1:144786831-144821609 GCA_028658325.1 Potorous gilbertii
GCCAAAAACCTTTTGAAGATCTTTTGAAAATCAGTTCTGTGAACACAAATAGGTTCACACAATGGTTACTAAATCAAAGTCTCTTGATTTGCATTGAGTTACAGGATAGGGACCAGACCTGTGATTTCATTGATAGATGAAGATTCCAAGTGAGGGAATTCCTTCTACCAACACCAGTTGGCACCTTCTCTGAAACTTACAGTCTTAAGAAATTTGCTCATGGCAATAAGAGGTTTAAACTTAACTAGTCACACAATGGGTATGTGGCAGAAGCAGGGCTTGAAACCATGTCTTTCTGGCTCTGAATATGGCTGTCCAGCTACGTGCAGTATGCCATGCGTATAAAATTGACATCAGTGAATTTCATGTAGCAGAAAATATTACCAAATGGGGCCAGTTGTTTGGACATTCACCTTATTTTCTTGTCACCAGACGAGGAGAAACTGCACTAAATATTGTGATGAGAGTCCATGGGGAGAAATACAAATGTTTCCTGTTATTGATTCTGACTGTGCCAATGACTTTGCATAATCAATTTCAGTAGTAGTAAGACCATGAATTACAGTGATTAAATGGTGCCATTATTTGGCTTATTGCTAAGTTAGAGGCAGTTTCATCTGTGTACTAGTCTGTCCTTTCCACACTTCACATAATATGGAGTAAGCACATGATAGAAAGGTGTGCTACATGAGTAAAGCTATAGTACAAAGTATGTTTACAGCAAGAATAAAGTTGAAATGAAACTGATACAAAAGCTATAAGTCTGCAAGACTGCTGCAAAATTAGGGGCAATTATGTTTCCTGGGTAATGTTCATTCAAGGATAAATGTACAACTGAGAGGGTTCCTAGATTGGAGTCAAATGGAAATGAGGTAGAATATTCTGAAATGAAGGCCTGCTGTCAATACTACAATTAAAATACTGGCTTATACTGGAGCCAACTTGAACTGACTGGTGAGATCTGATTATCAAATTTTCAGGGTAACCATTTACACCTCAGGAATCCACAAATGCTACAAATCAGGATTTAATTTATTGTTTTGTTGATTGTCTAGATTAAGAAAATGGCAAAGAAAGTCATGGATACATTTTTCCTGTAGAACATTAACACTGCTTCATTAAAACCAGCATGGCAATGGTGATAGTAACATGAAGGTTTTGGTGATGTTTTGTAGTTTTGAGTTACAGAAACTGTCTCTATTGTGATAAATTTTCCAATTTGAGTCCTCTCAATGGCTGGACAAAATGACCTTGGATCTTAAACATATCCCAGATGACTTTTGATCTGTTTTCTATTCTCTATTAAAGATGCTATGATTTCATCAATGTAATTAATGCTTATATTGATGCACATTCCAACTCCTTAATGACCTTTGTTTTATGTAATGCTAAAAATGAGTCAGTCCAGTTATCCAGGAGCTCAATAAATATCAATACATACAAATGTACCACTCTCAGAAAATTCAATATAGAAGAATATAGTTATACAAAACAGCTATATCAGGTAGCTATCTACAAAAGGGTTCTTTATATAACAAGAGGGATACCACTATGGGTTTTTATTTTTAGAAGACAGTTTGATCTATATACAGTGATTTATGTGTGTTTTTTTCAGGAACACATCTGCTGTATAAAGCAAGACAAATCTCAATACAGATATATGTATAAGATGGATTATGTATAAACAGACATTTGTGAATACCTAATCTAAGAAACAATTTTTCCTTATATTTCTGCAAATTTCTCACTCATTTTCATTTCCTTTAGGTGCTGAACTAGCAAATTCCCCTCTAAAACCAATCTGACACATTATATATATCTGACCCAGTGACCCCATAAAGGCATCGTAATAACACCTCCTGCATGTTTCTCTGAGGATTGGAGATGTAGCCTTCTTTAACTGGCTTTACTAGTTTGCTTTTTGATTTAAGAAAATCATTTGAAGCCCTCATACCTGTTTCTTCATTTACAACATGGTGATAATAACTGTCATTACCTAATATTAATTTAAAATGATAGGGTCGATTTGAACTTAGGAAGGCTCTCCACCTTCATGTAGGCCCCTATTTTAAGTAAAAGGGTCCCAGTATTCAAAATCCAATCATCTAATCCATTTTGAGCTTTAAGAACGCATCTCCAATACGCACTCTCTGCCTTACGATAATCTGGTTAGATTCTCTGCCTCCATCTCCCTCTCCAGTAATTCATTCTTCACTGAGCTGCCAAAATGATACAGGCCATTTCAACCCTCCAGCCAATGACCTCCTGTGAATCTCTATTAGTCCTACAATCAAATAGGAAATCCTCTGCTTTTTAAAGTCCTTCGTGATCTGGACCCTGCCTCCCTTTCTAGTCTTCTTACATTTTACTTCCCTTTATACACTCTGTGAACCAACTCTAGTCTTACTGACTGTTCCGAATGCTCTACTCCTGATGGCCATTTCGCTAGCTATCTCCTGTTCCTGGAATACTCTTCCCTCCTCATTGCTCTTTCCTGGGTTCTCTGGCTTTCTTCCTTCAAGATTCATCTCAAACCCTCCCTTTTGCAAGAGGACTTTCCCTGTCTCCTCACCTCACCCTCTCCACTGCTGTTGTCTTCTCTTCCATTTACTTGCTGTATATCTAAGAAGTGCATAGTTATCTGTATATTGTCTTCCCATTAAAATGTGAAGTCCTTATAGGCAAGAACCATTTTATTGCCTCTCTGAATTCCCAGTGCTTATCCCAGTGTCTAGCACATGGTAGCTCCTAATAAACAACTGACTGATAAAGCTCAGGCTAAAATTAATGTTATATTTGTAACAGGCTAACTTTTTCTTTCATTTTGTACATGTATTCATTAGAAATTTTATGTGAATTCTTGTGAAAGTAGAACTAAAAAGAAGGTTAGAAATCATGGGTTGTAGGATCAGTTTAGATTGTAGTGGCCTCAGGGCTCCAAGTTCTCCACCTCTGCTCTAGGGATTCCCAATTTGATACGTGAAAAAAAAGGAATTATAATTCCCCATGATTGGTAAATGCCTTCTGGCTATTTCTAAAAATTGTCAAGACAGGTTCCTAATCTGATAATGCATGGAGAAGACATACTTCAGGAATTGGACCTTGGATGAGTGGACAAAGTTAGCATAATGGTGGGAGGGGTTTAGTTCGAGTAAGCTTTAGGGCTTTGAATCACAGGATGAGAGTGTGTGTAACATGACTGCTTGTAACAGTGTGTAACGTGACTAGTTAGTTCACATATGTGACAGAGTTTATGGATATATGAATAAAGAGGAAGATGTGAAACCATGTGGGTACATGGACCATTTAAAGATGAGGACATCCTCTGCCTTTGTAGCTGTGTCTTAGTGCCCCCTACCTTCATCTAGAGATTATATTTGGATAACAATGAAGGAATATAGAAAGGAGATGGACAGGGGGACCTGACTTCAAGTTCAGCCTTGGATACTTACTAATCATGTGATGGTGAGTAAATCATATAACCTCCCTCTGCCTCATTTTCTTCATCTGTAAAACAGGCATAATAATAGCATCTCCTCAGGTTTGTTGTTAGGGTAGAATGAGTTAATATTTGTAAAGTGCTTTGCAAACATTAAAGCACTACAGAAAAGCTAGACTTTATTATTAGCTATCATTATTTTTATATTTTGTTGTTTAGTCATTTCAGTTATATCCACCCTTTGTGATGCCATTTGAGGTTGTCTTGGCAAAGTGTTTTGCTGTTTCATTTTCCAGCTCATTTAACAGATGAAGAAACTGAGGCAAAGAGGATTAAGGGACTTGTTCAGGGTCACAAAACTAGTAAATGTTTGAGGCTTGTTTTTAACCCAGTTCTCCCTGATTTCAGACCTGGCACTCTATCCACTGTGCCACCTAGCTGCTCTATTGTTTCATGCCCCAAAAGTTTTAGTACACAAGCTTTTAATATGTTAAAACACTTTTAGAATATCCTAGATTATTTATCTAACTATGTTCATTCTGAATTCCTCTAGGGTCCCTATGTAGGAAAATAAATCACCCAGTGAGATTCCAGAGACATGGTGGTAGAAATAAGTTGAGCCGACTGGAACTCATGGTGTGCATGAGCTTGAGGGCAGGAAGAGTAAAAGTGGGTTGAGTATATGTGGTTCAGTGGCCTCAGTTTACTTGGGCAATTTCTTTCCCTGTTCCATAACTCAATTTTGTCTAGATTGAAAAAAAGATTGATTGCATTTGATTGATAGATATTTCCCCCAAAATTGTGGATAAATGAGGAGTTATGTCAATATTGCAAAATCTCTCTTCTTTCATTGCTCTTCAGTCAATCAGCAAGTCAATAAATATTTATTAAACACCTCCTATATTCCAGGCACTGTGCTAAGTAAGCCCTGGGGATACAAAGAAAAGCAAAGGCCAGTCTGTGTTCTCAAGGTGTTCATTGTACAATGGGGGAGATGGTGAGCAGACAATTATGGTGTTCTGTTCAGCCATTGACTCCACATGACCTTATTAGAGTTTTCTTGGCAAAGATACTGAAGTGATTTGATATTTCCTTTTCCAGCTGAGGAAACTGACACAAATAGGGTGACATAGAGAGAAGTGACCTACTCAGGGTCACACATCTACTAAGTGTCTGAGTTGGATTTGAACTCACCAAGATGAGTCTTCCTGACTCCAGGTACGGCACTCTATCTACTGTGCCTACTAGTTGCCCCAAACAACTAAGTACAACTATACGACACAAATACATATGTGGATGTACAACATATATTGAATGTGCCAGAAAACAGATCGGAATAATTGGTATATGTTACAACCTTGACCTCCTTAGTGGAAGTCAAAATTTTACCATTTAGTAACTATACTTCTGATTACAAGTCTTTTTGAGATAGAATGGTTCTAAGACAGGAAAGAGTCCATTGTTGGATCCATACTTGAATAGGACCTTATAGAACTTGTGTTTTGCTGATATAGCTTTTGAGAACCTAGGGGTTCATCTTCAAACCAGATGGTAGCAGAATCAGCTAGTTAACAAGCATTTATTAAGCACCATTTATGTCCCAGAAACTGTGCTAATATAGATATAATATAATGTAATATGATATGCTATGATATATTATATAGCATAATACAACATAAACATAACATAGCATAACATAATATAATGTAACATAACATGATATAATATAGTATAATGCAAAGAAATGCAAAAGACAGTTCCTTTTCTCAAGGAGGTATCCCACAGTTTAATTCAGAGACAACATGCAAACAACTATAGAGGATAAATATATAAATGATAAATCGGATATAAACACAGAAAGAAGACACTAGGAAAGACATTTTATAGAAGATGTAGTTTTAATTGGGACTTGAAGGATGTCAAGGAAGTCTGGAGGTGGATATGAGGAAGGAGAGAATTCCAGATACAGAGGAAAAAAGAAGTTTTGTGGAGAAATTGAGATCCTATGAGTAAAATATTTTGAACTGTGATAAAGGTAAATATGACCCTATTAAAATATTCTTAGTGTCTGACCAGTGCAGTCTATGGAAAAAGGATCAGATTAGATTAGCATTCGTTTATGCTATATTATAATCATATTATTATATTATTATGTTATATTATTTATGTAATATTTATCAAGAATTAATATGTGTAAGGCACTGGGAATACATATATAAGCAAAAGGAAAGAGAGTCTATCCCCTCAAAGAGCTAATGAGGGCAGACATCATATAATAGGGGATTTTTCAGCAGAAAAGGAGAAGGGGAGACTTGTACAAATATTGTGAGAGTCAAGAATTGGATAGTGTTAGACATAAGCATGACTGACCCAGATACTACCTGAAATGGAATTTTAGAGGAGGTCACCCAGGTAGAGAGGCATCTCTAGCAGAAAATGGCAGCTGAGACAGAGTTTGGAAGGAAGCTGGGAAAGGACATAAATTCTTACAGAGAAAATGCCTGAACTATAATCAGAACTTCGGCTAGCAGTTAAAATGTGGACTAAGAGTGGAAGGACAAAAACACATAGAAGAAAAAATGAAGAGCTATGCAGAAACTTTTATTTTCAATCACATTATTTCCACCACCACTTGAACTAGACCTCAGTGTGCTTATAGGGGAGCAGGAAAGAGCAGTGATGAGAAAAAGACGTGAAATGTAGCCAGATTGGTTCAACAGTAGATAGAACAGATCAATAATGGAAATGACACAATCGGTAGGGCATTGAGGGATCAGCTCACAGTGTATCTGAAAGAGGAGAACATAGTGAAGGCAAAGAGGGAAAAACCCTTAACCCTTATTGATTCAAAAAAAAAGCTTCTAAGCAAATGGCAGCAACTGGTCTATATGCCTACTGTCTCATCAATATTAAAGATTTATAAGACTCACCTAGACACCTGCACACCCCTTGAAGGCATCCTCAAGGAAGGTATTAGTAGGGAAAAAGGGCTTTTACAAGTGATATTCTGGAATAGGTCACAGTTCCACTATTTCTGAATTCACTGAAAGATGTAGAGAATATAAGATCCTGCTATGCTTCTTGTTAGTTGATTATGAGAAAGCATTTCATTCAGTTAAGTAGAACAGTAATTTAAAAGCTCTCTTTCAATAGTACCTAAGTCCTGTTCATACATCAAACTCATTCAGGAATCCTTGAAAGATATAGCATTCATATATTGTTCACAGCCTTTTAATAAAAAAATCAAGCAAGGCATAAGACAGGGATACACATATTTAGATGTATTGCATATGTTTATATATGTATACATAGAATAATGATGAGACTTTAAAAATAATATTTTAAAAATTACACAGCTACCCCATTAGTACTTTTCCAATATTGATAGCTGTTTATAGTGCTTTATACTTATAAAGCACTTAATACTGATTATCTCATTTGATAATCACAGTAGCCCTTTAAGGTAGTTAACCTATATTTTAACCCAATTTTACAGATGAGGAAAAAGTTAAAAGCCTGAAGTCACAAAGCTAAGCAGGGTCCATCACTTTAAATGAGCCTTTCCTGCTATACATTATATGCTCTATGTTGTCCAGGTCTTGTTTGTTAGATGCCTCTCCTGGGAGCTGCTGAAGTTTTTTTTTTTTTTACAAGTTTAATGCATTTTCAATAATGCATATTTAGAAATAAAAGAGAAATAACCCAAAAAGAAATGTGTCCAGAGACTTCTACCCAGAGCTATATTACAGAGAAGTCCTTTCCTTGGTCTTTTTCTCATTTTCTTTTTTTCCCAGTACAGCTATGCATAAACGTCACTTTACTAGATAGGAAACTGACAGCCTATAAAGGCTGAAAGGGGCTGACCAAAGAGGAGGATCATTAAAAAAAATAATGTTCTCCATTATTCATAATATCTGTTCCCTTGAAGCTTGGACAAAGCACCTGACTTTCGTCCTGGCTGAATTGCTATGTGATAGTTATATCCCTCAAACATAAACTGGTTCAGTAGTAAAAGAAATTGAAGTGGGTCTCTTCATTTTCCTATAGAGTGAACAGAGCTGATCTTTTGGAAATTCTTTTGAACTTTTGATTAAAATGGAGTAGATTCACTCTAAGCAATCTTAAATTTCCCCCTGGCCTTCACCATCTGGCCATCCTCTTTTTGAGCTTGTGACATGGCCTTGGAATGAGGGAGCAAGAAAACTTCTCAGCAGAGAGATGCTTAAGATGTCAATCATCCTGAAAACAAAGTCCTCAGTGATTTAAGTCAGTTCCCTGGAATGAAAAAAACTCTTGCCAATCACTGTCTTTGTATGTTGTTAGTAGAGGAAGGAGATCACAAAAACTGCTTTTAGGGAACTGGTGATCTCATCTCAGTGTATGCCTTCTTCAAGACTTAGTGCTTTGGGCTTGCACAGGTTAAAAATGCTCTTGCCTAGGGCTGTCAAAAGTCTACCTTGTCAATTTAGATTTGATTTTTCAACAGCTTTTTTTCCCACAAAGAAATACCTTGTAGAGTCTGTCAATCTAAAGGGTATACAAATCCCCAGGGGATTTCTGTCCAAAGTATAATAATGAAGGAATTCACTATTATATCTTACAAAATTTTTATTATGAGGGATCTCTCCCCAGACAATCTGCAATTAGATTAGATTAAATAAAGCACTTGTTAAATATTAAAACATTTGCTAAATGCTTACTATATGTCAAGGACAGTTAGATGGTGCTGTGGATAGATCACCAAGCCTGGAGTCAGGAACACCTGAATTCAAATCTGGCCTCAGACACTGACTAGCTGTGTGACCCTGAGCAAGTCACTTAACCATGTTTGCTCCAGTCTCCTCATCTGTAAAATACCTGGGTAAGGAAATGGCAAACCATTCCAGTATCTTTGCCAAGAAAACTCCAAAAGGGATCACATGACTGAAAATGATTGAACAACAACAATCTATGAGCACAAATGCCCCTCTTTTCTCTAGTGACTGGATTAGGTTTTTTTTTTGTTTTTGTTTTTTTATAAAATTCCTTCCATTTATAGATCTATAGCATGCACAGTTGGTACTCAGTCCATGTGTTCATGATGGTTGAGGATTCTAGCCTGGCTTTGCTGTTGGCTCTTGCCTCACTCCAGCTGCCTTCTTTCTCTGGAGATGCCTGGCATCCTTGCAGCCCTTTTCTCCAATTGCTGAGCTCCTGCCTGGGACCTCCTGAGAGGAAATGCCCAAGTCTGCTCACTTCTAGCCCGTCTTCACTTTCGGCACTTTTATACCTTTCTTCAGCGTGAATGCTCTTTTAATCTCCTTTTATGTGTTCTTTCCTCCCATTAAAATAAAAGCTCTTTGTGAGTCAGGATTATATTTTCTTTTACCTGAATTTGTACTCTAGTACTTCATACAGTGCCTGGAATGTAGTATTTTATTTTACTGTTGTTGGTTTTTCAGTTATATCCATGGTCCCATTTGGATTTTTCTTGGCAAAGTTATTGCAGTGGTTTACCATTTTCCTTCTCCAGATTTGCATTCAGGTCTAGACTCCAGAGCCAGTACTCTATCCACTGTACCACCTAACCGCCCAGTTGTAGGACATGGGCTCAAACCTTATATTGTTCTTACTAGTTGGGTTTAAGTCATTAAGCCTTAGGGTCCTCAACTATGAAATGAAGGGGATGGGAAAGATGACTACTAGATGACCCCCAATGTCCTTTTCAGTCTAAATCTATCATCCTATAATCTTTCCTTTTAAAGACAAAGTAATTGAAACCCAGAGAGGAGCAGTGCCTAGGATCACTCAGTTAACTAGAATCTGAGCTCCAGGTCTTTTATCCTAATTTCACTGCTCTTTCTTCTACTGTCAAGGTATTGCTTGCTGTTAGAGTGGACAGGGAAAGCTTCACTGAGTAGTGGAAATTTGAGTTAAGCTTGAAAGATGGATACAAATTTATTAGGTAGTTAGATACCAATCATTTATTAAGCACTTGTTATGTGCCAGGTCTTTTAGGCTGGACATACAAAAAAAGAGCAAAAAATTTATGGTCTCTGTACTCAAAGAACTTACATTTGAATGGGGGAGATGAGTTGTAAATAATGTATATATCTACACTGTCCATATATAAAT
Organism: Potorous gilbertii; assembly: GCA_028658325.1. Taxonomy (NCBI): domain Eukaryota; kingdom Metazoa; phylum Chordata; class Mammalia; order Diprotodontia; family Potoroidae; genus Potorous; species Potorous gilbertii. The sequence goes on from CM053772.1 coordinate 144,796,385, forward strand.
GATACATACAGAGTAAATGGAAGACAATCTGAAAGGGGAAAGCATTAGCAGCTTGGAGGATTAGGAAAGGACTCCCACAGAGGGTAGCCTTTGAGCTGAGTCTTGAAGGAATCTAGGGGAACTACAGGCCCCTGTTGCTTGTATATATAATATAGAGGGCCTGGGGAGGAGTAAGATAGAAGAAGACTAAAAAGATAGGTAGGGGCCAGATTATGAAGAGTTTTAAATGCCAACTATTTCAATATTTAAATAATGGAGAACTGAAACTCACTTAGCAGAGGATGGAGGACATTTCAAGTAAGGGACTAGTATCTTTGAAACTCAGGTCTTTGTATCTCAGAGAGTATCTAACATTTTCAGGGGAATCTGAGATCAACTGAGCAACAGTAGAGAAAAGATTTATTCAGGGGAATAGTAGTAGATGTTTCTGGAAAAGGTAGGTTAGAGTCAAATTGTATAGAGCCTTGAATGCCAGACTAGAGTTTTAATTTTATTTTATGGGCCAGGGGTCCTCAAAACATTAATCAGATTTCCTTTTTGCTCTAAGTCTAGCATGTTCATGGAAATTTTACCACATTTTGAGAATTTTATAGTAACAAAAATTATATTTGCGATAAAATACCAGGCTTAAATTTCTGACTTTTTCTAGATTTTACCACTACTCATGGACTTAAGAGAATCATTCTTGGGAGTTAAACCCTTTCTCCTATCTTAAGTCTATCACCTTATACCTCAGTACAAAAGTTTCAATAATAGTAATGCCAGATCAGATCAGTTCTCTTAAATTTACAAAAACATTCAAGAATGCTCTACAGATGATATCAAGTCTATCACCAGGACCACACTGAAGCATTTTCAACTTGATAGGGTGTAAATAGAATTTGCTTCTTCCTTTATTCCTTTAAGAACTCAAGGTCACCTCCTCTGCATGATGAAGCATTGAGGAAAGAGGATTTTTGTGGAAGAAAGTTGTATAATTTGAAGTGAAACAATAAGGACCATACATGCAAAACCAGTGGAGAGGGAGCATAGAAAGAGTGCTGAGATAAAAAGTGGAAAGGAATATCGAGGGAATTCTCAATTTTTACACAGATTGGATATTTTCTCTTGGTTTCTCATCATGTGTTCCATCAGTAACTCAAACTGACTTTGTGACCCTCGGCAAGTCATTTAACCTCTAAGTGTCTTTAGGAAACTAAGGCTATGATTTGCAGAACAGTTGCTGGTCTTATTCAATGAAGAGATTTTCTTTAAATGGAGTGGACCAAACTGATAAAGTCACAGGTTTGGACGAAAAGAATCCCCGACTGAGCCTTATGCAATCACATACTCAAATACTTCTTTATGAGAAACCTGAAAAAGTAGATATCCTACACCGAATGTTGGCTCACTTGTTTTTTGTTTACTTCTAAATTTAAGAAGGAAGTCTCACATAGCAAAAAGGTAGGTAGGGGAGAGGAATGGATTTAGAAATCAGGGTTATCTTCTCTTTATTCATGGTGCTCTATCAGTTTAAGGGATATTAGTAAAGCTTAGTATTAGATACTACCAAAGAGATTATTATTGAATTACTATTAAATAAATAACATAACTAAATTAAATATTAGATATTACTAAAGGGATTATTATTAAATTGATTATTAAATGTTATTGTTAAGTGGAACATTATTTCAGTATTACTAAAAGCATGCTATTAAAGCTTAGTGACATGTCTCTTCAGTCAATTCCATTTTCTATCCTTATCTAGTTAAGTATTGCTTTTGGTCTCTAGCTGGCTTCATACAAGAACTTCTGTTAGTAAAGACTCTTTATTTTTAGGGAAAGAAAAAAAACACCACTATAAAAGGACATCTTGCCCACTAAAGGAATTGAGTATAAAAGAAGCAGTTAAAAGTGTGGGGATTGGGGGAGGGCAGTACACGGAGAGTCAATCCAGACGTAAGCCAAAAAGACTCAAGATGGAAATAAGGCAGAAAACTATCAGCCAGGACTCACTCAAGCAGTTAGGAGTCATTTATAGTTTTTTTATCATAAGATTTATGGGGTCATTTTTTGGGGCAGTTTTCCCTTTCATTTCCTATTGAATTTGTATATATTTGATGTCTACTTATAGAAGTGGCAGCTTGGTGTTGTGGTGATGGATAAAAGTAGTGCTGTGAAATGAGGCCGTGTCATTCAAAATACACTGCTTATTGTAGAGCTTGTAGTATCATTGCCATCTTTCCATTTTCTTCTTCCCTTGCACATCTATATGGTTCTGTTCCTTCTTCTCTTTTCAGAGTAACAGTTGCTCTTTACCTATTTCACACATACTTATTTTAAAAATTTCTATTATTTTCCACACTTGCAGAGGTTGAAGATCTGCCTCATTTGAGTTGTGTGACCCTGGGTAAGTTATTCATTTCTCACTGTTTTAGGCAAGTTTGTAATGCTATAAATGACAGAGATAGTGCTGACTTATATTGGTAGAAAGAGTTTCCACATAGAGGAATTCCCCGCAACAATGTAATCACACATCCAGGCCTTCACCCTATCCCTTAGACAGTGGTATACACATTTCTTAGAATAAAGCAAAGTTATTAAATTAACTGTCGTACATCAGAACTTTTATATCTAAATGAGTGCTGCCCTTTTCATATAAGATCCCTGCCTTATTTGCCACTATTGTTCAGTTGTTTCACTCACATTCAACTCTCTGTGACTCCTTTTGGGGTTTTCTTGGCAAAGATACTGGAATGGTTTGCCATTTTATTCTACAGAACATATACATGACAGCCAGTGTGGCTTCAGAAAGGGCTGAGGAACAGTCAATATGGTATTTGCTGCCCGACAACTCCAGGAGAAATGCCAGGAGCAGAACAGAGGTCTGTATACAACATTTGTAGATCTGACCAAGGCCTTTGACACTGTTAGTCATGAGGGCTTATGGAAAATTATGTCAAAATTTGGTTACCCAGAGAAGTTCATCAATATTGTATGTCAATTTCATGGTGGTATGTTTGCCCAGGTTCTGGAAAATGGACAATGCTCTCATGCCTTCCTAGTCACCAGTGGAATGAAACAGGGCTGTGTGCTTGCTCCTATGCTTTTTAACATGTTATTTTCAGTCATGTTGACAAATGCTTTCAATGAGGATGAACATGACATCAAGGTTAACTGCTGTACTGACAGCAAGTTCCTCAATTTGAAAAGGCTACAAGCAAGACCAAAGCAGAGGGAGTGTTAGTGCATGATTTTCTGTCTGCAGATGATTGTGCACTCAGTGAAGCCTCTGAAGCTGAGATGCAACAAAGTATGGGTCAGTTCTCTGCCACCTGTGTTAATTTTGGCCTAATAATTAACACCAAGAAAACACAGGTGGTTCATCAGCCACCACCACACCATCAATACGTGGAACAAATGAAGAAGTTTTGAATGCTGTGGGTAAGTTCACTTGCCTTGGTAGTGTACTTTCCCGGGGTGTACACATTGACAATGAGGTTGATGCACACATTGCCAGAGCTAGCTCAGTGTTTGGGAGGCTCTGAAGAAAGTTTGGGAGATAAGAGGTATTTGACTACCAAACTGAAGGTCTACAGAGCTGTTGTGCTGACCTCATTGTTGTATGCTTGTGAAACATGGACAGTCTACCAGTGCCATGCCAGGGAACTGAATTACTTCCATTTGAACTGTCTTAGGAAGATTCTGAGGCTCACCTGGCAGGATAAGGTACCAGACATGGAAGTCTTTGCTCGAGCTGAACTACCAAGCATTCAAGCCATGCTTCAGAGAGCACAGCTCCAATGGGCTGACCATGTTGTTCAAATGCAAAATGTACACTTGCCAAAAAAACTATTTAATGGAGAACTCTCATGGGGCAGGTGATCACATGGTAGCCAGAAGAAATGATACAAAGACACTCTTAAGGTCTCTCTCAAGAACTTTGGATTTGACTGTGCAACATGGGAGACACTGGCACAAGACTGCTCAGCCTGATGTGCCCACATCAGAAAGGGTACTCTGCTCTATGAGCAAAGCAGAATTGAAACAGCACAAAGTAAACACAGGATGCACAAATTTGGGATATTCACCCCACATATTCACATGGAGTATCTGTGCCCAACCTGTGGTAGAGCATTCCGAGCTTGTATTTGTCTGATCAGCCACAGTTAGACACACTGAAATTTCACTTTGTCATGGTGATATCGTGTCCTCTTCGAAGACTAAGGACAACAACCAAAAAAAGAACATTTTACAGGGGAGAAAACCGAGGCAAATAGGGTTAAGGACTTGCCCATGGTCACATAGTTAGTAAATATCTGAGGCTGGATTTGAATTCAGTTCTAATTTCAGGCCCAATGGTGTTCTATCTGTGTGCTGTACTTACCTGTGACATTACTGTCACCCCATATGTTTGTGAAGCTTTGGCATTACCTCCAAAGCCTATGATTCATTCCTTCAAGTAACTTCAATGGTGACCAGTCTCATGCTTTGAGGGGTGGTTTGGTTTTTTGGAAACTGATGAGCATTGCTCATAGCTTGCTTTTATTTTAGTCTCTCACACCCTTTTTTCTTTTGTCTTGGTGATGAATAATTAGGAACTTTAGGTAATGCTATACTCACGACGAAGTCAGTAATTTTTGTAAGTTATCTCTTTTGCTAAGGAATGCAAGGGTTGACTATAGTTATTGGTGTTTTGATTGGTTATTCAAATGAGTGAGTTTTTAGGTGTGTAATTAGAAATGTGACCTCTCTGCTTACCAAAGTCTGAGGACTGGGACAGTGTAGTACATTAGATTTAGTAAGGGTGTGAATAGGTGAGGAGGGTAGAGTAGGAAGTTGAATCTTGCATTTGCTCCTCATTTCCTGTATCTCTATGGACAAATTGCCTCATCTATCTGGGGGTCAGTTTCCTCATCTATAAAATGTGGTACTAAATGGTGGTACTAGTGACCTCTAAGGTTCCTTCTAGATCAAAATTTGTCATTCTATGATATGCTCATTCTTTATATTCTAACTCAACTGCCTTTATAATCTAACTCCTCAATAATCTAGCTGCCTTGCTTCTTTCTAGCTTTTAGGATTCTGAAAATCCTGGATAGCTTAGAAGGGGCTGTTTCTTGAAGGGAACCATGACTAGTTTTATGAGACCAATGATGAGAAGTTAGCTTGATGAGTCAAGGCTGGCTGTGGGGTCAGGATTCTTATTGAGAGTATGGGTTCTAAGTTGGAAATTGATCAGTGCTGTATGAGAAGGGAACACATAGTAAAAAATCTGGAATTTTAAACTCGGATATCTGCTTTAAATTCTTTTCAGTCATCTGTTCTGAAGATTTGGTTGAAGTTAGCTTATGCAGAATCTCTGATAAGTGGAGGTCAAATACCCTGGTAGAGTGACGTAGCCTGAAGTTTTCACTCCTAATTATTCTTTTAGTAATCAAATAATTCTTTTGCTAAAATTTATAGGTCATGTGGCTAATATGGCTAGAGCATGAAGGGGACTTCAGAGGCCATCTAAGTCCAACTGCTTCAATTTACAGAGGAGGAAATTGAACCTTGTGGATGTTAAATGAGTTCCCAAGATCGTACAAGTGCCTCATGATGACATAGAGGCTGACCCTTGATCTCTTCAAGACTATGGGAATTCAACTCAGCTCAATTCAGCAAACATTAAATTCCTACTATATCTTAGCCACTGGTGATAACACAGACAAAAATAAGATATCATTTGCCTTTGAGAAGTTTATATTCTACTACGGGGAGAACATGTAAAGGGAGACATATGAATAAAGAATATACAAATTAATTTTAAGAGAGAGAAACCAGTAATAAATAAGGGTGGGGTGGAGAAGAATGGAGATCAGGAAAGGTCTCATGTAGGAAGCCTAGGAAAAAGTGAACAATTCTAAGAGTCAGAGATGAGGAAGGAGTGCAGTTCTCCCAAGCGTGGTTAAAGACACAAAGTTCAGACATAGAATGTAAAACATGAAACCACTTCACTGTAGTGGTGAATGAACAAATATTTGCAATATGAAATAAGACTAGAAAGCTAGGTGGAGGCAGATTACAAATGTCAAGCTGGTGAAAAAGCATTTTATCCGATAGTCATAATTCTATATTTTAAGAATATCAATACAATAATTGTGTTGATGAAAAAAAGAAAGACAGGAAGCAGGGAGACCAATAAAGAAACTGTTGTTTGGCTGTGACATTTGATCTCAAATTCCAGGAGATTCTGCCAAAATAGAAAAGCTTGGAGTATTGACTCAATAGTAGATGACAAGTATAACCCAGGACAAGTATAACCAGGTGTGGTGAGTTTTCATTATCTAGGTTGACCACTAGATAATACTTTTTATTTTTGATTATAGGAACTCATATATTATATACTAAGGCCTGGTAGAGTTGTTTTCTGTCAGTGGTCTTCCATATTGATACAGGTAAAACATTGAGCAAGGAAGGATTTTATGAAAGTATGAGTAAAATAATGTTTGACGAGCATCCTTTCCTCACATGAGTTTGCCCAATGTTTTCTTTGTCAGGGAAATACATTCTATAAGTACTGATGGGACTAAAGTTTATGCTATAAAATGTAGTTATGTCACCTATTTTCTGTGAGATGAAGGCGATGTCATTCAAAGCAGATCCCCTATTGCTGAGACTGTGGCATCGTCCTCCTCTTTCCTCTTCTTCCCCTCCTTTCCCTGCCAGGTGCTGGATGGTTATACATCCGGCTCCTCTCCTTTCTCTTATCTTCTCCAGACAACTCAGAGTATTTATTGCTCTGTACCTATTTCACACATAAATATTTTAAAAATAGCTATCATTTTACATGCTTGCAAAGACTTAGGATCATGACTTGAATAATTTGAATAATAAATAATTCCATTTCTTTTGATAGAAATATTCAACCAGAGGCAGCAGGATATAGTGAACAGAGAATTGTCTGTGATGGCAGGAATATCAGGAGTTTAAGTCTAGGTGACCATGGGCCAGTCATTACTGCTCTGATCGATTGTTCAAGATTCCAAGTTACAGATAAGTGACTGACCTTCATTGGTGAATTATTATGTTGACTTGGATGAAATCAAAGGTCTGAACAAAAAGTAATCCCCCAAAGGACTTGCATTTTCCCTTGGTCTTACTTTAGCATCTCTCTCATGGGACCCAGAATGGATGAGGCAGCTTGGACCAACTCTAGTCATCTTTATGATGTATGCAACTTATCCAAAGGACATCTCATTTCACTCGCTGAATCACCCACATGAGGGCAATAAGAGATGAGTTTTGGCAAATGTTTACTTTTGTTAACCTTAAGAAAGGGAAGGGAAATTTCTCCCTTTTACAAATGGCTCAATTTTGCACCATTGACAAGTTTGCTTCTTTCCTGATAGCAAAGGAATAGACTTCATTGCATATATTTCCCTGCCCTGTCTCCATCCTCTTGTCTTTCTAAAGACTTAACAGTGAAGATCATTGCAGTGTTTCCATATTAAAAGGGACTGCCAGAGAGAAATAAACTTTGTTTCTAAGTGCTTATAAAGGTAGATTTCAAAATTTAGATGGAATCTTTCAAATACTCAAAATGAGTGTTTTTGTTGATCAGGACAATTGACAAGAAAACTTAACTTAGACTAACAATGAGTGCATCTTTTCAGTCATGAGCCGCCAAAATAAAAAATATGTCAATACTCTCTTCCTATGTTCTTTGTGGTAGGATTTTAAGTTATGAAATATCTGTTTATTGTTATTATGTTTCATAAGCATATCTCACTGACAACATCTATAGTTCAACACTTTAAGCAGCAAAGCAGCTCCTTACAAAGTTACTTGGATTGTGCTTCTTTTTCATAGTGACAAGAATTAATAATTTCAAATAAAAAACCCAAGGCAGAACAACACTGAGAAACACACTCTCAAATTGAACGCTGAAGAACAACGCCCTCAAGCCAAAATAGAAACTGAGAACCTGTCTATTTTTCAGGAGGGATAAAAAGCACGGGGCTGGAAGGTAGGATTGCCAAATGTGAGTGGTTCCATCTTCTGGTAGTAAATGAAACACACAGTTCATCAGAGGCATTCCCAGCCACATTTCCAAGCCCTCCTCTGATGTTAAATAACAGGGAATCTGCTTGCTCAACTAAGGAGGTGAGTACCTCAGGGTCAGGTAATGAGCCTGGCACCTATGCTAAGCTGTTTGTACGAAATGCAACTGCTCAGAATACAACTCTCAGGCCCCTGAAAAAACTCACCCTGGTTCCTCTAAGTACTATAGGCAATCCTGTGTCAGCAAGACCCTACTTGCCTGCAGGATGATAGCAAGAAGTGATACAAAAATAGATTGGCACCTCCATCCAAAGAGGATGAATTGTTTTTTGTTAGAAGTTTCCAGTTGATAGTAAATGAGCTAAGTCTTTAAAATTCAATTCCAATCTGTCATGAGATCAGTTGTATTCCATATGACTTGGCCATCCCTTTTCCCTAAGCCTGACCAGTAATAGTCTTAATTTTGCAGCAAAAGCCATAACAGAATGTATATGGAAATATTCTTCATGTAACAGTGCGCAAATCTATCACCCTCTGTTCTATGGCCTTTGGACTCTAACAGAAACTGCTATCAGAGTCTGGTTACTTGTATTGATTTCTTAATTAGGAATGTGTGTCTGTGTGTGTGTGTGTGTGTGTGTGTGTGTGTGCGCATGCATGTGAGGGGGCAGTGCTGAAGCTGGAGAGGGTTTCCCCTGTAACATGGGAGAAGGCCTAAATGTGCTCAGTCAATCCTGCTAGCACCACCATTTTTAAGTGAGGTAGAAATCCTGTTTAATCATTTATGGTGAAAGCTCAACTACAGTTTAACTCTGGCTTCTCTCTTTTCTGGGATGCAAATGGAGAGAGCACTTGAAAATGGATTTACATTTTATCTAGATGTGCTTTATTCATAAGCCATTTCCTTCTGTCTAGGTACAGTTTGGTGAAAGTTGGATTTCTTGGAGTAAGTACAAGTAAGATGTTAAGCTGACTTCTGGGCATTTGCTGAGAGAGATAGCACTCTTTTTGGGGGTGGGGCAGAGGGTCTTATTGACTTTCCTACTTTTTTTTTTTTGGTGAGCATCATTTTCATCTCTCCACCTTTGTGCCCTCAGCAGTTAACCATTGGTGTTTTTCTTCTTTTCCTTTTTGTTGCTAAAAGAAGAGGCAAGGATCTTCCCCATTATGTGCCACTTAAATCTCGTTTTCTAGATTATCAGCAAATGCCACATGAACCATGTCTCATCACATTCCCTCACTTTATAGAAGAGGAAAGTGAAGGAGGTCTAGGGAAACTCAGTGTCCTATGCAAGGTCATAAAGGTAACAGCATCAGAGACAGATTTTAAACTCAGGTTATCTGACTTCAGGGCAAGTGCTCTTGCTTCAGTCTCTTCATTTTATTTTCAAGAAAAAATGAGGACCAGGGAGTAGATATGCCTTGTTGTCCACAGGTTGAATAATTCCTATTTTGCTATTTGTTTCATTACAATATACTGTCTCTGCCAGTAGAATATAGAACATGTCTGTGTAAGTTATGCCTCATTATTAAACTTCAGAGATTTTGTTCATTTATTGTTTATTCATTACACAGAACCTAAATGCTGTCTATAGCAGTATAGTAGTAACTATACTACAGAGGCATCTACATAGTGAAATAGAGGGCGAGACAACATGGAAATAAAAAGCTCATTAATACCTTTCACCCCTTCCTTCTTTTTTGCCTCCAAATTTATTAATTTTTTTTTGGTTTTCCACAATCACTTCCCTTAGTTCCAAATTTTCTCCCCGTTCTTCCCCCCCTGCCTCTCTAAGATGGCAGGTAATCTTATGTGGGCTCTACAAATACATTGCTTTTAAGTTCATTTTCACCCTGGCCATGTTGCATAGGAGAATTAAAATGAATGGGAGAAACCATGAGAAAACCAAAACAAGACAGAATATAACAAAAGAGAAAATAGTCTCCTTCATTCTATGTTCTGACTCCATAGTTCTTTCTCTGGATATGGATAACATTTTGCCATTCTTTGGAAATGTTTTAGGTCTTTGCATTGTTGTTAAGGGCTAAGTCTATCAAAAACAATCCTCACACACTGTGGCTATTACTATGTATAATGTTCTCCTGGTTCTGCTCACTTCACTCAGCATCAGTTTATGTAAGTCATTAAGGTTTTTCTGAAGTCCGACTGTTCATCATTTCTTATAGTTCAATAGTATTTCATTATGTTCATATACCACAACTTGTTCAACCATTCCCCAATTGATGGGCATCCCTTGATTTCCAGTTCTTGGAACGACCACAAAAAGAACTTCTGTAAATATTTTTGTACATGTGGGTCATTTTCCCATTTTTATGATCTCTTTGGATACAGTTCAAGAAGTGGTATTGCTGGGTCAAAGGGTTTTTTTTTAAAGCACAGTCATAGTTCATAGTTCCAAATTGCTCTCCAGAATGGCTGGAGCAATTCACAGCTCCATCAACAATGAATTAGTGTTCCAGTTCTCCCACTTCTTCTCCAACATTTATCATCTTCCTGTTCTGTCATGTTTGCAAATCTGATAGTTGTGATGTGGTAACTCAGAGTTGTTTTGATTTGCACCTCTCAAATCAATAGGGATTTAGAGAATTTTTTCATATATCTATATGTCATACAGATATCTTTATGTCATACAGATATCTATATGTCATATATCTATAGTCATATAGATAGCTTTAATTTCTTCCTCCAAAAACTGTCCATATCCTTTAACCATTTACCAACTGGGGATGACTTGTATTCTTATAAATTTAAGTTATACCTTCAGCACACGCAGTCACATGCACACACACAGAGCTTGCATTTGCTGCAAGTGATGATGATACAGGAGAGAAAAGATCCAAGAGAATTTGGAGGACCAAGCATCACTGGGCTTTAGTGGATTAGAATGTACCAGTAGACACTTTGAGAGTGTCTAGGTTTTTATTTTCTTTTGACTTTCAAGAAACTTTTGATCAGGACTTTAGGAACATACATGGATTGAAAAGAAGAAAAGAAAGAAGAGGAGACCTGGTCTGTGGTTCTTCATGCTTGTCCTGCCATGTAATAGGGATCCAGTGTTGGGACACATTATTTATTGTTCTGAGGTAGAAGAAAGTAGAAGCAGAGTCACAAAGTACTGGCTGGACAGAAAGTTAATTGAGGGCAAGCTGGAGAAGGTGAGGTAGCATTTGAGCTCTACACAGATTCAAGAGATTAGATTGAGCTGAACTAGTAGGTTTATTCAGGGGAGGTAGGTGGCACAGTGGATAGAGTGCTAGGCCTGGAGTGAAAAGACCTGAGTTCAAATATGACCTCAGACATTGACTTGTGTGACCCTGGGCAGGTCACTTAACCCTATTTGCCTTAGCTTCCTCATTTGTAAAATAAACTAGGAAGAAAATGTGAAACCATTCCGAATTTTTGCCAAGAAAACCCCAAATGGGGTCACAAAGAGCTGGACACATCGGAACCAACCAATAACAAAAGTGGGTTCATTAAAGAAGCTTATTACTTTCTTTTAAAACGTTTTCTAATTTTTCCCTGCTTTCTTTCTCTTTCCCCTCCCATGTAACAAAAAGTATTTTTTAAAAAAGAGGAAGAATGAACACATTGAGAAAAATCTGAAAATAAATGCAGTGTTCTACACCTTTGGAACTCTCACCTCTGCAAAGGATTAGGGCAAGTTGTCTTCTCAAATCTCCTTTTATAAAAATGTCACTAATTATGATATAAATTAGCATTTGAGCATCAAAAAAAGTAATGCCTTTCAGAAACAATGACCATAATCATTCCTGTGCTAGAAAATTGACCCAATTGACTATCCTCCCTAAGAAAATAGAACTAAGTACTATACTTTTTGAATGTACTCACATATTACAAGAGACCTGTAATCTCATCAATGGGATGATTCTCCAGGGATGCAGAAAGCAAACCATACATGCCTGTCCATTCTGAACCTCTTGACCATGCCTTCCTATAAGTTTGTCACAAAGTAGCCCTTCATCCAATGTGTTTGGTAGCCTCCCTTGCCTTCTTTTGACATTTTTATTTTAAAATCTACCTATTTTGAATATATTGTTTTATAATAGGGATAGAAATGATACTTTTTCAATGCCAAAGTCCTCTTTTTCCAATATTAAATTTTCTCTGTGTACTTGCCATGCTTGTTCTTACAAATTTGTAGCATTTGCTTTCAGTTGTCTGTGATGCTCTCCATTTACATTGTTGTAGCTATCGGATATATTGTTTAACTGTCTCTGCTTGTTTTACTCTGTTTCAGTTTATGCAAGTCTTTCCTTGTTTCTCTGTCCTTCTTATTTTTCCTCTCCTACATTTCACGCAGTTTATTTAGGTGATAATTGATGGGCATCTACTTTGTTTCCAGTCCTGTAACAGCTTGATTTGGTAAGAGTCAGTGGAGTCTAGTCCCCAGCCTCTCTGTGTCCATTTTCTTAGATCATTTTGCTGGGGAAAACTCTCACTCTCTTTTCCTACCCAGTCACTATCCTAGGTGTCCTATTCTGACTTGTAGGGTGGTTGAAGTTGGACTAGGAGAAAGTGAAAGAAATCAACCAAAGTGCAGTTTCTGTGCATTGTTTTAATAGCCTTTTGCATTTGACACTACAAATAATGACCTCTCATTTGAGAAGCCACTTGTTCTTAGTTCTCAGTCCTTTTTACCTTTCTGAAGCTTTTGCCAAAGTCCTTCTTCCTTGGATTCCAGGGCTCTTTTTCTTTGAATCTTCCTCACCATTTTATTCCAGTCTCCTTGGCTGGATTATCATCAATCTTCCCAGATCCTGAGTGTGGTGTCCTCTGAAGTTTGGTCTTGAACTCTCTTTTATATTCTTTCTTTGGGTTCCAATCCCATCAGTTCAACTGTCTATTCAATAGAGATAACTCCCAAATCCATATATCTTGCCTTATTCTTTCTTCTGAGCTCCAGACCTGCAGAATGCTAAGCATCCCCATCTGGATGGTTTATCAGAACCTCAAACTCAGTATGTTGAAAATGGAACTTTTTCAAACTTCTTCATTTTTGTTGATGGTACCATCATCCTCCTAGTCTCACAGGTTTATAAAGTTTCAATTTCTTCTTCCATTTTTCTCATCCTCTTCATATTCAATCGGATTCTGTTCATTCAGTTGTGACCATATTTCTCATACTCATGCCTCTCTTAACTTGGTGGTCACCTCAGTTCAGGCCTCCATCATCCCCTGTCACCTGGACTATTATAATGGCCTAATAAATGGTTTTCCTGTCATTATTCTCTTTTCTCCAACCCATTCTCACAGAGCTACCAAAATTACCTTCCTGAGAAAGGTTTGACTGTGACACCAACACTGACAAGAATCTTCAGGGATTCCCAATTCTTTCTTAGCTAAATTATGAGCTTATTTGTTTGGCATTTAGGGTCTTCCATGATTTCCCTTTAACCTGCTTTTCTTGGCTTATTTCACTTTATTCCCTTTCACTATTTTAGTTTTATTCTTTGAACTGTCAGCTATTTCTACCTCAGTATTTAGGACTCAGTACCCTGTTACCATTCACTTTTCACATTCTTATTTCCCTTCTTTGCCTCACTCAGTTGTGTTTTTTGTTTAGACTTCTTCTGTCCTCTCATTTTCTAGTCCTTTCCCTGTCCTCAGATTTTCTGACCTCTGGTTTGTTCCTTTCACTCCTTTCTCAATGTCACACCTATTGTGTTAATGCTGTATTGAGGTTAGAGCAATCTAGGATTTTCGTTGTTTCTGTTTTGTCTTTGTACCTACTATGCTTATGATCTAATGTCTTTGCACATTGTAGATGCTTCATTAATAAGCACTTAAAAATAAAAACAATGCTTTATCTAAACATCTGTTTAACTGAACAACATTGTGAATGATTGAAAGAAAATAAATTAACTATTTTGTCTGTGTTAGGAACGGTAATACAAGAACAAATAAGCAAGATGGTCTCTGCCTTTAAGAAACTTATATTCTAATGGGGAAATCATAAAGAGAAGACAGAGGGGAAAATTGGAGTGGGAGGAGGGAAATTTCATACACAAAGAGTAATGACTTGAGGGTAGCTGGGAAGTTCCTGGACTGGATAAGGTAAAATTTCAGCTATTAAGTGGCAGAGTGTTGTGAGCTTTTAAAAAAATTAATAATAATTATATCAGTTCTGCAGAGGAAGAAACAAGCTCAGACAATTTAAGTGATGTTTTCTCTTGTTCCTCTAGTAAGTGTCAGATCCAGAAACCCAACTTGGATTTTCTTACTTCAAGTTCAGAGTCCTTTCATTTTAAAATTAAAGCTATTGCTTACCTTGTTTTCTTGTCAAGGGGATGACAATATTCCCATTTTGCATTATTTATTATTGATTCACATTTTTAATAGAGAAGTGGAAGAATTTATTAGACTCTGAAAAAAAAACCAAAAAGATTATCATTTCTTTTTCCACTCTGGCTGGTAACTTACTTCAAAAAATTTTAAATACAAGAGTGAAATGTTTTTAGTTATTTTTACTTGGATAATCTGATAATCTGAAGTTTGTCATGTCTGATATTAAAGTATTTTGCACTTGACCAACCAAAAATGACAACTCCTTGGCTGTACAAAAAAATCTTCCTTCTCCTTGAGGTTTTAATGTGTGCATTTCTTGGTTCCTCAGTTTGTGGTTAAATAGGATATTTATTTCATGTAATCAAATGACTAAGACATATACACAGAGAAAATTTAATAATATCAGTATTAGGAAACAAAGATTTCAAGATTGAAAAAGTAAATTGAAAAATAAAAGTCTTCCTGATGTCAAAAGAAAGGGAGGAAGTCTACCAATAACATTGGGTGAATTTGCCTTGTGGCAAACTTTTAGGAAGCTGTGGACAAGAGTCCACACAGGGGAGTTCTACTTCCAGGAGTCAAAATGGTAGAACAAGAAGTGAGTCACTCTTACCCTCCCTTACTGACCTCTAAAAGCCCAGAAAATATTATCCCAGGAAAAACTCTGGAACAGTTGAGCCAGCAGGAAGATGGGGTGTAGCAGTCTTATAGCCCAGAAAGTTTGAGGGATTAAACAAGAAAGATCTCTCTCTCGGGAAGGGGGAGCAGTACAGGATGGCAGGCATCCCAGTAGGCCAGTGGCAAGCCTCACCTCAGCAAATCAGGGGGAGGTCCTAAGCCCCAAGGGAGTGGAGCAGGCAAGTGCCAATACCAGAATCCCTCGCCATCCAGTGCCTCAGTATAGGCAGGGGGACTGATAGATACCAGCTCTGAAAATCACCATGTGTACCAGCATTCTCCAGCACCCAAATCTCCCATTTCTTCAGCACAACTCCATGAAGCACAGCTCCAGACTGTCAGGAATCCTCCAGCAGCCAAACTTTTGAGTGTAAGTGCCTGGGTGAGCAGAAGTTAAACATTCAAGTGCAAGGCCCAGGCCAGCAGGGGCCAGACTCCCCACCCCCACCCTGAGACCTCCAGTGTTGCTTGCCCCAGTTCAGCACCAGGTAAGCTTCCAAACCACTACAGCTTCTACCTGTTAGCACATGAGGCCCTAACTAACACACAAAGCCTGTGATCAGGTTCCAAGTTCCTAGCATAAGAAGCATGGGTAGTTCTCCCTGCACTTTAGCAGGCTAGTTCAACTCTGAAAGCCAGGAATTAGGCAAACACTATGATCACAAAGCAGAAATGGACAATGACCATAGATTCTTATTATGGAGAAGGAAAGATCAAGGCACAAATTCAGAAGAGAACAACATTGTCAATACATTCACATCTGAAATCTCAGCGGAGGAAATATACTTATCTCAAGCCCCAAAAGCCCCCTTGCAAGACCTCAAGAAGGATTTTACAAGTCAAATAAGAGAAGTGGAAGAATAATTGGGAGAAGTGAGAGGTATGCAAGAGAGAGTCAATAGCTTGGAAAAGGAAGGACAAAAAATTACTGTAGAAATAATTCCTTTAAAAGTAAAATGGGTCAAATGGAAAAGGTACAATATCCAATAGAAGAAACCAATTTGTTAAAAGTTAGAATTGGGCAAGTGAAGTTAATGACTCTATGAGATATCAAAAATCAGTCACATAGCAACAAAAGAATGAAAAACTAGTAGAAAACATAAAGTACCTCATCGATAAAACAACTAACCTGGAAAATGTGTATAGGAGAGATAATTTAAAAATTATTGGTCTACCTGAAAACCATGATAAAAAAAGAGCCTGGACAGCATCTTTCAGGAATTCATCAAGGAAAACTGCCCTGAGGTCCTAGAACTAGAATATAAAATAGTAATTGAAAGAATCCACTCATCACCACCTGAAAGAGATCCAAAATTGAAAATATCAAGGAATATTGTAACCAAATTCCAAAATTTCCAAGTCAATGAGAAAATACTGCAAACATCTTGGAACCACAGTCAGGATCATGCAGGACCTTGCAGCTTCTACATTAAAAGATCAGAGGGCATGAAATATGCTATTCCAGAAAGCAAAGGATCTTGGATTACAACCAAGGATCAACTACCCAGTGAAATTGAGCATAATATTTTAGGGGAAGAGATGGATATTCAATGAAATAGGGCACTTCCAGACTTTCCCGATGAAAAGGTCAGAGCTCAACAGAAAATTTGATCTTCAAATACAAGACACAAGAGAGCTATAAAAAAGTAAACAGGAAAGAAAAAATATGTTATTAACAAGGGCAAACTGTTTACATCCGTACAAGGCAAGATGACACTTGTAACTCTTGAGAACTGTATTGTTATTTTACTATTTAAAAGGGATATACATAGAAAGAGGGAGTGTTATAAGTTGACTTTGATGGGATGATAAAAAATCTAATTAAGTGGTGAAAAGGGATTGTATTGGGAGAAGAGGAAAGGAGGAGGGAGACAAGGATAAATTACATCACATGAAAAGGCACAAAAACCTATTATAACAGAGGGAAATAAGGAAAAGAGATGAACGTTATTTGAACCTTACTCTCATCAAATTTGACTCAAAGAGAGAATAACATAATCGATTAAGTATAGTAATCTAACATACTCTATAGGAAGTACGAGAGGAAAGGGGAAAGAAAAGGAAGGGAGTATATCGAAGGAAGGAAGGGAACAAGTAAGGCTAAAGGTGAAGAAAAGGGAGAGGGCTCATAGAAAGGAGGTCAGACTGAGGGAGATGGTTGTAGAAAGCTAACTCCAGTGAGGAGGGAAAAGCAGAAAGGATAGAGAAAAATCATAAATGGGGAAAATAGGATGGAGAGAAAGACACAGATATTAATCATGTCTATGAATGTGAATAGGATGAGTTCTCCTGTAAAATGGAAGTGAATAGTGGAGTGGATTAAGAACCATAATCCTAAACAACCATATGTTGTTTATCAGATATACATTTGAAATAGAAGGATATACACAGAGTAAAGGTAAAACACTGAAGTAGAATAATATCATACTTAAGGTGAAGTAAAAAAAAAGCAAGGATAGAAATCCTTATCTCAAATAAAGCAAAAGTAGATCTAATTAAAAGAGATAAGAAAGGAAACTACATCCTGCTAAAAGGTACTATAAATACAATTGTGAATACCCTTTACTCAGCAGTACCTCTTCTAGGTCTATATCCCAAAGAAATCATAAAAATGGAAAAAAGACCCAATTATACAAAAACATTTATAGAAGTTCTTTCTGAGGTGGCAAAGAATTGGAAATTGAGGGTATGTCCATCAATTGGGGAATGCTGAGCAAGTTGTAGTATATAAATATAAAGGAATACTATTGCGTAATAAGAAATGATGAGCAAGTTGACTTTAGAAAAAACCTGGAAAGACTTATATGAACTGACACTGAGTGAAATGAGCAGAACCAAGAGAATATTGTACACAGCAGCCATGATGTATGATGAATGAATTTGATAGACTTAGCTCTTCTCAGCAATGCAGGGTTCTATGACAACTCCAAAAGACTCATGATGGAAAATGCTATCCATATCCTGAGAAAGAAATTTGGAGTCTGAATGCAGATGAAAGCATAGTATTTGCTCTCCTTTTATGCTTTTTATTTTGTTTTTACTTTCTTGTGGTTCCTCCCATTAGTTCTAATTTTTCTTTACATCATGACTAATGTGAAAATTTGTTTAACATGAATATATAAGTAGAGCCTATATCAGATTTCATGTCATCTTAAGAAGGGAAGAAGAGAGAATGGGACTGAAAATTCAAAAACCAAAATGTTAAATGGAAGTAATGTTGAAAACTAAAATAAGTAAGTTAATTTTTAAAAATGTGTGTCACAGTACAGATAGACATGTATAGGTCACTCTCTGCAACACCAGAGAAAACATTTTCATTGATAAGATCATAGGTTCCTTGGAATATATGAGTATATTAAAAATAGTTACTAGTTATACTATTTTAGGGTGGATTTATTGTCAAAAGGGTCAGTATTCTGGTGGTGATGATGGTTATTGTTTGTAAAAGGTATTGATCTTTATATTAAGCACAAACACTAATTTATGTCATAATTTGTGATATCTTCAATAAAAATAAGGCTAACAAATCAGTGTTCCCTCATTTCCATTATTTTTGTTTTTAATCTCTTTTTCAGTCCTTGATTTCTAGCCAAAGATTCTGCTTGAGCTGTTCGTAGAGGTAGCATTTCACAGCTACAGTTGTTGTTTCACAGTGATGAATGAAGAGCTTGTGTTGGCATTTCAGTATGATTTACTGATACAGATTTTAAGGTAAATTTAGAAAAAATTGAAATTAAACTGCATCCACAGAATGCCAAATTAATCACATTTGTCAAACAACCGGGCAATTCAGAGACGACATTGGTCTGACTGTACAGAATCAGAAAAACATAGTTTGAAAGGAACTTGGAGGAAAAACAGTTCCATTAGTTACCTGAAACTAGTTACCATTACCCAACTAGGAAATCGCCATTATTATACGTCCATCCGATCTTCATTTGAAGACCTTTAGTGAGGAGGAACCAACTACCTCCAGAGACATTCTACTTTTGAAAAGGGTTACTTGCTAGAGAGTTTTTATTTATATTGAACTGTAATCTGCACTTATTTAACTTCTAATCATTGGTCCTAGTGCTGCTTCCTGGGATGAAGTAATGCAAATCAGATCTTTCACTTTGCTGGCACTGCAAACATTTGCAGGGAGATATTATGTCCTGCTAAATTTTTGCTTCTTTGGCCCAAACAGTTCCTTCAATAGTTCCTCCTCCATATGTCATGAACTACAGGCTCCCTAACTTATCTTCCCTTGTATGTAGATCCAGAACTGAATACACTGATTGAGGTTTATTATGAATATGGCAGAATACAGGCACAGATGACATATATCTTCTGGACACTGTAACTCCTAATGAATATTTTATTTTTTCCTTTCAATTCTTATGAATGGTAAGGAATCCTTGTCAATTCTGAAGAGAGTTCCTTAATATGTGATCTGTTTTCTTTGTCATTTTTGTGTTCTCTTTGTTCTGGTATCTTTGGAGCTTGACAACTATATTTTGGAGTGAGAGAAAGTTATATTTCCTCTCTCATGATTCCCTTTGTATTGGGTTGTATTCCATTCTACCTTATAATCCAAGTGTTTCCAGATGATTGATTTTTGCAATTTCCTGAAAGTACAGCATTAGTTTATCTTTTGCTTTCTCATATTTTTCTAGAACAACACATCACATCCTTTCCTTGAGTTGGCGAGTTTTTATTATAGATAATGCAAATATCCTTTTATTTTTTCTTCCTTTTGACGTTTAAGTTTTTTTTGTATAATTGAAAATTTGAATCCCATCTCCTCTATTCCTTTTTGTGTGTCAGATAATTTTCTAAGAATTTTTCCTCTATTCTAAGCCATTATTTCTCCTTTTAATTAAACATTAAGAGAATTTGACTCTTCTTTTCCCCTCATTCTTTGATAAAGCCTTCTAACTACTCTCAGCTTTTTTTCTTTTTTTGGCCAATTTTTTTTTCTGACATCTTAGTTTTGGATATTATAGAATTATTCTTTTCTTCTGTAGTTTTATGGAACTTGTTTGGAAGTTTTCATTTTCACTGAACTGAAATTTGTATTTATTTAATCGTGTAATAATTCTTCATTGATTTTGAAGCTTTTATTTGTTCCTCTTTCCTCAATCTTTCTGCTAGATTTTTTCTTTGGAGGGAGGGTTAGAATTTCTTTGTGGAAATGTATTTCCTTTTTTCTCTTTTGGTTGTGTTTTTGAAAAAAATATTTAATGATTCTGAGAGGGTCTGGGACTAATAGTATCTATCTTCAAAGCCATACCTTTTTCATAGATCTGGCTTCCCTTTTTTAAAAAAAAATTATTTTTAATCAATTATTTGTTATTTATTCAGTAGGGTTAGTATGACACTTGAGGAATTGGTTGTTATCGTTATACATATACAGATCTTGTTATATAATATGGAAATTTACAAATACATACACACACACTATATATATATCCATATCTATATATACACACATAAAGATATATATGTATATACATACATGTACATACACATGCACATATATATATATATCTGTATACACATAGACAAAATCAATTCCCCTGGAAAGGTGATATTTGGGGCCATGCTATAGAGCCCTAATGGAGGGGAGCACAAAGTTAATCAGTGTATCAATAAAGAATTACTGCTGTATGGTGTTTTGTATCCAGAAGCATTGTCTTCTGGACCTACAGAAACCTGTAACACCTACGTACCAAGCAGGTAATTTATATACCTGTGGGTCACTGGCTGTACTTGACACCAACCACTGAGACTATAAGTCATATTCAGCAACATCTGCAAACAACCACAGAGTTTAACGAATAGTAGTCACATTGTACTGTTTCCCATTTCTAGCTTAAGGAAGAAACTACAACATGTTCACAGGTTTTACATTTCTGGTGTTCAATCACTAATGAGAGGAAGGATTTAACATATCTGAAAAGTGGATCATACATAACCCCTTAACGACTTGTTCTCTTGATGGCAGAACATTAAAAGCTTTTAAAATTACATCTCCTTCTGGATTCCCCTGAGTATTTGTGCTCTTCTTTAATCAACTTTCATCCTCTGGATTCAGGTTTACCTTCACCATATCTGAAATGCCATTCTGCCTCAAGACACATGGGACACTAAGGAAGGCATCCTCATACTGTATAGACCCTTAATCATGGTGGAAATTGGATGCAGTCTCCTAAGATTCTGCATAATGCTTTCTGCCAGATCTGCAGCAGACAAGCCAATGGCCCAGGAAGTGTATCCCTTCAACTTGATCACCTTATAAGCACTTTCAACCACCTGTTTTTGAACATCTTTCCAATTCTCTGAGTCATCATCAGTTCTCAAAGGAGGATGAAGATTCTTTAGAGACACACTGGCAAGATTCACACCACTCCACACAGAAACACTGGATTCTCCATGTTCCCCAAGGACCCATCTATGACAGCTTGAAGAATGGATACCAAATCCCTCCCCCATTAGGTAATAGAAATGGGCAGAATCCAGATTGCAAACACTTCCAATAACACGGTTTTTAGGAAAACCACTTAGCTTCCAGGTCACATATGTCAAAATATCCACTGGATTGGAAAAAATAAGTAGCTTGCAATTAGGGCTGTATTTAACAATATTGGGAATTATGAATTTAAAGATATGTACATCACGATGGACCGAATTAAGACAATTTTCTCCCTCCTGTTGACATACCCCAGCTGTAACAGTGATCAGTTTTGAGTTTGCAGTCACACTATAATGTTGAGGAAAAGGCTTTCATGTTGGAGATCCATCACCTCTCCCTTTTGTTTGTCTTCTAGTACATCTGCTAAGGCATTCAAAACCAGGTGATCCTTGACAGTAGATGTCATTTTGGGGTATATCTGGGGGAATATCAAGGTTGCTGGTCAGGCTGTGAAAGTTCTGAGTTAGATGCAAGGTCACTGTCCCAGATTAGCATGCGTGCCTTCTCTTTTATGAGAAATGCTTCATATCCATTATTCAGACTGAGCAAGACACTTGGTTAAACAGTGGGGATACAAAGTCACTCCTTTTTTTCCTTTCCTCTATTGAATATCATTCTTTTATTCTCCATTATTTTCTTCTGACTCTTCAAATCCTTTTTCTTCTTTGTTTTTATCTCAAGATTCTTCCATTCATTTAAGCAACTTTTCATTCTTTAGGATACCCTGGAAAAGGGAGATATGACCTGCACATTGAACAAAGGCAACAGTTAGCTAGTATAGACAAAAACCAAACAAGTTTATTCGACTGAAATTTTCATTCATCAATATTTTAGGAACAGACTGTGTAAGAAATTACCATAAGAACCAATTGAGTTCTAACTTCATAATGGCTTGACAGGGTTCACAATGTCAAAAATACCTTCATTTTCTTCAAGTTCATATGTTTATCAAATGGTCTACTTGGACTGTATATATTACAGTAAGAGTCATAGAATCAAAGTGTTTTGAGAGCTGGAAGGGACTTCAGCAGTCATCTGGTTCAACTTACATGCAAAAGTAATTCTTGCTATATTTATACAAGTGATTGTTCATCATTTACTTGACTAACTTTAAGGAGGGGGAGCTCATCATTTCTCAAAGTAGCCCTTTCAACTTTTGGTCAGGCTCTAATTGTTAGGGTAGCTAGGTGATGCAGTGGATAGAGCACTGGATCTGGAGACAAGAAAGCCTATGTTCAAATACAGCCTTAGACACTAGCTGTGGGACTTTGGGCAAGTCAATTACCCTTCTTAGCATCAGTTTCTTTATCTATAAAACGAACTGGCAAAGTAAATGGCAAATCATTCCAATATCTCTGCTGAGAAAACCCCCCGAAGGGTTTCACAAATAATCTGAAATGACTAAAACACAGCAAAACCAACAAAATTGCTAAGATGTTTTTCTACAAAATCAAACTAAAATTTGCCTCTTTTCACATTTTACACATTACTCTTGGTTCTGTCCTTTGGGCTAAATGGAATAAATCTAATCCAAATGATGTCCCTTTAAATACTTGAACATCATGTCTTTCCCCAAAGCCCATGTATTTTTTCTTCCATGCTAAGCATTCATATTTTTTTCATCCAGTTCCTCCTCATCCTGGTTGCTTTCACTGGATCTTCAATGTTCTTCTTATACTATGTGCTCATAACTGAACACAAAACTCCAAATGAGGTCTGACAAATATAGAATATAGAAGCTAATATAATTTCCTTTTTCCTGGAAACTGTGATTAGTCATATCATGCTGAGTAATACATACAACTCCAAGGAAATAAATGAATTTATGCAAAGATTTAGAAAATGAAGTGAGCAGTGGGCTAGAAGGAAGAACCAATTTCAAAGCGTTTCAGTATCACTTTAAAACCTTTATCCTTTGGATCTCATCATCTCTGGGAAATATGTTGACTTTATTGGATATTCAAATGGTGAAATTGGGGACCACTTTAATTGACTAAGAAGTGTTTCCTTTGACATGAGAGTCATTATATTTTCATATGCTAAAAGTTGATATAAGACTTTTAACTTACTGCACTATTTCTATTATTAATGTTATATAACTATTATTATTGTTCTAGCAGAAAACCTAATTCCTGGTCACTTTAATACAAAAGTTCATTCATTTGTAATTGGAGGAAAATCCTGCTACTTCCTTAAAGGATCAGATTGGCTTCTCTTTTGTGCATAAGACAATAATGCCAAATGCAAGGTCATTCAAATGGCAAGAATACCTTTATTCTCCAGCTGAAACAGACAAGAAGTTCTGGGATTCTTTGTGAAGTAGATTGGCTTACATGTTTGTGCAAAGAACATTGGAAGAAAAAAAAATATTCAGATATTTGGGCATCTGAAAGAAGGTTGAGATTGACAGGAAGGGTAGAGTTTCTTGTTTTATCTCTGCCCATTCCTCTAACCTTAACTAACTCAAGAGACCAACAAAACAAGACAAAACAAAACAAAAAATTACCTGAAATAGATGCATGATAGAGAATAGCAGCCAAGTCTGAGATGAAGTAAAATATTCATATTCCAATGTATTCATAAAAGCAAATGCAGTAATATTTGAGAGTGTACATATATTGACTAAAAAAAAAGAAACTCTCATTCCAGAACTCACAGATTGAATTCTTGTTACTTACCCCATCCCAAAGTATTCATCTATACAGTAATCTTTCTTCTGAATGTGCTGGAATCTCCATACCAGACATTCCTGTCATGTAATTGCATCTCAGGCCCTAACTTCTACCTGATTCCTGGAGAACCTTCTCACTTTCACAGAAAATACCCTTTTTTGTTTCAGATTGAGGAAATGCTCACATATCTAGATAGAGAGACTGAAACCATGACCCCATTTGTCTTATAAATTCCCACCTCAGCATGGCTTCCTTTTTGTTCTTCATGAAACTAAATGTACTGCATGATCTCTTTTCCCCTTTTGTGAAAGCTGTTGGACAGCAGAACATCAGATATTGCCTTGCTTTCACTCTTCTTCATTACCTACATGAAATTGGGCTTATTATCCTATTCAAAGCTACATGGTGAGAGGAATATAGATTGCCATTTGGTACCAGGAACAGTTTTCTGGAATCATGACCCATTTTCAGAGTCATCTTTTTGTTTCTGTTTTTGTCTGCCACAATGGCCCTAGGTTAATGCCTTTTTTTTTAACTCAATCTCCCATTATAAAAAAAGATGAATTATTCTTCCCAAGCCTCTTGAAGAAAGTAACTTCCTTGTATCAAAGATTTATGTTGATGTAGAATCCCTTGAAAGTGGAAACCTGTCATAGGCATCAAGCAAGGCAACAATCATTTATTAAGTACTTAGTCTGTGCCTAGTTCTGTGCCAAGTGCTGGGGATAGAAACACAGACAAAAGAAGAGACAGTCACTGCCTTGAAGGAACTCACATTTTGATAAGGGAAGATAATATATTAAAAAGAGCTGGAGGTAGGAACAGGGAGAGGGTGCCTATTCAAGGGCATGCTGGCCAAATCAAGAGAACCAGAAGCACAGTTCATAAGGGAAAGAAAAGTGTCTGGTCTGGTCCCACCCCCAAAATGGAAGCCTCAGGAAGAATTCACCAATGGGAGAGGATTGTAGAACAGGATGACTGAGAGAAGCTCTAGGGTGAGAAGGCCTCCAGCCACTGATGGAAGTTCAAAATTAAGAAGAGAGCTGAATTATGTTTGTGAAATCCTCA
>CM053772.1:144822109-144847714 GCA_028658325.1 Potorous gilbertii
TATATATATATATATATATATATATATATATATATATATGTATATACACATATATATATACATATATACTGAAATAGATACCATATATCTATATCTATATGTTTTATGTTCATTGATTGCAAACAAAATACTATACCAAGTCCAATAATGACAAAATCATTCTTACTAGAGAAAGGGGAAGAGGAGTCAAGGACAGTTTCCTGGAGGTATAAATCTAAAAGACTAGTAGGTGAGGGCAGGGAGAAGAGGAAGACAGAGAATATGTTCTAGGTATAAGGAAGAGTCAAGGCAAAAAGGTGAAAGAATATGGACAGGTTCATTCAAGTGATAACTAATAATGGCATTGAGAGCATTCAGTGACTATGTAGATAGAAATAGTAAGAGATTAAGGGGAAAGCTAGATTGGCAAAGGCTTCCAGGTCTAAGCAAGTGGGTTTAAATTTTGTTCAGGAGGAACTGAAAGCTCCTGAAGATTTGATTGGGAATGGGTAGAAAGAAAGGCAGAGGAGTAGGTGACTAGATATAGGCAAATAAAGGTTGTTCTAGTACTGTTCTCTCCAGGCTCTGTCTGACCATTAATTCTAGATCTTCTTTACTGGAACATCATCTACATTATGACCCCTACCTATGGGTGCAAAGGCTCTGTTCTGCTTTTCTCTCTATAATTTCTCTTTCATTATTTTATAAGCTCCCTTATGTTTACTTATCTTCTCCATGTACATAATTCCCAGATCTATACAAATCTCTCTCTTGGACTCTGGTACCTATTATCCACTGTTTGTTGGGCATACCAAACTACATGCCACATTGAATCTCAAATGTAACATGCTCAAAACAGAACTCGTCACATTTTCCCTCAAATCCACCCTTTTTCTCACCTTCCTCATTTCTGCTGATGGTATTCAAATTCATAACCTTAGAGTCATCCTCAATCTCTCCCTTTCTTTCACCCTTGTGAGCCAATCAGTTGCAAATACTTGTCAATTCTACCTACATAATATCTCACTTCTCTTTCCTATTCTGGACTCCCAGGGCTTTTACCATAGCATATGTTCTCATCATTTCTCCCCTAAATAGCCAGTAGCCTTCTATTTTGTCTCTTTGCCCCATGTATCTCTGCTCTGAAATCCAGCCACCACATAATTTTCAAAGGGAACTTCCTAAACCATACTAATATTCCCCTATTCTGGAAACTTATATGGCTCCCTACTACATCTAAGATCACATACAAGTTTTTCTATTTGATACGCAAAACTCACAACATGATTCAAATCTGTGTATCCAACCATGTGTTGGATACATATATGTCTTCACACATAAATGTATATGTATATACACACATATACATGTATGAAAGTGTGTGTCTATAGGAAATTATTTTTTCCTCTTACCAAACTCTATCTACAATACAGGCATTTTGGTCTTCATTCTACTTATTCCTCAGACGCAATACTCCACTTTCCATTTCCATGCCTTTGTATAAACTGTCCCCTATGCCTACTCCCTCCTTCAAGGAATAGCTCCCTTCAAAGGTCAGCTCAAGACCATCTTTCCTAACTCTCTTCTAGCAGCTAATACCTAGATTTCATATGTCAGAGGCAGCACGGCATCTCAGCTGGCTTCGGAGTCAAGACCTGGGTTCAAATCCAGATTCTGACATACATTGGCTGTTGAGACCCTGGATAAGACTTCTAATTGCCTTCAGAAAATCTCTACCACTGTAAGTTGCAGAACATTGACTCTACTGGTAGAGAGGGTTTCCCTAACAGAGAATTCCCTACCAGAGATATCAAATTTGTATGAAAATGGCAGCAACACTCCTGAATGTGGCCTGAACCAGATTAACATGCAATAGGGAAATGTTTAATAAAATCAAGAAAAAATGCAATAGAGCATAATGTGAATTTATGGTTTTCTAAGTCAATATGTGGATATGAGATCCATTTCTGCTAACCCTACCCTGACCCCAATAAAATAACAAGTCTGGATGAGATATATACAAGCATATGTGTAATATGACTGTGCATATACAAAAGTATGTATATTTTATCATACATGCAAATATGTTTCTTGGGAGGCATAGTTAGTGAGTATAAGAGGTGTCAGAAGATACAGGTTCAAATTTCATCTCTGACGGTTTCTACCTGTATGACCTTGGGCATGTCTCCTACTCTGCCTGAGGCCCAATTTCTTCACTTGCAAAATGAGAGAGTTAGACTACGTCCCCTTTGAGGTTCTTTCTACCTCCATCAGTATGAACCTTTGATCAATCCCCTGTAGAATGAAAGTTCCTTGAGGGCATGGGATTTTTTTATGTTTTCTAAAATAAAATATTATTAATAACTTTTGTTTTTATGCTAACTAGCTTTCCCCCATGTTATTTCCCTTGCCCCTCTCAGGGAGCCAACCCTTATGACAAAAAATTTCATCAGGGCTTTTTTCATTTGTTTCACCTGGACCTAACAGGTAGGTACTTTAAAAACTGCTTAATGACTGATTGATTGATTGTGTAAGGCTGAGGCAGTATAGTACAATGGTTAGTATACTGGTGTTACAGTATAGAATATCTAATTTCAAATACTACGCCAGATATTACATTGCTTTGAGTAAACCATAAGGTATTCCAAGGGCAGCTAGGTGGCATAGTGGATAGTTTGAGACCTGGAGTCAGGAAGATTCATTTTTTTGATCACTACTGTTGTTCAGTCATTTCAGTCATGTCTGACTCTTTGTGGCCCGATTTGGGGTTTTCTTGGCAAAGATACTGAAGTGGGAGACCATTTTCTTCTCCAGCTCATTTTACCAATGAAGAAAGTGATGCAAATGGGATTGAGTGATTTGTCGAGAATCACATAGTAAATATCTGATGCTGGATTTGATCTCAGGTTTTCCTTGACTCTAGGCATAGCACTATATACGCTGTGCTGCCTAGCTGCACATCAGGACTCAGATACTTACTAGCTAGGTAACCCTGGGCAAGGTGCTTAACCTCATTTGCTTCAGTTTCCTCACCTATAAAAAGAGCTGGGGAAGGAAATGGCACACCACTCCAGTGTCCTTGCCAAGAAAACGCCAAATGGTGTCATGAAGTCAGATATAACTGAAAAGCATCTCCCAGCTTCAGCATCTCCATGCACAAAATAATCTTACAGGGTTATCGCAAGGGCCAAACAAGATGTTGTTTGCAAAACCTAAAAGCACGATATAAATGAAGGGTGTTATTATTATGGATTAATGAACTAGAGAATAAAAACAGAAACTCCTGGTAGGAAGGTACTGCAATAGTCTAGGGCTGGCAATGAAGATCTTTGTTTGGGGATTGGCTGAAGGAGTCTAGTGGAGGCCAAGGATGGGAGAGGCATTGAAGAGAAAGAATAACATTACTTGATTACTGATGATTTTTTTCCTCTTCTTTCATATCCAAAGATGGTACTTGGCTTTGAATGTGGAAAACTAGATGAATCTGTAAACAGAACTACAAATTAGGAAGGGCAGTAAAATGCCGGCCTTGTTAGAATGGGCCACTTTTTAATATCTTCTTAAGTAAAACTTTCCATGTAGTTTTCAGTATAGTGTATCTATCATCATATAAAATCTCCTCTATGGGCAGATAGTTTAAGATGTCTGTTTTATATTTGGGAAGGTTATGAGTTTAAATCCTATTGGGGTTGTAGGATTATTAAAAATTCAATTTATTTATTTCCCTCTCAGTATGATACACACCACAATGGCAAACCAGTAAATTAAGCCACTAGTTTTTTTTATTAAATTTTCACCGCATAGGGTAAATTGAAGAAACCTTTCTTTTTTCACTTAACCCATTTTCCCCCTTGCTACAGATCAGTTGAAATTTTGCCTTCAATTTTTGAAACTCAGGCTAGGAAGATGAGCTTTAAACTGTAGGTTGGGCAAGCATCTTGGTATAGTAGGAAAAAGAGGACCTGGGTCCAAATTAGCTGTGCCCTTGGGGAAATCATTTAATTTACTTATCTATAATGTAGGGATAACAATAGCACCTACTTCACAATATTGTCATGAACATCAGAAGAGATAATACCTAACAGGTGCTTTTCAACCTTAAGTAGCTTTATCCATGTTAGCTAATATGATTACTAAATATGTGACCCTGGGTAAATCACTCAAACTCATTGAGTTGAGATAGTCAAGATGGTGGAGTGAGAGGAAGCATTTTGTCTAGATAACCTAGCACATGTTCCCCACAACAAACTAGGTAATGTGCCAGGCTGAATTTTGATCAAGAAAACCAAGTAAAAGTTATATTCAATCATTTCTTTCCAGCCCAAGACAGCTTAGAAACACAGAGAGGTCCACAGACACTAGGGTGGGGGTTGGCTTAGAATACACAAATACATTTGGCAGCAGAACAGAGATCATTCCAGAATACAGGGCTGAATGGAAGACTGAGACAGAGCATTGGGAAGAAATTAGAAAGCAGAAAGATCTCAGAGGATACCTAAATTACTTCAAGATACAGGAACAGGTAACATCTGCCAGTTTTGTTACCCATTATTCAATGTTGTATGATAGATACAGGATGGAAAAGAGTGCCTACTTGGGTCCCTGCCTGAGGACTGAACATGGAACAATTTTTCAGAATGTAGCTGTGTGACCCTAAGCCCAGGAGCAGATAGTTACCTCAGTTCTAGCCTTTAGCACATAAGGCTTCATTGAAATAATGAGTCAGACATGAAGACCAAAGCAGAGACAGCATTTCAGGAACTCTGATTTTTCAGAATCTCCCAGTGGGCTGAGTATAATGGAATCCAACATCAGTCTACTGATATTTAACCACTCACTAGTCAACAGAACCAAGCCTTGGTGGGGAATTTGCAGAGCTCAGAAGAGGAAGGCAGTGAATAGATTCCTCTCTGGATCATCTCACTGTGGGAGTACTGAAGCCCAGAAGCTCTGAAAGGAGTTTAAAAGACATAAAAGAACACAAGTTCAAGTCAGACAAGCTCACAGTCCCCAGAAAAAGGCAGATCCCAGAACTAACATAAAGTTCAAACTAAAAAAAAAGTTTGGAAAGTTGAACAAACAAAACAGATACCAGAATAAAACTAGTGTGGTGATAGGAAAGCTCAAGATACAAACAAAGAAAAAAAAAAGACTCAAAAACATCTCCAAACAAAAATTCAAAGAAAAATGCAGATTGGATACAAGCTAAACAAGAATTCCTAGAAGAGTTAAAATTTTGTGTTTTTTTTTTTAAATGCAAAAAAATTAGAAACTAAATGGTGGAGGGGGAAAATGATGAAAAATGAGAGCAATGCAAGAAAATTATGAAAAGATAATTAACAGCTTAGTAAAAGTGATCTAAAACCCTACTGTAGAAAATAACTCCTTAAAGTTAGAATTGGTAAAATGGAAGCTAATGACTCCATGAAACAAAAGACAATAAAATAAAGTTTGAAAATTTCAAAGACTGAAAAACTAAAAGAAAATATGAAATATCTCAAAGGAAAAACAACTGACCTGGAATATATGTATCAGGAGAAGATAATCTAAGAATCTTTGGACTACCTGAAAACTATGAACAATCACCCAATATACTAGACATCATATTTCAAAAAAGATAAGAAAATTGTCCTACATATCTTAGAACCTGAGGACAAAGTAGACTCTGAGAGAATCTACCAGTCCCTTCCTGAAAGAAATCCCTGATTTAATGAAAATTTACAGAAATATTTTAACCAAAATCTGAAATTCATAGGTTAAGGAAAAAGTACTATAAGCAGACAGAGAGAATAGATTCAAATACTGTAGAATGGTAGTCAGGATCAAACAACATTAATTAGCCCCCTCTATAAAAAAAACAAAACAATGGAGACATTCCAGAAAGCAAAGGAGTCAAGATTCAGCAAAAAATAACTGACCCAATGAGAATGAGTATATTCCTACAAGTGGGGAAATAAATGTTTAATGAAAGAGAAACTTTTTGAGCATTCCTGATTAAAAGAACAGAGTTGAACAGAAAATATTACATTCAAACACAAGACTCAAAAGAAACATAAAAAAGAATAACGTGAGTTGGAAATTATGGGAAACTTAATAAGGTTAAACTATTTACATTTCTAAAAGAGAAAATTAAATATGTAACTTACCATCATTAGGGCAATCTACTTAAACAGAAGGCATGAATGTAAGTCTATTATGTTGGAATGATCTGTTAAAAAAAAAAGGAAGAATGAGAAAGAAGAAAGTACTGGAAGAAAAGAGAAGAGAGAGGAAGAATGGAGAAATTTATTTCATAAAAGAGGCATACAAGTTTTTGGGGTTTTTTTTTAATTGAGGGGGAGATTGGTGGAACAGGCAACATTTGAATTTCACTCATATGAACTGAACCAAAGGGGGAGAAAAGTACAGATGCAGGAAAACTATAAACATAACTGACCAGATTAATAACTAAAACAGCAAAAATGATATTATTTCAATAGATGTCGAAAAAGTTTGTTTTTTACAAAATATAAAATGTATTTCTTGTTTTAAAAAAATATTAGAAAGCACAGGAATAAGTGGAACTTTCTTTCATATAATAGGAAATATCTATGTAAAACTAAGAGCAAGTGTTTATCTAAAATGGAGATAAACCAGAATACTTTCCAGTAAGATCAGGAATGAAGCAAGGATGTCCACTATGACTATCATTATTCAATAGTGCATTAGATATGCTAGTTATAATAATGAGACAAGGAAAAGAAATTGAGGCAATAAGTGTATCAAACAAAACTATCCCCTTTTGTAAATGATGTGGTCATTTACATAGAGAACCCTGGAGAGTTGTTTTAAAAAACTAATAAAAATAAAATACTTCACAACTTTAGGAAAGTGGCAAGATATAAAATAAATCCACACAAATTATCAGTATTTCTGTATATTACCAACAAAGCTCAGAAGGAAAAAAAAGAGAATTTCCTTTTAAAATAACTATAAAGTGTACAAAATACCTGGCCATTTACTTGCCAAAATCTACATAGGAGTTATATGAACATAATTACAAAACACTCTTCTCACAAATATAGACATATCTATGTAACTGAAGAACTATTAATTGTTCATGAGTATACTGAGAAAATATAATAAAATTATACTAGTACCTAAATTAATTTACTTTGACATACCAAAGAAATATTTTATATAGTTATAAAAAGTAATAACCAAATTCGGGAGGAACAAAAGATAAATATTTATATAAGAGGAATTAATAAAAAAAAAGAGTTGAAGGGGGAAAGGGGACCTAGCAATACCAGAACTCAAATTCTGCAATAAAACTGTAACTGTGAAAACAATTTGATAATTGGTAAGATATAGAGATTGATCAGTGGAATAGAATAGTTACACAACTGAAGCACCTGAGTATAGTAACCTAGTGTTTGATAAAACTCCAACTATGGAGGCAAGAACTCACTATTCAACAAATTTTTTTGGAAATACTGGAAAACAGTCTTGCAGAAAGTAGATATACATCACCATCTCACACCATAGACCAAGATAATCTCAAAACAGGTATATGATTTAGACATAAATAGTGAGATTATAAGCAAATGAGTGGAGTATGGAAGAAATTACATGTCAGATCTATAGATATGGGAAGAGCTCATGACCAAACAAGAGATAGATTCACAGGATGTAAATGGATACTTTTGATTACACAAAATTAAAAAGTTTTTACACAAAACCAATGCAATAAAAATTGTAATGAAGCAATAAACTAGGAAAAAATATTTGCACCAAGTTTTCCTGATAAAAGTTTAATTTCTAAGATGAATAAGGAAGTGAGTCA
The DNA here is from genome assembly GCA_028658325.1 of Potorous gilbertii. Classification (NCBI taxonomy): domain Eukaryota; kingdom Metazoa; phylum Chordata; class Mammalia; order Diprotodontia; family Potoroidae; genus Potorous; species Potorous gilbertii. The sequence continues at coordinate 144,829,914 of CM053772.1, forward strand.
AAATTACAAAACTAAGAGCCATTCTTCAACTGATAAATGGTTGAAAAAATAAGTAGGCAGTTTTAAGATGAAAAATCCAGCTTATCAATAACCGTATATAAATGCTCTATATTACTAATAATAAGAGAAATACAAATTAAAGCACCTCTAAGGTACTATATCAGATTGGCCAAGATGATAAAGAAAAAGGAAAATGGTTAATGTGGGAGGGAATGTAAGAAAATAAGCAGAGTAAAGTACTCTTGATGGAGCTGTGAATTATTCTGGAAAGTAATTTGGAAGTATGTCCAAAGTATGTCCAAAAACTGTGCATCCTATTTGACTCAACAATAGTAGCATTACATGTAAGAGATCCAAAAAAGAAGAAAAAGATATATATATATATATATATATATATATATATATATATATATATATATATATATACACACATCATATACATACACATATACATATACAAAAATATTTATGGCAACTCTTGTGATTAGAAGGAATTAGAAAATAAGGAAGTATATGAATATAATAGAATTCCATTAGGCTTCAAGAAACTGTGAAGGAAATGGTTTCAGAAAAACCTGAAAAGATTTATATGAACTAAATCAAAGTGAAGCAAGCAGAGCCAAGAGAATAACTTATATGCCATATAGATATAATGACCAAGCCCAATTCCAAAGGACTCAGGATAAAATGTTACCCACCTCCATTTTGAAAAATGATGGATTCAAGGTCCAGATTGAACCATATTTTCTGCTTTCTTTTACTTTCCATTTTTGGACATAGCTGTATGGGAAATTGTTTTGCATAGTTATACATATTTTCAAGGATGTATGGAGTGTAGAAGGAAAACTAGAACCTCTGTGTGAGGGCTTACCAGGCCACTTTCGGTACTGCTCATCCACCTTTGGTGTCTCAACTGTGGCTTCAAGAAGCTATAGTATGAGTAGTGACCATATCCCAATAAAATTGTCTCAGCAGATAGGAGGATATCAATCGCAACCATGTGAAGAACTCTCCAGTAGAATGAACAGATGAGAACAATTTGATCTAGTGGAAAGGAAGGCAGCTAAAGCAGGTGCTGTGGATCACTCAGAGTGTGGTCAGACAACTAAGATGCCAAGGTCATCCACCACATCCCAGACTATGTCTTGTTGTCTTGACTTTTGTCCTGCCACTGGACTCAGTGACTGACAGACTGAGGCTGATGACTCTGAACAAAAACTGCCACACTTAAATCCAATTCATGTGCATGTCACCACCCTTGATCCTTTTTGAAAACAAAGGACAAACAACAGTAAGATATTTGTAAGGGGTTTTGTTTTACTTTCCTTCTCATTGATTATACAAAAGGAAGGAGAGAAGGAAAGAACTGGAATTGAAAATAAGCTGTTAGAGCTTCAGTTTTTTTTTCCTTATCTGTAAGTTAAGGGGTTTGAACTAAAAAAAATTTAACATCCCTTCTAATTCTGTCTAGATCATTGATTCAATTAGCCTATGATTCCTGTGAATTTTTTTTAAGAGGGATCATCTGCTAATGGGAAATTTTAAATAGCATGAGATTTTTTTTAATGCCCCTTAATGGTTTATGTGAGAAAAGAAATGGCCTCAGGAATCAAAATGTTTTGGCTCTAGGTTCAGCTCTGCCAGTAACTAGCAAGTTGCTTCAGAACTTTATGCCTGTTTCATCATCAACAAATGAGAATGCTGAAATGTACAAGCTCTAGGGTTCCTTCTAGCTTAAACATTCAATCATTCTTTTGGTACTTTTTATGTCCATAACAGGGCTAAATCACTGGGATAGATCTCCATGGGAAACCCTAATGAAAGGTGAATTTGAAAAAGGAGAAAGTCATCAAGATGAGTCAGAAAAAAAAAATCAGCTCCCTGTCTGATTCTCTTGACAAAGAGAATCTTACATCATCTTCTGGTGTTCATGCATAGAAAATCCATCATGAGATTATGGGCAAAACATATCCAGTCCCCCTAATAAGGCCCAAGGTTTTATTTATTCTTCTACCCTAGGATGTGACTGACCTTTTGAAATAATAAAAGAGAACACATTCCCTCTACTTACAAGCCTGACATTATTTCACAGAAAGATATGGAGTCTTCACCAGCTTCCTCATCTTGAGGAAGCAACAGCAAGGAACGCAGAGGCATTAATTATTGTCCTTGTAAGGCAACATGATATTGAGGAAAGAACAAGAACTATGAAGTCAGAGCTGGGTTCAAATCCCGCCTTTGACGTTTGTTACCTTTGTAACTTTGGACAAGTCACTTGGCCTCCCTGAGATCAGTATTCAAATGAAGCAGTTAGACAAGATGACTTCTGGGGTACCTTACAAGTCTAGATCTATGAGCCTGGAGTCCCATAATCCTAAGTATGACTGCTTTAGAACAAGATACTCTACCATTTCCAGGTTCCTTCTCCCTTCACTCAATTCTAAAAATAATGTTCTTCATGACTGAAAAAATCATCAAGGATTCTAGAAAGATAAACAAAAACTTCAGTCAAGCTCCCTACCATATATCATAATTATAGTTAGTAGAGGATCATCTAGCTCAACCACTCCATTCAACCACACTACTTTGTCCATATGTCAATCCTTTCACAAGGATTTTAGTATCTGACCCAAGGTCTACATCTCCATCCTAACATGGGTTCTCATCTTCAAGGACTTCAATGTTCATTGTTGACCTACCAGTTCATCTATCTCTCCAAATCTCATAGCTTCCACTACAGGTAGTCACACCTTAGACCTCAAAATCATCCCATAAACAACTTGCATTGTATTAAGACTCCGGCATTCTTTCTCCAGCCAAAATCTCTTTTCTTCAATTTCTCTCTCTGCCTGATTCTTCAAAACCTATTCTTTATCCTTACTACAACCCTCAGTTCCTCATCATTTGACTTTACAAGTTGGTCATAGTCTTAACCCTATAGTTTACAAACTGAGAAAAGGTTTCTTCTCTTCTACTTTATTTTTTGTCTTCCTAGGTTTTTCATCATTCATGTCATGCAACTTCTCGATGCTGGGACACCCCGATATTGTTTTTCTCTATCCTTACTTTCAAGCTACCAAAGGCTGTGAAAAAAGTCAAAGTTGAGACATTCAGTGCCCATATTTTATCTATCATTTCATCTAACTCCATCTATTCAGTTTTTGGAATAAAATGAAAACCAGAAGTCAAATGGAAGTGTTAGATAATTGGAAGGATATGTTACTAATTCTCCAAGAAGGGCCTATAAAAGAAGTGGTGGTATTAATTGATCATTTCCCCAAAGTCCACTCATGAGAAACTTGGTTACTTTATCTTGAAGTAGTATAAATAATAACTAACATATAAAAACTTTAGGATTTGCAAATACATATGGATGTATATCCCCTATTTGATCCTCATAACAGCCCTGTACGGTATGTGTATGTTATTGTTTCTATTTCACAGATAACCTAAAGATTAAAGAGATTAGCTGACTTGCCCAGGATTACACAGCTAATTAGTGTATGGTGCAGGATTGTAATTTAGTTCTTTTTCACACTAAGTGCAACACTCTGTCCAAGTATTCATGATGAGAATAAGCAAAATGAGTATAGCTGACATATATGTTCCCATTACCTTCTTCCCAGAATGATGAGCTATAGAAATTGTACCATGGATTTGACAGATCCTCTCAACTAATGCAGGATATACTTTGATATTCACTGATGTCAGTTCATAAGTGGGCACTTATGAAGGATAAAAACAAAATTTCAAGTTGGAAAACAGGGTTCAGTTTTAACAAGTCAAAGGCAAGAGGCTTGTAAATCACTAAGAAACCAATATATCACAATGCTTTCTTCAATGAGACAGATGATGAGGTGCTGGACATAGTTGCAATGTGATTCAACGATTTCACAAAAATATGAAATTAATCACCTCTTCATATACAGAAAACCTCTGTTTACTGAGGTCAAATCATATCTGTGTCACCTGTTTGTGCAGCACCAGACCAAGTAGTGAGGAAAAGGTGAAAAACAAAATCACATTTGAATAAAGGATAATGATGGAAACATACTGTATAAAACTGCAAGAATTTCAAACAATCTGTCAATACAAAAAATTGGGAAATATAAAAAGTCATATACATGAATAGTGATTATTACCATTCCTCTAAAAAGTTTTTACAAATGTAAACTGGGTGGCACAACAAGAAAGCCAATTTCTGCCTCCTCCTACCCCACAACCCTGCAAAAAAAAAAAAAAGCAAGAATTCTCTTATCCTGCAAATTCTTCATTTCTTTGTCAAGTAAAAAAACATAGCAGATAAGAGTGATGCCAATTTATAACATAAACTCATTTATGAAACATTATGTGGCAAGATGCCCGCAATTAAAAACAATATCACCTCACAAAACCAAGAAAAATTAAATGGAAGAAAAAAAATAAATTGTCAGAAAGCTGACCATGATCACCAACCTAGCCACTGAAAAGAAGAAAGTCATCATATACTACAAAACATCTACTGTTGTGGTAGCTAAGAATTGGAAACAAAATAGATACCCATTGACCAAATGGCTAAACAAATTGTGGAACATGATGTAATGGAATGTTATTGTGTTGTAAGAAATAATGTGTGTGATGAATACAGAGCTACATTGAAGGATCTACATGAACTGATGAAGAGTGAAGTATGCACAGCTAAGAAAACCATACACACAATAGCTACCATGATGAAAATTGAGAAAACAACCAAACAACAAAAACAATTGAAAGTGAATGTCAGAAAATTATAGCAGGATTCAAATGAAGAGATATGAAAGAATACTCCCAACTGACTCGGGAAGTCCAGAGGTGTTACACATTGCAAATATTTTCAGACTTTTTCAATGTATTGATCAGTTGGACTAATTTTTTTTTCTCCCTCTAAAAATGATATTATCATTTGCGATGAGTCTAAGAGAGAGAAGGAAGATAAAATAACTGAGATGATGTAAGAAATAGATAACATCAATAAAAATTTGTTTTTTATAAAATCCTATGGCAGCTTCTGTGAAGTACCACAATGGCTCCCAGTCTTCTTCTTGCTGTGGTCTAAAGAGCATCCTATTTATTTATTTCTGCAGTGACTGAGATCCAGTTATATCTTAAATGAAGCCTAGGTATACATATTTTCCCTCAGCTGCTCACTTCCAGAGGCCCTCCTGTGTCCCCCATGTGCCCCTACTCTTATTGCCCTATGTCCTGCATATTTTGCTTTGTTTAAGCCTTAGCTCTTCTTTTGAGTTATTTTTTTTTAAATTTGCATCATTCCTCTGTCTTTTTTGTGAAAACCTATAAGCCCTCAAACTATAAGAACATACACGGATACAATCCACACAGGAAAAGCTAAAAGGATGAAAGATGAAATGCATCCTTCAGATTGTAACAGAAGTCCAGGCCATTGAATTAGTACACACACCACCAGTAAGTACACACAGATAAGCATAGCAAATGGAAAAGGAGGTGGACCCAAATTTAGTTAGAAGGAAGAGAGTGATCAGGATTACATTTGGGAAATAGCACCATTTTTAATGCATGTGAAATAAAGATATTTTAAATTATCTTTATGATTTTTGTTTTAACATTACAAACATTTCTAGAGATATTTCCTCCCTCAAAATTAACCTCTTTCAACAAGAAAAGCAGTTAAGAAAAAAATTAATAAAGTAACCCCTTCTGCCAGTGGAAGGAAAAATTAAAGAGTTTTTTTTTTATGAGAATAAATGGCAGATCAGGGAAAGAAGAAATAGATCATGAAATTTGGAAACAGATCACAAGCCTGAACTCAGGTGGGATATGAGTAGAAGACACTGATCAAATTATTTGTGCTTTCTCTCTCTTTCCCTCTCTCTCCCAATGTCTCTCTCTCCCTCCCTCTTTTCCTCCCTCTCTCTCTCTCTCTCTCTCTCTCTCTCTCTCTCTCTCTCTCTCTCTCTCTCTTTCTCTCTCTCTCATCCTCCCTTCTTTCCTTCTACCTCTTCTCTCCTTTCTCTCTGTCTACTGTGTCTCTTACCTCTCTTTTTCTCTCTCCTCTCTCTTTCTCTATCTCTCTAGCTACGTTTCCCTCTTTTTTCTTCTATGTCTCTCTGTCTCTGTCTCACTCCCTCTCTCTCTTTTTCTCTGTTTGCCCCTACCCCTCTCCTTCTGTCCTCCCACTCTCTGATAAAAGTAAAATATCTACTACTTTCCTGATTTGCTTTAAAATTCATCTCCTTCTTTACAAAGGAAGAGGAATCAACAAGGTGAAATTCTCTTTTGTACTTGATTTTCACTAACAAGGACGAACTGGTTTTGGGGATGGAAATGTTGGGAATTGATCAATAGATGGGCATTTAATAAACACATACTCACAGACACTGAGAATGCAAAGTCAAAACAAATTGGTCTGTATTCACAATGGAAGAGGTAGATTTTATGAGAGTAAAAACAAATATCTGCTGACAAGTATCCTAGGTGCTGAGAAAGCAGATTTCAAAGAATGCAAAGGAAATATGAGTAGGATCCCTGGGACAAAAGTTCTTTTGGAGAAGTCAGCATGAGAGATAGGAAAAACTGAAGAATGAAATTCTGGGGACACAAAGAAAAACAATTCCAATGAGGAAGAAATAAGCATTATCTGAAGAGGCCAGAGCTGCTGCATAGCAAATTTTCCAACCTAGATTTTTTAAATATATGCAGAAGAGATGAAAGCAGTGTCAGGTAACATGATTAATTTAAGAATGTGGCATGAGCCTAAAGAAATTGTCAGTAGTCCTAAAGCTCAAAATGAGCTGAAGAGGATAAAGAAATCTTAGGACAACAAAAAGTGTTTGTTGTTCTTCTTTAAGCTCTGTTGGAGGAAAGAGGAGGATCAAAGTAGAGATAGGACCACTGTTTGGGCTGGCTGTGATGATAAATGACAATGAGACAAAGAAGACTTATTCAATACTTCTTTTGTTTCTGCTTTCTCAGGCCAAGGAAATGGACTTTGCATTGGAAATAACAAAGCAAAAATGGAGGTCAGACTATAGATATTTAAGCTAAGTAGAGAGAAGATTAGAGAGCACTTTGTTGCATTTGATGAATTGGATTCCAGGTACTCAGATGAAGTACATTTTTATGTACTGTAAAAAGTGACATACTTGGGATTGTAGAGTTACTGAAGGATCATAGAGAATGGAAAAGATACTACGTTCCTGAAGAAGGGAAATGTCCTTCCAATTAAAAAAAAAAATAAGTAGAAATAAAGCCTGCAAACTATAAGCCATCAATTTCTGGGAAAATTTTAGATTAAGTCATTAAAGATATGGTTAGGAAACATCTCAAAAAGGAAAGACTGACTACAAAGGACAAACATGGCTGCATCAAAAACAGGTCATGCTCAGAATAACCTTCCCTTTTTTGACAGTATTATTAAACTACGAGATCAGAAAATGTTATAGAGGTAGTTTACCAAGATTTTAGCAAAGCTAAATTTTTTCATACTACTCTTATGGAAAAGGATGAGATAATAATAGAATTAGTCAGATTTACCACCAATTGAATGTCTAGACTCAAGTGACAGCTATTAAACATCTAGGCTGAAATAGTTTAATGATAACTTGACAGTTTGAAGTCTCCCAAGGAGTACCTCAAAGAAGTGCTTTCCTGTTTAATGTTTTTTTTATTAATGACTTGAATAAAGTCATAAATGATATGATTATCAAATTTAAAGATGAAAACCAGAGGAGGATGATAGTATAATATGGAGTTGGGCTCCCAAAAGAGTTTGACAGACTAAGGCCCTGGGTTGGATTGAATTAGTTAAAAAAACAAGAAGAATAAATATAAAAGCTTAGACTTGGGTTTAAAAAAATTAACTTCACAAGATGGAAAAGGCATGATTAGATAGAAATTTGACTTCAAAAGATCAGAAAGTATTCATAGACTGCTATTTAGGATTTATATAGTACTTCAAGGTTTGCAAAGTTTAAATCACAATTTTACAAATATTGATGAAGATTAACTCACTTTATCCTCATAACAATATTATTCACATTTTATAGATGAGGACATTGAGACAGAGAGGTTAAGTGACTTGTCCAGGATCACACAGCTTGTAAGTGCCTGAAGCCAGATTTGAATGTGGGACTTCCCGATTCCAGGTAGAGAACTCAATCCATCAAGTATAGTTATGTGCCAACAATTCTTATAGATTGTAAGCTTCTGGAAAGGAGGAATTGTTTCATTTTTGTCTTTGTAAAATCAAGGACTACTCTAATACTTGTCACAGAGAAAGTGTTGAATAAATACCTGTTGATTGACTGATCGATTGATTACTTGGAGGTACATTCCAGGAATAAGAAAGTGAAAGCTACTCTGCCCTCTGTTCTGGAGAAACCACTTCAGGAAAGCACAGTTTAGGAAAGATGAAGATAACGTTACAGAGTACCCAGAGGAATGCAATCAGGAGTGTGAAGGACCTAGAGTTGGGAATTAAGGGTTTTAGCTTAAAGAAGAATAACTAAAAGGGCATGAACCTTGTGTTCAAGAATGTGAAGGGCTGACAGGTGGAAGAAGGATTAGGTCTGTTCTCTTTGACCCCATAAGATCAGAATCTATGAGTGGAAGTTGCAAAATAGTAAAATTGGGTTGATGACAAGAAAAAAACCCTAATAATCCAAGATTTTCCAAGGTAGAATTAGTCTACATAACATTGGGTTCCCTGTCATTACAGTTTTTCAAGCTGTAGTTTTTCAAATTTTTCAATTCTAGATAACCACTCCTCAGATACATTATAGTAGGGATTTTTTTTCTGGTACGGGTTGAACTAGACTGCAACTTAGATACCTTCCAACCCTACAATTCTGTGATTTGGTGACAGAATAGCCTCTTTGAAACCCAATTTGTACTGAGAACTTTAAACTGCTAAAACTGAACATGTGCAAACACTAATGGAAATTGGACCCCATAGCATAAAATATTGAGAAAATTGTTCATTCATCAGGAATGAGGAATGGATAATAAAGGTCATTCACAAAGACATCATGGAGGAATGGATAAAGAGATGGCCTTGGATTCAAAAAGACCTGATTTCAAGACCTATCTCTGACAAATACTTTCAGTGTCACCTGGGGAAAGTCATTTAATCTCTCAGAGAGTCCCCAGGCAACTCTCTAGTAAATTGTGGTTCCCATATTAATCTGCAATTCCTCATTGGGAATACCTTAAATAATGGAATCACAGTTCTGGTCCAAATAATAAAAGTAGGCAGATACTAGGCATAGACCATCATCTTATCTTGTATCTTGTATGCAAAGGTAAAGTATGACATCATAAACAAATTAGTGGAGCATGGAAGAAGCTGCCTGTCAGATCTATGAACAGGGAAGAATTCATGACAAAGCAAAAGATAAAAAGATTCACAGGAAGTTAAATGGATAATTTTGATTACATAAAATCTGAAGTTTTTATACAAAAAAGCACTTATAATTCAAATAAAAATGGAAAATTGGTAAAGTAATCTTCACAGCAGTTATCTCAGATAAAAGTCTCACTTTACAAACATAATAAATTTCTAAATATATAAAGAATTGAACCAAATTTGCAAGAATTAGAACTATTCCCTTACAGAAAGATGGTTAAGAGATATGAAGAGGCAGTTTCCAGAGAAAGAAATGAAAACCATCAATACTGACATGAAAAAATGCTCTGAATAACTAATAACAAGGGAAATGAAAATTAAAAACAACCCTGAATCTCATATCTATCAGATTGTCTGAGATGAAAGAGAAAAGAAAATGAGAAATGCTGAAGTGGGGTATAGGGAATTAGGGGCACTAATTGGTTGCAATTGGTTGGTAAGGTTGCAAACTAGTTCAACCATTGTGGACAGCAATTTGGAACTATATCCAAATGATATACACTGTACATATTCTTTGACTCAGCAATACTGTTACTAGGTCTTTATCCTTAAAGAGATGAAAAGAAAAGAGAAAGGTTTTATGTGTACAAAACCATTTATAGTGGGCATTTTTGAAATGGCAAAGAATTAAAAACTGAGGGGATACATCTCAATTGGGGAATAGCTAAACAAGCTATGGTGAATGAATGTCATAGAATACTATTGTGCTATAAGAAATGGTGAAGGTAATGATCCAGAAGAAAACTTAGGAAGACTTACGTGAACTGGTGCAAAGTGAAGTGAGTAGAACCAGAAAAATATGCACAGTGACAGCAGCATTGTAACAGTGATCAACTCTGAAAGGTTTGGCTACTCTGACCAGCATAATGAACCACAATAATTTCAGAGGATTCATGATGAAAGGTGTTATTTATAAGTGATGAACTCTGAGTATAAACTGAAGTATTTTTGTTTTTTCTTCATGTTTAGAACATGGCTAATGCAGACATAAGTTTTGTATGACTTCATATATGAAACAAGTACTATATTTCTTGACTTCTCAATGGGTAGGAGCAGGGAGGGAGGGAGAGAATTTGGAACATAAAATTGGATTTTAAAAAATAATAAGAAAACACATTTTTTCAAAGGTGTACAAAGTACCTTTTTCATCACAATAAGCCAATAAGCATTTATTAAGCATTTACTATGTACTAGGCAGTATGTTGAGTGCTGTGGATAGTACCAATGTTTGCTCCCTAATGCAAGAAATCAAAAAGAATTTATTAAGTTCTTAGTATATGCCAAGAAATCCAACTTGTCTCCCCCTCTCTCAGGTCCAGTTCCTCAAGAATGTCCACACTGTTTGATGCAGCCAATTATTGAGGTTCACTTTCTCCCCTCTTTTCACTTCATGTGTCATTCCCAGACCCAAAGACCTTTATGATTTCAAATGAAGTTTCAAGCACAAACAAGACAAAAGAGAACAAATTGGAAAATCAATCCCCTGATAATAAATGATTTTCAAAAATTAATTTGAGTAATAATCATATGATTATAAAACATATCCACTCAGGAGAAAAGTGGGAGAGGGGAAATGGTTTGTTTGGGGGAAGGGAACTGTCTTTATTTATTCTCAACCACACAAAGCACAACCTCTGTTGACTGTAAGGAGGAGTCTTGAATATGTGTCTTCTCTAAATAAGCATAGTCAAAGGTTGCGGTTTCCCTAGCAACAGATGACTTCTTTCTATTTTTTCTTAGGGAAAAAGAAATGTACTCTGGCTTCTCAAAGAGCTTTTCATCCAAGATATCAAAGCATTCTGTGGACAAATTGTCACACCGCCCCTGTGAAGTAGATAATTAGTATCCCCATACTCCCCCATTTTCTAGATGAGGAATGGAGTGAACAGGATGAACCCCAGTCCCAACAACCTGCATTGATTACAGCAAGAAGAAGGAATTGTCCTCTTTTTTCCTACTTTTACTAGGGGAATGGAAGCTGAATCAAAGACACTGTAAGGAAAGACACTAGATGAAATGGTACTATTAGATCAACAGAAATGAGGGGTGGTGGAAAGAAAGGGAAGAGCAACGCCAATATCAAATTCAGCAAACGTTTAGTCTGGGCAAAGTATTGTGCTGGGTGGTAGGGGAAATACAGAGTTCATCTAAGACAAGGAAGGAAGGAAGGAAGGAAAGGAAAGAGGGAAGGAGGGAAAATGGAGGGATGGAGGAAGGGAGGGAGGAAATAAACATTTATGTAGTGCCTACTATCTGCCAGGTCCAGTGTTAAGCACTTTACAAATATTTTCTCATGAGATTCACAACATCAGTGAGAGGTAGGAGATGTTATCACATCCATTTTACAGAAAAGGAAACTGAGGCAAACACAAGTTAAGTTACTTGTCCAGAGTCATACAGCTATTAAGTTCCTGAAGCTAGATTTGAACTCAAGTCTTCCTAACTCCATGCCCAGTGCACTGTGCCACCTAGCTGTCTCAAAGAAAGCATTATGTGATATCTTTCTGATGAGATATAGACTCTGGGAACTTCTCCTTGTACTCTCCTTGAATCTCCCCATTTAATCTGGCAGTCTCTTGAGGCCCATAAGTTTTTCATTATCTCTATGCCCAAATCTCTATTATACTTCCCACTCTTGATCCTATGAAATTCCCATTCTCCAGGCTACTGGCCACTCCCATCAAGATCCTCCCCTAGATTCAATTTTTATTCACCCCAGGGTACTGGTAATTCCCATCAAGACCTCTAGACACCCTAGGCTATTGACCAGTACTATTAATACCATCCCCGGGACCCCTAGACTACTAGATCACCCTCAGATCCCTCCCACAGTCTTTATGTATATAAGATCCTTCTTGTCTCCATGAATGTGCTCAGATTCAGTCTAGCTCAGCCTCAATCTTGCTCAGATTGTATCTGACCCTCTCTTTAATACAAGTATTACAAATGGTTAGGCTCTTTAAGAGTCAACCCAATATAGTGAATCTTTAATAAATTTTGTTTTACTTTGACTAAAAGAAGGCTTGGGTCAAATTTATTCAAGCAGGACCCCACATGTTGGAATTTTGAGGTCCCCAGCACCCTGAACCTCAATATTTCTAAGACATTTTTCTAAATCAATCAATCAGTATTTTGCAGGCATTGTATCAAATTCTGAGGATGCAAAGAAAAATTTAAATTGGTTCCTGCCCACAAGAAGCTTATATCCTAGAGGGGTAGAAAACATGTCTACAAACAGGTATATCCAAATTACAAACAGAACGATATATTTTGACACAGTTAAGTCATAAAGGTCCAGCTGGTGATTGAGAAAAGATTGGAAAAATCTCAACAGTGTATCCCAATACTGGATTGGAAAGGACCATATTACCATATATACCCTTCTCATTTTACAAAGGAAAATGCTGAGGGCAAGAGACTTACCTAATAAAAACCAAATCTTTCATTGCCCTCTTTGGTCCCAAGTAGTTGTGTTCCCCTCCCCAACCTAGTTCTTCTGTGTCTATGCCATTTAAGTATTTTGGGGTCCTTGTTTGTACACATGACTCCAGATCTAACCTAGGCTAGAGTCATAGAAGAAATCCAGATAAGAGCATCAGAATTGTTAAGAGTCTTACTCTTTGGGAGAGGGGAGCACTTTAATACGTTGTTTCCTATTGCATGTTTGTATGTCTAATGTTGCTGGTACGTGGTTTTCACTGACCCTGGCTATAGAATGCTCTCTTTTCTTGGCTTCATTGGACTCCTTCAAGACTCCAGTCAAATTCCATTTCTTTCAAAAGGCTTGGAATATAGTAAGCACTTAATAAGTCTTTTCTGACTATTGACTGACACGTTAACTTTGAGACCCTGGGCAAATCACCAAATCTCTTTCAGTTTCTTCATCTGCAAAATGAAGGGAGGGACAAGTCAAGGAGATCATCTTAAGATCAGAGGATCATGTAGTTAAATATAAAAGAATCCTCAGAGATCATCTCATCCAACCTCCTTCATTTTACAGATGAGGAACCTGAAGAAGGCCCAGATTAATAACTCAGTAATTTGGCAAAGTTACCTAGGGTTGTCCCTGATTATTTCCAATCAATTTCCATTTTCTGCAGGATGGTCTATACCTAGAGCCATTTAGTTTGGAGTGAACTGACTACTCCAGTTGTTAAATTTTCAGTGTGCACATTTACACTTCAGAGATGCTACAAACCCTACTTTATTTTTCTTTCTAGACTTAAGAAAGTATAAAGAAAATTTTAATAATTCAGATTAAACTTAAAAGCATATGTTGCATTTTTCCCCAGAGAATCATAAACATTTAACAGGATGACCCATGGTTAAAGTTTACCTTTAGCATCAGCAAAGGGCCAATGTGACATAGAATCAGAAGAACCAATGAGTCTGAGGAGCAGGGGAGGGCCATTCAAATGTGTAGCAGCCAAGGAGAAAACATTTTTATACGAAAACCGCCAGCACACAGAATAAACTCCAACTTCAGATGCCTGAAAAGGAGGAAGCCTGAGGGGGAAAGGGCAAAAGGCATTTCTATTAGAAGTAATTTTGAACCAATTGTGAAGTAAATGTGGAATTGTTTGAGGAAAAGGATGATTTATTGAGGAATCTAACTGGAGTCCTATACAAATTATGATTTAAAAAAAGAAAAAGTTGAGCTTTGAGTGAATTCATAGTTAATGAAGAAAGGGAGAACTTTATCACTGTCAAGGGCACAGAAGAAACTGCTGATCTCAGAACTTTGGATTTCAATTGTCTGATGAGTAAACGGGCAACACTAGTTGGCAGTGAAGATTCCTATAAAGCCTGAACTAAATAGGTACATAGAGGAAAGGCGAGGATATAACCTTGTGCATCCATGAATGATTTATTTCATGGAAGGGCAAACTCAGTCGGGCCCCAGATGTCTTTCAAAGCTTTGCTACTTATAATGAACTTCTCATCTGAGCTAAGTGTGAATAATGTGACCAGGTGGTTTCTAAAACTTTGATGAAATAGACCTCTATTTAATACTGTTTCCTGAGCAATAGAATATCATACAGTGTCTGTATGTGTGTGTGTGTGTATGTGTGGTGCATATGGTGCATGTGTGTGTGTGTGTATGTGTGGTGCGTGTGTGTGTGTGTGTGAGAGAGAGAGAGAGAGAGAGAGAGAGAGAGAGAGAGAGAGAATCTCTAGGAGTAAAATCTTATTACAACCAGAACTTCTACTGCACTGTGAAAGGAAATAAGCTTCTACCCTTGCATGATCAGTCTCAAGGGAACCTGGCTTTTTACCTCTTTCTCAAGGTCTAGGTCTATTTAAATGCCTAGAGAATCAGTTAAGGAACTAGTTTTTAAAATACATTTCATCAGGACAAGGTACATAATCATCTTATTTTTAAAATAAATTTTGATATCTTGTGTTTGTTCAATCATCATTTTTTTTCCAACATCCATTCCTCTCTCTTCAGCCAGAAACTAAAAAAAAAGTAGTGAAAATGTCTGAAAACTGTTAAATATTTAATGGTGCATATTTGCTTTAAAATGGATGATATAGTATAGAGTACAATTCATATGAAATTATTTGACCATAATTTCTTAACATTATGAAATTGTATTTTAATAAATAGTTTACACTGAAGGTAAGTCTTTGAGCCAACTTAGCAGTAATAAACCTCAGATTCCAATTTTGCCTTAGAGGTTAATAGGCAACACAAAAGGGGATTACAGTGATCAGAACTTCTCTGGGGTCTTGAGTGAATATCATGTACTCCCTGTATGTGTGAAAGTCCAGAATGTGGTTATTCTTAAATTATAAAGGAAGGGTAAATAAAATGTCCATATGTGCTCAGTGTTAACTGTTTTTGAAACGTGAAAAAAATAATAATTTAGTCCTAAGTTGTGATTAATGAAATTTTGCTGTTTGAGGTAAAATCTCTTGGCATTGTAATTTGATATGATTCTAAGTTTTTATTTCAGATATAATTGTCTGAATTGTCATGAAACCAGTAGTCCACCATTCAAGGAGAATGCCAAGTGCTATCCAAAGGGAGTGCAACCTCAGAACTGCTACAGGTGAGTGTCTATCTCTAAGAAAAGTTACGAAGATGGCCTTGCATAGGCAAAGGTAAGATCCTCTTGACTCAGTTTCCCATTGTATTATTTCCTTACAAACCACCTAGTTAATTTTGTGTCTGGCTATGATACCCTATAATAATGTGAAATTCTGTTATGGGATGTGTTGTCAGCTATGACTCTTGCCTGGGATCAAAAAGAATGAAGGGAATTTTTCTCCTATTGTGGTTTGTGTCACATCAATTTGAACCCTTGAAGGAATAGCCTTGATATTGCCAGAACCAGGTCCCTCCTTTTTCTTTCATACCATATTTCTATTAACAAGGTAGACAAAGAGTGGAAGTTTTGTAGTTGCAATACTAAATCTATTCATTAATAGATTAATGCTAAAACATCTGAGTTGCTATAATCAGATGCAAGTATATATACAAATATGTATATGTATTTGATTAGCTTCCAAATATGTCTAAAAGGATATACAAGATGGGGTCTGTTTATATAATAAGTTTTCAAAATTAAATTAAGATTTTTACATAAAAAATTGCTTTAATGATAAAAAAAGAAAAATAAAACTTTAAATCATGTCTTTTTTTTCTTATTTTGAAGTCCCTGTCTGATAATATTAAGAGACAGAACGGTTCATTTTACAAGTCAGGACATTATAGATTTTTTTTTAAAGATTCTTCCTTCATTTTCTTAGTGGCATTGTATATATCAGGTACAGAATTTAGGTAAAGATATAAAAACAAGTGGTATGTAAAAGATTTTAAATTTTCTGAAGTTTCAGGTGAATTATATGTTTTTCATTATTTGTTCCTCTTATAGCTCTGCTGTTCAATAAAATTAGATTCAGAAGGTTTGAGTTATTTTTCACCACATAAACTAATTACTGAAAAAGCAAATTTAGAAAGTTATACTAAATTGTATTGAGACTTGTTACTAGTAGGTTTTAGTACAATTACCTAGAAATCTCTGAAACTGAGTTGCTACCAGAGAAGCAGATCTGCTAGAGGCTAGTAACTTTGAAAGCTTCCCTGAGGATGAGGTCTATTCCAAAATTCCAAAGGAAGATATACTCCAAGACCAGACAACTACATGAAATATCTGAGAATCAAGATAAAATGTGCTGATGGGAGAAGCCAAGATGGCAGAATAGAAAGATTCACATATGCTACCTCCGAACCCACACCCCATAAATTACCTGTTAAAAGGAACTCCCAACAAATTCTGGAGCAGGGGAAGCCGCAGAACAACGGAGTGGAGGAGATTTCTGTTCCAGAGAGCCCTGAAAAACCAATCTCAAAGGTCCATCACGCACCAGACCCAGAGCAGAGCCCAGCCCAGCACTGGCCACGCGGCCCCAAGAGGAGCAGATCCGAGCAGGCTTCAGGGATGGAATCTCCAGCGGCTGGGAAAGTCCTTCTGCCCACAGGGACACAGGTTAGTGAGAGAGGCTTCTGGACTGGCCGAGAGGGGAGTGGGATGTCTCCATAACTCAGGCCCCCTCGGGAGGCCACAGCAGAGGCAGTGGTATACAGGGGCTACCAGAGCAGGCAAGAGATGGGCCCCATTATTGAAGGTCTCCACATAAACCTCCTAAGGGAACTGAGCCCGGGAGGCAGCCCTTCCCCAACCTGAGAACCTGATTTTAATCTTATCCTGAGTAGCAGCTGTGCCCCGCCCCCCCCCCCCCCCCCCCCCCCCCCCGCTGAAAGCCCTGAGGCTGGGGAGCAGCATTTAAATCTCAGACCCCAAGCACTAGCTGGGCAGATCTGGGGGGGCGGGGTGGAGAGGAATCTGAGAAGTCAAATAACTGTCTGGGAAAATACCCAGAAAAGGGAATAAAAATAAGACCATAGAAGGTTACTTTCTTGGTGACCAGATGTTTCCTCCTTTCCGTTCTGATGAGGAAGAACAATGCTTCCCATCAGGTAAAGACATAGGAGCCAAGGCCTCTGTATCCCAAACATCTGAAATAAACATCCAATGGCTCAGGCCATGGAAGAGCTCAAAAAGGATTTTGAAAATCAAGTTAGAACAGGTGGAGGAAAAACTGGGAAGAGAAATGAGAGAGATGCAAGAAAAGCATGAAAAACGGGTCAATACCTTGATAAAGGAGACCCAAAAAAATGCTGAAGAAAATAACACTTTGAAAAATAGGCTAACTCAATTGGCAAAAGAGGTTCAAAAAGCCAATGAAGAGAAGAATGCTTTCAAAAGCAGAATTAGCCAAATGGAAAAGGAGGTTCAAAAGCTCACTGAAGAAAATAGTTCTCTCAAAATCAGAATGGAACAGATAGAGGCTAATGATTTTCTGAGAAACCAAGAAATCACAAAACAAAACC
>CM053772.1:144848214-144868661 GCA_028658325.1 Potorous gilbertii
GATCAAAAGAGAGAATAGAAACAATGGGGGGAAGAATAGGATGGAGGGAAATACAGTTAATCTTACACAACACGACTATTATGGAAGTCATTTGCAAAACTACACAGATATGGCCTACATTGAATTGCCTGCCTTCCCAAAGGGAATGGGTGGGGAGGGAGGGATGGGGAGAAGTTGGAACTTAAAGTTTTAGGAACAACTGTTGAGTATTGTTCTTGCTTGTAGGAAATAAGAAATACAGGTAATGGGGAATAGAAAGTTATCTGGCCCTACAGGACAAAAGAGAAGATGGGGACAAGGGAAGGGAGGGATGATAGAAGAGAGGGCAGATTGGTGATAGGGGACATTAGAATGCTCGGTGTATTGGGATGGGGGAAGGGGACAAATGGGACAAAAATTTGGAACCCAAAATTTTGTGAAAATGAATGTAAAAAGTTAAATAAATACATTTATATTAAAAAAAACCAAAAGATAAAATGTGCTGATCAACTTAAGACTGAGAGAGTGTTACCAGGTTACAAGGAGGCTTGATGTGATTTAACATCAATTATCATTATTGTATTCCTTTGGCTTTTTGTTTTATGGTGTTTGTGTTCATGGCGTCTCCTCTCTCAGGCTGCTAAGCAGCAAGCCTCTGAGTGGCTTAATTTCCACATAGAATCTGTTTAACAAGGCCTGTCTCCTTAAGGGGTGTATGAAATTACGACTGTGCTTAGCTGAATTTGTCTTCGTTATGACACTAATAGTCACAGTCACTCTAGTTTCCCACCATAACTTTAAGTCCCCTAGTTTATACCCAGCTACTTTGTTGTTCAATCATTTCAATCATGTCCGATTCTTTGTGACCTCATTTTGAGGGTTTTCTTACCAAAGATACTGTAGTAGCTCACCATTTCCTTCTCCAGCCCATTTTACAGATGAGGAAAATAAAACAGAGTTAAATGACTTGGTCACGTAGCTATTAAATGCCGGTCAGGTTTGAACTCATGAAGATGAGTCTTCCTGATTGCAAGCCAACCGTACCACCTAACTGCCCCCTTATATCCACTAATGCTTACTCAGATTGATTCGGCAATAGCAGCAGAGACTAGGATGATGCAGCTGAGGACATAGATCTGATTGGGATCCTGCACCCAGTTTATCTTCTTGTTTGAAATGTGGGACAATCAGATTGCTTAAGGAGCTGAGCACTAACCTCAGCTCTTCACAATGATGTGATCCAGTCAAAATATCTTGGACCTTAAGTAGATGACACTTGCTGTAGTCTATACGAGCCATTCCTGATGGGAATCCCAGTGAGTCCAGTGGGTGCTCCCCCCCACTTCCTGTTTATTAACTTTCAACTTCCTCTTCCTGAGTTTTGCCTCTTTAATCAGGGGAAGGCCCAAACATGGAATTTTCCTTTTTTATATAACAAATAATATTTTTAAAAGAAAAGTCTGCAAACATATGCAAAGTTTCACACCTACAAACCTTCCCTCAAAATAGTGGGGTGGGGTGTTCTCTCATATTTGTATTCTGATGGTTTTTCAGATGTTCTAACCCTTGTGTCTACTATTCTCTTGACTCTGCTTACCTCATTCTGCACCAGATACTTTAACTTTTTCCACACTTCTCTGTATTCATCATGTATATTATTTCTTACAGCATAATAATATTCCATGACATTTGTGTACCAGCTACTCTGTTTCCAGTTCTTTGCTACCATCAAAAAAAATGTTGTCATAAATATTTTGGGAGGAGCTAGTTGGCACAATGGAGAGCATGCAGAACCTGTGTATTGTTAATGTATTTTTGCTTAAGGGAAGATCTTTCCCATCCATGAATAGGCCCATGTGACTGGCTTAAGTCGCACAGAAGCCTCAGTCACATGGAGCCTGTGGTGGGAGGAATTTGCTGAATGGGTGGAACATGAAGAGGTGGAGCTGGAGCAGAGTTGAGAGAAAATTGATCAGTGTAGTCAGAGCTAGGAAGGATGCAGGCAAGCCTGCAGGTGGCTCTGAGTGTGAGAAGGACATTTATTTAGTTTAAAGGAAGGTGTTTGTGATTTATTTAAGAGAGCTGGTTTGTGGGAAGTCTATCAGGAGGAAGGCTTGGGGGTGGTGTTGTTCTCTTCATTGTTATTGTGTACAGATTTTTGTTACTGTGATAGATTTGACTTTCTGATGTTTGAATAAATGCTTTTTTTCTGCCTTCCATGTGGAGAGTCTATTGTATTTCATGATTCAGAACTGCACTGGGATATTCATGGCTGCCATAGGTGCTGTGAATTTTGCGTTAGCACTGCAACCTGGAGACTCATCTTCCCAAGTTCAAATCTACCCTCAGATACTTAGAAGTTGGGTGACCTAGGTTTGTTGCAAGGTTGAAATGACTTTTTTTAAGACTTATGATTGCATTGGTTCTGGGAACTCCCGGAGAGATGAAATTATATCTACCAGTGCAGGTGGGCATTGCTCAGTAAATTATAGACATAGAGAGTTCTTGGAGCAGTAAAAGTTTATATATCTTGCCCAGGGTCACATAGGTGACTATGTGGCTACCTCTCTATCTGACCAACACAGTCTCTCAAATGAGAAAATATAAGTAAATTACTACATTATATAGGAATTAATAATGGAAGGTGGCACAATGGATAAAGGCCAGTCTTGAAACCTAACTATGTGACCCTAAATTGTTAATCTCTCAGTGGCCTACACAACTTTCTAAAATGATAAGTTCCATGTTATAAACTGGTAAAAACATAGCCATTTTTCCTCACCACTCCAATAAAGTGACAGATCAAGGAGAAGAACTCACTATCAATGATTTACTATCAGGCATAGAACATAGTTTTAACCTTCACACTTGATCAAACTATAGACAAGGTAAACACCCTCCTTTTCCAAGACTCCCTCTTTAACAAGTGCTCACTGTCTAGAATCCTCAGTGAATCAAGCAAATCCATCCATAGATTGGAATCGCCCATCTAAGTGTTACTTACTTTGTGAACAAGAATTTCTTGGGTTAAGGGGCAATGATGACCACAATTTATAATTGAGTGGCATCCAAGAAGCTATGCCATCAATATGAATTTATTAAGTCCACAGGCAAAGGATTAGTCATTTTTCAAGTCCATACACTCCAAACATCAAGAAGACAAAGAAGAATTTTTCACTTAGCTCCCGTGGTTAAGAGAGTACAGGATCTCTCTCTGTCGAATCCAATGGTCATTTTCTTTTTGATAAATTAGTCTCCAGGTAAAAGTCAGGAAAATCCTTCATCATTTTCACTTTATTTTTTTTTTTATTAAAGAACAGATTCCACAGTATAATAAATCTGATTTACATGAAAAGATTTCTAAGTGATTGCCAAGTCCTAACTAAGGCTTTGGTTTTATTAAAATTTCTATTAACTTTTTTCCACCAGTACAGCTTTTATAGATTATTTTTTACCACACTCTAAATCAAGAGGCAAATTAAATACTCAGTATTAGGTAGCCTAACAAGAACTCAGGTTACAATAATGGTGCTTTGGATGATAAAATATCTTTTGTTTTCCCCCAGGAGCTCACCTCCTTCAGAGTTGCTTGGTTAATTCTGATGAAATTGTCTAAAATAAGGTGAAATATGTTTGTGTCACCATGACCAATCCAACTGAGCAGACATTTATTAAGTACCTACTATTTTGTACCAAGTACTGTGCTAAAAACTGGAGATACAAAAAAAAAACCCCAAAAAAACGAAAACACTTTTTTACTTCCAAGAACTTACATTCTAAGAAATGTCTTCTTTTATATGACCTTGGGTAAGTCAATTCACCTCAGTGGAGTTCAGTTTCCTCAACTTTAAAATGAGGGAGGATGGGCTAGATAGATCATCATTGAGCTCCTTTCTGACTCTAATACTTTATAATTCCCTCTATGAACTGGGAAATCAAGGCAACAAGAAGCCATCTGCCGAATGCTTTCTACAAGTCAAGAAAGGGAAGTTAGGAATAATAAAAATAGCCAATATTTATATAGTGTTTTAAAGTTTGCAGAGGAGTTTGTATATATTATCTTATGAGATCCTCACAAGCTGCAATTTAAGTCCCACTTTTAGTGTTCTTCAGTCATTTCAGTCATGTCTAACTCTTCATGACCCCATTTAGAGTTTTCTTGGCAAAGACTAGGTTTTGTCATTTCCTTCTCCAGTTCATTTTACAAATGAGAAACTGGGGCAAATAGAATTAAAAGACTTGGCCAGGGTCACACCACCAGGAAGCATCTATGGTCAAATATGAACTCAGATCTTTCTGACTACCATCCAGGCATTCTATCCACTGTGCCAACTAGCTGCTCTGGTCCTGACTGAAACAGAATGTCAGTGTGACCCTGGGTAAATTATAGAGAAGATGCATCTCTTTAACAGTATGAGTTCCTGTCTGGAAGATGAAATAACTCAAAATTGATATCAATTGACTGCTTATTTTATGTGTGAAATGGGGTGGGGTGGATTAAAAACTTTAACAAAACAATCTCTACTTTCCAGATGATTCTGGGAAGATGGCAGAATAGGTCAGAAAATTCCAGGTGCTTAAGATTTCCTCCACAAAAGAGATAAAATAGCACCTTAGAACCAACAAAGCACAGGTAAGAATAAATAAGAATAGGGACACAACAGTGGTTTTCCTAGCAAAATTTGAGAAGATTAGAAGAAAAATCCAGGACTAGGTTTGGTCTCAGTGAAGTCTCTACAACTCAAGATTAAGGGCCCCTTTAACTACAAGCAGCAAGCTCTTAAACAAGTGGCAAGTCCTGAGGTTTGTGGGTTTGGGAGGCTACCTTTACTGCAGTCACAGGAACTTTTATCCTGGGGGACAGTGAGGAGAGTTGGACTTCTGAGCCCAGGAAGATTGAGGGAACTTCTGCTGATAAGGAATGCCAGACCCGGCTGTGCTGCCAAGAGCAACTTTAGGTGAAAAGAAACCAGCAGACATTCAGTAAGTGCAGAAGCAGTGGGGCAGAACGTCCCTGGCTGTGGGCACTTTCAGGAGGTTGGAGGTTTGGTTTTGGTTCCAAGCTGGAGGAGAGAACTGAAGATCTGGTGCAAGAAGCACCATCCCCCAAACCCCAGGGCTAGAGGCCATTATCACAAAAAACACACAGGCATTGGAAGGAATCCAACCATAGAAAGAACTATTATGGGGATAGAGAAGACTGGGGTTCCCCCTTCAGAGGAGGATATTGAAGTAAAGAAGCCCCTTTTATCCAAAAGAGAAACATTAAATGGTTACCTGCCCAAAAAGAATTCATAGAGGATCATTAAAAAGACTTTAAAAACCAAATGACAGAGATGGAGGAAAAACAACAACAACAAAAATAATCCAAGAAAAACAAGAAGGTTATGAAAGGAAAGTCAACCAATTAGAAAAAGAAATCCACAGTCTTAAGGAAGAAAATGACCTCTTGAAAATTAGATTTGGGCAAAGTGAAGCCAGTGAAATTATAAGAGATCAAGAAATAATTAAACAAAATAAAAATAATGAAAAATAGCAGAGAAAGTGAAACATCTTATAAGCAAAACAATAGATCTGGAGAACAGATCAAGGAGAGAAAACATGAAAATAATTGGACTAATTAAAAGCTATCATCAAAAACAATCTTGATACAATAATACAAGAAATAATTAAAGAAAATTGTCCTGAAGCATTAAAACAAGGGCAGGGGGAGTAGAAATAGAAAAAATCCATAGATCACTACTTAAAAGTTATCCTGTGAGGAAAACTCATTAGGAATACTAAAGCCTTATTCTGAAAGCCCCAGTTTAAGGATAAAATATTAAAAAGGAACAAGAATAAAACAAGTTCAATAAGAAGATATCACAATTAGAATTACACAAGAGCTGCCGCTGGAGACATTACAGGGCTGCAGGTCTTGAAACACTATAGATGGAAGAGCAAAAGAACTGGGGCTTTGGCCAAAAATATCATACTAGCAAAGTTAAGCATAATCCTGAATGAAAAAAATTAATGTTGGATCAACTGTCAAACTTTCAAGACTTTGTTAAAAACAAAAAACATAAACTTAATAGAATATTTGACATACAAGAGCCAAGAGAAACATAAGGTACATTCCAAGGACAGATCACAAGGGACTCAATAAGGATAGACTTTTTATATATGTAAAATGTGAAAGATATGTCTAAGATTCTTAGTAATAATTGGGTAGCTCATAAGAAGGATTCGGGTAAATTGAGTATAATAGGAATTTAAAAAGTAAAATCATTTAAGAACAACTAAAAAGAGCAAAATCATTTAAGAACAGCTAAAAAGAGTGATTATTTTATACAAATGAAGTGCAAGAGGAAGAATTACTACAGTGGAATTAGATGGCAGAGGACGGCTGATAGTTCGGTAAACCACTTTCCTCAGGAATGGGTTTAAGAGAGAACAATACATACATTACATATATAGAGACGGGGGAGGGAGAGAGAGAGGGAAAGAGAGGAAGAGGGGGAGAGAGAGGGAAAGAGGGAGAGGGGAAGAGAGAAGGAGAAAGAGAGAGAAAGAGAGGGAGAGGGGGAGAGAGAGGGAAAGAGAGGGAGAGGGGGAGAGAGAGAGAAAGAGAAAGGGAGAGAGAGAGAGAGGGAGGGAGAGGAAGAGAGGGAGACGGAGAGAGAAGGGTATAAAAGTCTTATAAATTTAAAAGAAATAAAATAGTAAGGGGAAAGGGAGGGGGAGAGGACAAGGGAGGGATCTTGATAGCGAAGAGTGAGGGAATATGTTATAAGGGGCTATAGAAGGGTGTTTAGATTTCAGGGAATGGGAGGATAGGGGAAGGATCTTTAGAAGGGGGTAGGCAAGTAAGAGAAGGGCATGATGGCATGTAGAAGTCAAGTAGAGGCGGCAGGAGGGATAGAAAACATGAAATATGCACAAACAGAAACAAAGATCAGGAGTAGAATTTAGGAAAGTGTATGTCTACATATATATGTATGTATGTGTATGTACATGTCTATAGCTATAGAGAAATATATACGCACTTAATTGTAGCCTTCTGGGGGGAGAGGGGTAAAAAGAAAAAGAAAACTTACTAGGAAGCAAAAGATGGATAGCTCTCAGCACAACATGTATATATTGTGCAGGCTTTCTTGAAATGAAAATTTATTATTAAATACTTTGAATCCTCTCTTATGTTCTTCTATATACATGTCCTGTTTTTTTTCCTTTCTTACTTTGTATTTAAGTTCCAATATTTAAGTTTATGATATGGTTTGTTTTTTTCTCTTCTGTACTTTTGTTCTAATATTAGAGTCTAAAATAAAATTTTAAAAAAGATCTCTACTTTCCAGGAACTTATAATGTAAGAGTGGATATGACACCTCCCCCCACAAACATACATACATAATTATAATCTAAGAAAAATATATGTGTATCAGAGGTACAAGCAAAGAATCTAGTCAAGGTGGGGACAAGTTATTATTTATTGAGGGAAAAGGTCAGGGGAAGCTTTCTTCTAGGTGGCATTTGACTAGTGCTCTAAATGAGCAAAAGTTCAACTGAAAAGAAGATAGTAGAAGGAAAGGCATTCCCAGAATGGGAAATAGGATGACCAAAGGAAAGAGAAAGGGCCTGGGAATTTGAAGTCCTGAATTCTCATCCTTGCTTTGCTGCTAATTGGTTGTGTGAGCTTCTCTGTAAAATGAGAGAATTGAACTGAAGGATCTATATTCACAGGAGCTTAGACTGGAACTCTGGTAAGTCAGAATCAGGGCTTCACATGACTTCCTGTCATTTTCTTTCTTGTTTTTTTTTGGGTGGGGGAGGGAATTGGGGTTAAGCGACTTGGCCAGGGTGACACAGCTATTAAGTGTCTGAGGCAGGATACTTCCCATTATTTTCAAATCAGTCTACTTCCACCTGACCTCCCCGCTTCCAACTCTGGTTTCTCTTTAAGGGTTGTCTTCCTCAATTAGAAGCTACTAGAGGGCAGAAGATTTCTTACTTGCCCCTAGTAATTACTTAATAAGTGCTTTTATATTCATTCTCGAATTTCCTCTAGCCCTGAATTTCTGTGTTTGCTAGCTTACCTAGAGATGGAATGTATCTACAAGTAATAATGCGGGTAAAAAGTAAAATTCCCATCTACTTGATGACAAATGTTACCGAGAGACTAGATAAAAAAGACAATAAGCATTCAGGAGAAATTTACCTATGGATAAAGAAGCTTACTTGTTCACGTGACTGTAGGTGAGTCATTTCATCTGTCTGAGTGTCCCTCTTCTCATCGCAAAATGAAAGGCTGACCTAGATCAGGGATCCATAATCTAGAATCTGTGAACTTTTATCTTCAAAATTATATTTTAATATAATTGATTTCCTTTTCAAAATTTTATTCTGTAAAAGAATTTCTAGACTTTACCAGTTATAGTCTGTGACACACACACAAACAAAACAAGAAGCCCTCATCTAAATGATAACAGACATTAATTTTCTTCTCTAAACTCTTACGATGCCAATTGACACCTCTAGTTTAGGATAAGAATGACTGTCAGTATAATTCTGCTTACAAATATTCAGTGAATCAAATGACTTCATCACGTGAGATAGGATCACCCAATATAACTCTCAATTTACTTGGTAATCCAGAAGTTTGACAGGCAAGGGGTCAATGGTGGCCAAAACTGACAGTTCAGTTATGTCATCTATAGCTAGCCTCTCCTATTATTTTCACCCCTGACTTTGATGTTTATGTACCAAACCAGGGTCATATATGTAATCTCAATATTATGAGATTCCTGACCCCTTCCCCCCAAAATGTTCAAATCTTCAGTTCAGTTGCTTTTCAGTCATGAGGTTTTTTTGTGACCTCATTTGGGGTTTTCTTGGCAAAAATATTGGAGTAGTTTGCTATTTCCTTTTCCAGATCATTTTACAGATAAGGAATCTGAAGCAAACAGGGTTAAGTGACTTGACCAGGTCACACAACAAGTAAGTGTCCGTCTACCTCAGTAGGAATTATGGGAAAATATTATATTGTTCACAAAAACTTATCAATTACTATATTATTGAGCTCTATTTTATGTGATTAGAGATTATTTAAACCTGAAACACTACACTGAGTTCTGTAACTCTCTAGGAATGCTGGAGATGACTGTAAGGAATGTTTTTGTGCCCTCCTTTCAAAGTCTTGGATCCAGGTATGCTTGAGTAGGTCTTTGTTCTTAATCCATATAAGCCTCTGTTTTGACTTCATCCAAATTTTACTGAGTGCCCATTTCTGGTGTGTGTGTGTGTGTGTGTGTGTGTGTGTGTGTATGTGTGCATCTGTGTGTGTGTTCATCATTCATTGCCGAAGAAGACCATGTCATCAGAGAAATAATGACATGACTTGCACTTGATTTGGTTTTGAGTGAGGGAGAGCTGTGCAGGTCACCAGTCTCATTTCTCCTCCAGAGCCATCTGAATCCAATGACCAGATATTCATTAGGATGACTGGAGATGACCCAGGATAAGGCAATTGGGGTTAAGTGACTTGCCCAAGGTCACACAGCTAGTGAGTGTCAAGTGTCTGAGGTGAGATTTGAACTCAGGTCCTCCTGACTCCTGCACTGGTGCTCTATCCACAGCACCACCTAGTTGTCCCACCTTCTGATATACATCTTAAGCAAGCTACTTACTCAAAGTTCCATGATATCTTTGTTTGAACTCCATATATGAATGTGTATAGAGACTTAGTCTCTCACAGAGAGTTAGAGAGAAGGAGTCACATCCTTTTCCAGATTGTGCTCTTCTGCTAAATAACCTGATAAAATTATTTCTAAAACCATTTCAGATTTTGAGTTTTACTCTTAATGAATAGGGTCCCCTCTATGGCATATCTAATAAGTAAGCACCCATCCTTGGCTTAAAGATTTCAGGAATGATAGCTGCTACAGCAACCTTTCCTAATCTCAGGTCTAATCATGCCCTACCCTTGCTCAAGATGCTGAAATGGTTCCTTTTTTGTCTCTAGTCTAAAATACAAACTTTTCAATTTGACATTTAAGACATTTTATAATTTGTCTCTTGTCCACTGTTCCAGATTAATTTCTTACATAATTCCTCTTCTCATAGGCTACCCAGTCTAGCTCCTAAATTAACTGGCTTTCTTGAGCTCCATATTCCCCATCCTAGCTATACTTTGGGGAAAGCAAGTCACTGAACACTGTTTGCCCCAGTTTCTCATTTATAAAATGAACTGGAGAAGTAAATGGCAAACCATTCCAGCATCTTTGCCAAGAAAACCCCAAATGGGGTTGCAAAAACTCAGATACTAACTGAAAAGACTCATCACCAACAAAAACCCCTCAATATATAAAATATACTCACTTTTGTTCCCAGTCTTAGAACTCTTAACTTCTTTCAATTCTTAATGTCCTTCAGCTTAGAAGTCACATCCTATGGGAAAACAATCCTGAACTTGAAAGCAGTGCTTTCCTTCTCCTCTGATTACATTGGATCTGCTTTCCCGTTCACATGTCATAGATCCCAGTTAAAGGTAAGCTCTGTGAGGGCAGGAACTTATTTCTCCTTTTTGCCGCACTATTAGTATCCTGACATGGAAGACACTCTTAGTTGAAGTGGGACCCATGTACATATGTGGGTGTGTGTACACCCCCAAAACTTCCCCAATATGTTGCATTTTACCCACATGCTTGGCATTTGCTGGCATCATTTGCAGTAGGAGTTTATTTTGTGCATCTGCTTTTCAAGTCTTCCTTTCACCATAAAAATGGAGAGAAGGTGAAAGAAACAGGTCAGTCTTAACATATGGCTCAAACAATGGAGGAACAAGATGTGTCAAATTACCATCAGGTGAAATACAGCTATGCACCTATTTATGTGAGCCATCTCATTTTTGAACATATTAAAATGTTATGATGTATTTTTGAGTAGAACTCTACTCCCCGTCAGGCTGTTCAAAACTGTAAATGTCAAAAAATGTATTTCTTATTCATACATAAAGAATGTACTCAAAAGTTCTTTTCCATTATTATTCAGTCCATTGAAAATTGTTCCTCTTCCAGGTTGTCAAGTTCATTTATTTTGGGGTAATACAATCTGTTCATATTTTTCCAATTTTCCTTTTATTAAATGACAAAATGCTATCAAATACATTTATTTAGGAAATGAGCAGCAGATCCAAAAAAGGCATCTGTAATGCCTCATCAGACTGTTCAGGGGTGTTTTCTTTGTGCCCTGCTGTTTATTCAAAGTGTTATGTCAATTTAATGATTGGAACATGAGATAATATATGACTTTTTATCTATAAGTAAAAAAAAATGTGAAAACTCTAGCCCTTCTCTCTAGAGCTCCAATCTAACCAATATTCTTTTGATTTGTTCTGGGTGGGGAATATTACTTGAAGTGGGAGGGTTTGGGGGAAGTAGTTTGTAGGGGATGATAAGCTAATATAACTTCCATATGAATAAACCTCCATTCCTTCCTGTTTCCCTGTTTTTATTTGTCTTCCATTTAAGATTTTTTCCAAGCTTTCTATTTTTTTTCTTTTATCTAGATGTTTGTGTTATGATACTGAAACATTTTAAAGACCAAGGAAATATACAGGATTTTCCAAAGAAAATTACTGATTGCCTAAACAGAGTGGTGGACATAGAAAAGTTCTGCTGAGCCTGACCTGCAGGCTGTTGGTCTAGGGACCATAGAGTATTCATAGCAAAGCATTGGCATTCTTTGGGGGAGATTTTCCCACCAATATTTTTCTCTACTGGTAAAAAAAAGAAAGAAAACAAAAATTCATCTTTGTAAAAAAACTCTACTAGCCAATATGGTAGCAGGTGCGTTCAAGTAAAGCCATACCTAGCTATAGCGGGTAGATAGGGAATGCAGGGGAAGGCCAGTGGTTCTGTATACAAAGAAGAGTCTAGGTCATGGGAAATGGTATGCCAGCATGGTGGAACTCTATTCTGTATTACTATGAACACTTTGCCCCCAGCACAAAAATCTCATCTATGCTACCTCATTGGACTGACCAGTGAGAGACCTCCCTTCTAAGAAAGTTTAAAGGAAATATTAATGGGGATTATAGGGGTGATTGCCACATGTCTCCACATGTCTCCAGAGGGCCTCAGAACTTTCAGAAGATATGGCTATATGAAGGAAACTTGCCAGAAACTAGCCACCCCCACATCTGCACCTTGGGACAAAGCCCTCTACATTCTACACTTCTAGTTTACAGTAATAATCTCTAAACAAGTGTAGCATCAACATAATATTCATAGCACCTACAGTGGCCATGAATGTGCCAGTGCAATTCTGAATACCAAAATACAACAGAC
Source organism: Potorous gilbertii (assembly GCA_028658325.1). Taxonomy (NCBI): domain Eukaryota; kingdom Metazoa; phylum Chordata; class Mammalia; order Diprotodontia; family Potoroidae; genus Potorous; species Potorous gilbertii. Next base: position 144,860,517 of record CM053772.1, read on the forward strand.
TTTCCACGTGGAAGACAGAACCAAAACATTTATCTAGACACCAGAAAGCCAAATCCCAACAACCAGAAAACCAAATCCACCACAGTAACAAAGAAATCTGTATGCAATAACAATGCAGAGGGCAATACCATCCCCAAGCCTTCCCTCTGTTAGGCTTCCCACAAACCAGCTCCCTTAGACAAAATCTTAAACAAGCTCTCTCACTCATGCTATCAAGGTACTTCTTTTCTCCGTTGGTGAAAGTCTCCATTACTATGTCAGTTCCTCCAGTACAGGCTAAAGAGAAACCTCTCTTCTTTGGTCTTGACTACCTATAACACCCTATTCACTCCTCTTTTTTCCTTCTGTTCTCCTCCTTTCAGACAGACTGTACTGACAGAGTAGTCCCTGAAAGGCAAACACTATAACTAGTAAAGGGAACTCGATCCCTTGAGTCATGACTATGTTTTCATACTTATTCCCAGGCTTTCCTCCATCACCTAAACAAATCTACTCCCAACCACAATCTCTCATTATCTTGTGGTGGGCCCAGTCAGTAGCTTACCACTCCTTCCTTCGCCCTGTATAATGTATGGGGCATGCTACAATGGATTTACTATAAAGAAATAAACATTTATTAAGGAAGTACAATGTGTCAGATACTATGCTAAACCCTGGAGTACAAAAAATGCCAGAAGACTGTCAATGAACTCAACGAGCTTATAATCTAATGGGCGAGACAATATGCATTTGCACATACGATATGTAAAAAACAAGCTGTATATAAGATAAATAGGAAATAGGAGAGGGAAGGCACTAGAATTAAGAGGGATGGGGGGAAGTTATCTATTGAAGGTAGGATTTTATTTGGGATTTAAGTCATTACTTATGTAAACTAGTGTCCTGTTAACGCTGATTAGACTTTTGCTTCTCAATGCATACAATCAAACTTCACTAAGCAAAGCATGCAAACAATAACCTCTTCTAGGAATAAGCTACCAAGCTGTATTTTTCAGATTTTGTTCACCTTCTTTCATATTAGATTCAGCAAAGTAACTTCTCTGACCAAATAGAATGTGTTTCCATCTGAGATGGTCACCTGACAAATCTCCATCAATAAGCACTGCCCTAGAGTGACAAGGACTGCTTGAATCCTAACTGTGAAGAAGTAGAAAGCAGGAGCCAGTCCTAGTCATGTCCCAGCAACAGGCTGAGGTTTGGGGTCTCAAATGGTCTTGAGCTTCCTACGTTGTTTACCATATACTTTGATTTGCACTTTACTTCAACATTATTGATAACATTTCTTATTGGCAATAACAACAATCCAATAATAACTAATATTAGTGTAGCACTATTTGCTATGAAATGAGCTAAGCACTTTACAAATTTAATAATCTTTCTTATCAATATATAGGGGTGATTGCCACATGTCTCCACATGTCTTACTTTTAAAATAATCATTAAGATAATAAATAAGAATGAAAATTGGTGGGGCAGAGCCAAGACAGTGTAGTAAAAGGAGATACTTGTTTGAGTTCTTCCCCCAAACCCCTCCAAATACCTGTAAAAGTGACTCTAAACAAATTCAATAGCTATAGAACCAACAAAATTACACAGTGAAATCAATCTCCAGCCCAAGACAACCTGGCAGGTCTACTGGAAATGTATATCTCACCAGGCAGGGAGAGGACAGCAGGGCAGAGGGGACCACACCAGCACAGATAAGATCAGAGCATGCCTCAGGGAACTGAATCACTGGCAGCTGTGGCAGTTTTCAGACTTCTCAACCCACAAACGCCAAAGACAGCATAAAGTTTCAGTGGAAAAACTTTGTAGGTTATCCAGCTAGGGTCAGGCTTCTGCCCTGGGTAAGGGGAAGTGACTGGCTCCGTGGTGATGACAGCAGCAACAGCAACTGCTTCCAGAGCTCTGAGTCCACAGACAATAGGGAAATCAAGAAGCTGATATAAAACCCCTGGAGCCTAGCACAGTGCACCCCCATCCCCATCCCCACTGGAAGCAGACTCCTACCTTGACAAAGAGTAAGAAAGTTAAGTACTTGGCTAGGAACATGAGGATACAGCATAAAAAAAACTCAGATTATAGAATCTTACTTTAGTGATAAAGAAGATCAAAACATACAACCAAAGAAGACAACAAAGTCAAAGTACCTACATCAAAAGCCTCCAAGAAGAATTTGAATTGGTTGCAGGCCATGGAAGAGCTCAAAAAGAATTCTGAAAATCAAGTAGGAGAAGTGGAGCAAAAATTGAGAAGAGAAATAGAATGATGTATGAAAATCATGAAAAATGAGTCAACAGTTTGCTAAAGGAGACCCCCCCCACCCCCCAAAAAATACTGAAGAAAATAATACTTTAAAAAATAGACTAACCCAAATGGCAAAAGAGGTCTAAAATGCCAATGAGAAGTATTCCTTTAAAAGCAGAATGGGCCAAATGGAAAAGGAGGTCCAAAAGTTCAATGAAGAAAATAATTTCTTCAATTAAAGTGGAGCAAATGGAAGCTAATGACTTTATGAGAAATCAAGAAATTACAAACAGAACCAAAAGAATAAAAAAATAGAAGATAATGTGAAATATCTCATTGGAAAATTTCAGTCATATTTTGTGTGAGCAATGGTCCCCCTACCTTGTAAATCTCAGCTAGAATAGAAACAGCACCAGGTGCTTTCCATATGAAAGGAGCCTGATGGCACTCAAAACCTCTTCCTCAGCTGGAAGTTCAACTAAGGAGGGATTGACTTCAACCTGAGGTAAATGGTCAATAGCCTCAGCATTGACTACATGGCTGAAAACAACATGCTAACAAGCATGGGAGCAAGCATACAGCTCTGTGTTTGGGAGGCTCCAAAGAAAAGTTAGAGAGAGAAGAGGTATTAGACTAACTACCAAACTGAATGTCTAGAGTCATTGTGCTGACCTCGTTGTATGCCTGTGAAACATGGACAGACTACAAGCACCATGCCAGGAAACTGAATCATTTCCATTTGAACTGTCCTGTTTCACTCCACTGGTGACTGGGAAGTCACAAGAGTATTGTCCACTATCTAGAACCCGGGCAAACATGCCATCATAAAATTGACATACAATATTGATGAACTAACTTCTCCAGGCAACCAAATTTTGATATAATTTTCCATAAGCCCTCACAACTAACAGCATCAAAGGCCTTGGTAAAATCTACAAAAGTTGTTTACAGATCTCTCTTCTGCTCCTGGGACTTCTCCTGGAGTTGTCAGGCAGCAGACACCATATCAACTATTCGTTGGCCCTTTCTGAAGCCACACTGGCTCTCAGGTATATGACCATTTTCCAGGTGAAGGATTAGCCTATTAGGGAGGACTTTACCAAGAATTTTGTAGCAATGGCTAAGAGAGAGACAACGGACCTGCAAGATAGATCCAGGAGAGATAATTTAAAAATTACTGGTCTACTTAAAAACCATGATGAAAAAAAGAACCTAGACATCACCTTTCAAGAAATTATCAAGAAAATTGCCATGATATTTTAGAACCAGAGGATAAAATAGAAAGAATTCACTGATCACTTCCTGAAAGAGATTCCAAAAGGAAAACTCCTAGGAATAATGGGGTCCAATTCCAGAGTTCCCAGGTCAAGGAGAAAATATTTCAAACAGCCAGAAAGAAACAATTTGATTATTGTGGAAATACAATCAGAAAAATACAAGATCTAGCAGCTTATATGTTAGGGAATCAAAGGGTTTGGAGTATATTATTCCAGAGAGCAGAGGAGATATGATTAAGACCAAAAATCACCTGCCCAGGAAAACTGAGTATAGTACTTCAAAGGAAAAAATGAACATTCAATGAAATAGGTGATTTTCAAGCATTTTTGATGAAAAGAACAGAGCTAAATAGAACATTTGATTTTCAATTACAAGAATCAAGAGAAAGATAAACAGGAAAGAGAAATCATAAATAACCTTCAGGGAATCATAAAAGCACTTTGGATTGTTGCTATCAGCACAAAACTGAATTTCATCTGCCTTCTTACTGAGCCAGCAATCCTGCATCTCTCCAAGTTTTGCTTGTACTTTGCTTTTGATGGAATTAAATACTGCCTTCTAAAAGGTGAATGAACTATCCTGCTGGTATATCCTGTGGAGTTTTTGTTTTTCCTTTAGCAGCTTCTGAATTTCCCCATAATTTTCATCAAACCAGTCTTGGTGTTTGCATTTTCATACTCAGATGAATGCAGTATTGCACAACAAATCTCTGAAAGCTGCCCACTCCTTTTCTGCTCACTGTTGCCAACTATGTGTTGGCTCAACTTTCCCTGCAAGTTAGCAACAAATTGTTCATGCTCAGAGAAGAGTTCTAATTTGTTGACATTAATTCTTCTGGTCGTCATTTTACCTTGGGGGTGGTACTTTTGATGAAGGTTAATATTTAGCTTGGAAGGATAAATCTATGATCAGTCCAGGACTCTGGATTACCTTTGTCACTCTCCCATCTGGTCTGAATCTTCTTACAATCACATAATTTAATGGATGCCAATATTTGCTGCAAGTGTGCATCCATGAAGTTTTATTGCATTTAGGTAAGTGGAAAAGTGTTGGTGATGAGACGGTCACATTCTACACAAGTCTTCAGTTGTAAATGACCACTGCTATTGCTGTTTCCAACTCCATTCCTCCTTAGGACTCCCTATCAACTCTGGCAGTCTGAGTCTATAAGCTTATCCTCTTTTGGTACATGGATGATAAGGATCTCTAGGTCTAGGGTAGATTGGGGGAAGGAGTAATCAGAAGCAAACATGTTTGAAAAGGGAAAGGGTCAAAGGTGAAAATAGAATAAATGTAGGGTGGATGGGATAGGATGGAAAGAAATAAACATGACTACTATGGAAGTGTTTTGGATAACTACACATGTATAACCTGTGTTGAATTGCTTGCTTTCTCAATGAGGGTGGGCAGGAAGAGAAGAAGGAGAGAATTTGGAATTCAAAGTTTTAATAATAAATATTAAAAATTGGTTTTACATGCAACTGGGAAATAAGATATACAGAAATCTATCTTGCCCTACAAGAAAGTAAGAGAGAAGGAGATAAGGGGGAGGGGGTGATAAAAGGGAGCGCAGACTGGGGGAATAAGCTATCAGAATGCATGCCATCTTTGGGAGGGAGGAGGGAAGTTACGGGGAGAAAATTTGGAATTCAAAATCTTGTGCAAATGAAGTTGAAAACTAAAAAATAATTATTTTTTAAAAAGAATACACAGTTGCTTAATATATAATACTGTACCAAGTACTAATTTTATTTTTGATAAACTACTCAGAATAGCTCATTCATAAAATGGAGGATTAAAACAAAATGAAAACCATTATTCTAAGTTGAGAAACTAATTGATGCACTAAAATTTATTCTTATTATACTTGGAGGAATACATGGCATTAGAAAAGACCCACTCAGTTCCTATAGTTGGGCAAATTTTCCGAAATGGGACAAAGACCTAGTCACCCTACATTAGTTCCAACTCCATACACAATAAGGCCTTGGACAAAATGGTTGCTGAGACCCTTTTCAGTTCTACAGCCTATATCCTACATGAAAACAGAATAAAATTAGGCAAGTTACATTTGGTAACCAAAAGTGTTTTCTATTCACTAAATAAAATTTTTCATATGGGAATGGAACTGGGCCAGTAAGGAAACTGGTGCTTTCAAACTTAGAATCTTATAAAGTTGTTTAAAGCACATATAAGTTAGGGCACTCCCCTGGGATCATGTGGTCAAGATGTGTCAGAGGTGGAGTGTGAATCCAGATCTTCCTTACCCTGAAGTCAACAATCCAGCCTCATTCTACATTGCCTTTCAAATTATTGATGTAACACATCCAAAGTTCAACAAGTATGTTACGGGCTTGTACTACATGCAAGTAGTACAGAACAAAAATGATACCAACACATTCTCAATAGTACTGTTTAGGGTATAGGGTGTATTTAGGGAAGATGAATGCCTCTGCGATGGCCACCAAGCCCTTTCTAGGGCTGCTTTCTACCTTAGGTGTCCACGTGTTCCACCTAACTCTCACCTGTGGTTCCAAGAAGCTGTAGCATGCACAGCAGCCACCACTTCAGTAGAGAGGCTATACCAGGTTGAAGGTAACCGAGGGGTCTCAAAACAATTGTTGGGTTAGTGGGATGTCAACCCCAAGAATGTGAAAGCTTCTGCTGGTAGGATGAGCAAATGAGAACAGTTTGTTCCCAAAGACATGAAGGCAGCTGAAGCAGGTGCTGCGGAGCTCTTAGAGCTTGACTAGACATTGAAGACACAAAAGTCATCCACTATGTCTTGAGTTGTCTTCACTCTGTCCTGCCACTGGACTGTAATGACTCTGGAAGAGAGAGTGAGGCTGGCAGCTTTGTTCAATTCTGCCTCACTTAAATCCAATCACCCATACCATTTTACCATTTTTACTTATCTCAAAGTTCTGTAGCAACAGACAAATAACAAAACAGCAGGTGGGCATACACTGGAAGCTGTAGTCACAACCCTGCACACAGGCAGCCCAGGTCATCTTCTCACTGGAAACTGCAGCAGTGCTAGGCAGTCCCCTGGGTGTCTGAGCAGCCTTTTTTATTCTTTAATTTATTTATTTTTCATTTTCATATTCATTCCCATAAGGTTGTGAGTTCCAGATTTTCTCATATCTCTCCCCTCCTTCCATTCCAATATGGAATCATGCATTCTTATTACCTCTTCCCCCAGTCTGCCTCCCTTTTATCACCCCCCTTATCCCTTCCCCTCTTACTTTTTTGTAGGGCAGCATAGATTTCCATATCCTATTGCCTATATATCTTACTGACCAGTTGCATGTACAATTTCTAACATTTGTCCAAATTTGAGTTCCAAATTCTATTCCTTCTTCCCTCTCCACCCACCCTCATTGAGAAGGCAAGCTATTCAATATAGGCTATACATGTGCAGTTATGCAAAACACTTTCATAATAGACATGTTGTGAAAGACATTTCCCTCCATCCTATCCTGCCCCCCACTTGTTATATTTTCCCTCTTCCAACCTGTTTGCTTCTTACTACCTCCTTCCCCAGTCTGTCCTCCCTTCCATCATCCCCCTTTTATCTTCCCCCTTATTTTCCTGTAGGGTAAGATACCCAGTTAGAGTGTGTACATTATTCCCTCCTTAAGCCAAATCTGATGAGAGTAAGGTTCATTCATTCTGTCTCCTCTCCCCACTCTTCTTATCCATAGTGAAACCTTCTTCCTGGCCTCCTTTATGTGAGATAATTAACCTCATTCTATCTCTCCCTTTCTCTCCTCCCAATATATTCCTCTCTCAACCTTTAATTTTATGTTAGATATCATCCCTTCATATTCAACTCACCCCTTGTCCTCTCTCTCCCTATCTATCTTTATTTCCTCCAACTACCCTAATACTAAGCAAGGTGCCATAAGTTACAAACATCATCTTTCCATATACGAATATAAACAGTTCAACTTTAATAAATCCCTTATGATATCTCTTTCCTATTTATCTTTTCATGATTCTCTTGATTCTTATATTTGAAAGTCAAAATTTCTATTCAATTCTTGTGTTTTCTCAAGAATTTTTGAAAGTCCTCTATTTCAATTAATGTCCATTTTTTCCCCTGAACTTATACTCAATTTTGCTGGGGAGGTGATTCTTGGTTTTAATCCTATCTCCTCTGCTCTCTGGAAAATCATAATCCAAGCCCTGTAAACCCTTAATGTAGAAACTACTAGATCTTGTGTTATCCTGATTGTATTTCCACAATAATCAAATTGTTTCTTTATGACAACTTGCAGTGTTTTCTCCTTGACCTGGGAACTCTGGAACTTTGCTCCAATATTCCTAGGAGTTTTACTTTTGGAATCTCTTTCAGGAGGCAATCTAGATTCTTTCCATTTCTATTTTATACTCTGGTTCTAGAATATCAGGGTAGTTTTCCTTGATAAATACTTGAAGATGATGTCTAGGCTCTTTTTTCATCATGGTTTTCAGGTAGATCTATAATTCTTGAATTATCTCTCATGGACCTATTTTCCAAAGTGGTTTTTCCAATGAGATATTTCACATTGTCTTTTATTTTTCATTCTTTTGGTTCTGTTCTATAATTTCATGATTTCTCTGGTCTTATTTTTTTTT
>CM053772.1:144869161-144894536 GCA_028658325.1 Potorous gilbertii
CTGCCAAGTGAGTCAGTACCATAAGGTCTGCTCCAACCCTATCTGTACTATCAGATACACTGGACTGTATGCTTCTCTCAGATTGGTGCAACAGACCTTTCCTGCGGACCTTTTGTGTTATCTTGGACTGGAAATTTATTTCACTGTATCATTTTTGTGGGTTTTGTTGTTCTAGAATTTGTTTTAGAATAATTTTTACAAGTATTTGAAGGAGTTTGAGAGAGAGCTCAAGCAATTCCCTGCTTTTACTCCACCATCCTGACTCTACCCCTTCAATTATTATTTCTAAGTAGATCTATATATCTTAATCTAGTCTTTTCTTCTGAGTTTCAGTCTTCCATTGTCAACTATCATTTAGAATTCTTGAATTAGGCAGCCTATGGGTATCTTAAGCTTTCAACATTTTCAAAGCATAATATATACCCTTGTGTAGGCTCTGTCACCACCCTTTGTTCTTCACTGTCTCACCCTAAATATGCTAGCAAGTCCTGTTGTGTCTATCTCTCTTATAGTCCCCCTTCTTTTCTCTGACACTGCCACCACCACTGTGGGTTCTCATCATGTCATGCTTAGACTAACTGAACAAGTCTGTTCATTTATCTCCCTGCCTTAGGTATCTCCATTCCATTCTGTAATTGATCTTCCTCAAGTACCGTTTTGACCATATCTCTTCCTATCCCATTTAATAAACTCCAGTCATTTTCCCTCATCTACAAGATCAGATATAAAATCCTCTCTTTAACCTCAGGCATTTTCCCCAGTTCCTGTCATGCCTGGAACTCTCTCCCTCTTCCTCTCCATCTCAACTACTGTCTGACCTTATAAAAGAAAACTTTCTTGGTGCTCCTTAATGTTTAGTGCCTTTCTTCTGAGTGTATTTGTGCCATTGTGGCCCATGCTGCACTGCTCTCTGCTCTGCTCCCAGCCTGGTGTGATAGATGCTTGCTGTCAACCTGCCAGGCTGTCTTGGGCTGAAAATTTGTTTCACTGTGTCATTCTTAGGGGTTCTGTAGTTCTAGAATTTGTTTAGAGTCATTTTTTTACAGGAATTTGCAGGGGTTTGGGGAAATAACTCAAGGAAGTTCCTACTCCTACTCTGCCATTTTAGTTCCACCTGCCTGAGCAGCCTTTTAAGCATCACACTGCTGACTTCCTTGTGTTGAAGGGGTCAGAAAAGAGGCCCTAAAATTATCTTCTTGCACAACTCTGGCCTGATTAACATGCCAGGAGGGGATCCCATTCTGTGGTCAAAACACACACAAAAATATCTGCAAAGATGATTCCACTCACCATCAGTACATGGTATGTGCACATATTATAGACAACAAAAAATCCAGTAGACCTGAAAGAAAAATAGCTCTTGTTGTCAGAGAATTCAAGAGGTATCACATCCAAATAGCTGCCTTGAATGAAACAGGGCTGGAAAATGAAGGCCAGCTTGCTAAAGTTGGAGTTGCATACACATTTTTCTGGAATGGCTACAGTGCAGAGGAGTGCTGTGAAGCTGGTATAGGTTTTGCAATTGAAACTAATCTAGTCAATAAGCTTGCATGCCTGCCAACAGGAATGAATAACAGGTTTATGACAATGTGATTGCCACTCACAGGAAAACCATCATCATCACCATCATCAGTGCCTATGCTCTCATTATGACAAACCCTGATGAGGTCAAAGAAAAATTTTACGTAGGCCTGGAGTCCCTTATCTTCAATGTGCCAGAGGAGGGCAAGCTTATAATTCTGGGTGACTTAAATGCTAGATTAGGCTCAGACTATCAGAGTTGGCAAGGATTCCTAAGGAGGAATGGAGCTAGAAACAGCAGCAGCAAGAATAATATCACTGAAGACTTGTGCATCTCATGACCTCATCACCTACACAGTTTTCTGTAATAAAACCTCATGGATGCACTTCCTTGGCAAACATTGGCATTTCATAGACATTGTGATTGTAAAGAGAAGAGACAGAGAGGATGTGAGAGTGACAAAGGCAATGTGTGGTGCAGAGTGCTGGACTGATCATGGAATTACCTTCTTCAAGCTTAATATTCACATTCAACAAAAACAGTGGTCTCAAGGCAAAATCACTATCAAAAGAATTAATGTCAATGAATTAGAACACTTCTCTGAGTGGGAACAGTTTGCTGCTAAGTTGGATGGAAAGTTGAGCCAATATTGAAGTGGCAATAATGGAGCAGAAAAGGAATGGGCAGCTTTCAGAGATTTGGTATATAGCGTTGCATTTGCTCTTCTGGATCAGAACACTTGCCAACATCATGGGAAAATGATAGAGAAATTCAGAAACAGCTAAATGAAAAAAGGAAAACTCCACAGGGTTTACCAGCAGGATAGTTCATCAGTCTCTAAGAAGGCAGAATTTAACTCCATCAAAAGTAAAGTACAAGCAAAGCTTAGAGAGATGTAGGATTCTTGGCTCAGTAAGAAGCAGATGAAATTCAGTTTTATGTTGATAATAACAATCCAAAGGGCTTTTATGATTCCCTGAAGGTTATTTATGGGCCAAAGGCGCATCTCAACTAATCAGTATTGATGGAGTCACATTGATTATTGATAAGGACATGATCCTAGAAAGATGGGCTGAACACAACCATATTATTCTCAACAGACCATCAATAATTAATGCTGAGGCCATTGGTTATTTACATCAGGTTGAAGTCAATCCCTTTGTACCTGAAGCTCCAACTGAAGAAGAGGTTTTGAATGCCATTAGGCTCCTTTCATCTGGCGAAGCACTTGGTGCTGATTTTATTTCAGCTAAGATTTACAAGCTGGGGGTCCCAGACTGACTGAAATTTCCAGGTTATATGGCAAGAGGAGGAATTTAAGGATGCCTCCATTGTCCATCTCTATAAAGGTAAAGGAAGTTGATTGTCCTGTAACAATCACAGGGGAGGTCTCTCTGCTAGTCATTGCTCGCAAGATTCTTGCCAGAGTCCTCCTTGATAGATTGATCCTTAACCTAAAAGATAGTCACCTACCTGAGAGCCAGTGAAGCTTCAGAAAGGGCCAAAGAATGGTCAATAGGGCATTTGCTGCCCAAAACTTCAGAAGAAATGCCAGGAGCAGAACAGAGGTTTGCAGATCTTACTAAGGCCTTTAATGTTGTCAGTCATGAGGGCTTATGGAAAATTATGCCAAAATTTGGTTGCTAAGAGAAGTTTATCAATATTGTACATCAATTTGAAGATGGCATGCTTCCCTAGATTCTCAATAATGGACAATGTTCTCATGCTTTCCCAGTTACCAGTAGAGTGAAATAAGACTGTGTATTTGCTCCTATGCTTTTTAGTAAAATGCTTTCAGCCATGTTGTCAAATGCCTTCAATGAGGACAAACATGGCAATAAAGTCAGCTACTGCACTGATGGTAAATTCTTCAACTTGAAAAGACTACAAGCCAAGATCAAAGTGGAGGACGTATTGGTACATGATTTTCTGGTAACAAATGATTGTACACTCAGTGCAGCATCTGAAATAGGGATGCAACAAAGTATGGATAGATTCCCTGCTCTTTGTATTACTTTTGACCTAACAATTTACAACAAGGAAACATAGGTACTTCATCAGCCATCAATACTTCATCAGCCACCAATAAATCATCCATACTTGGAACCATCTGTTACAGCAAATGGAAAAGTTCTAAATGCAGTGGATAAGTTTACTTACCTTGGAAGTGTAATTTCCAGGGATGTACATATTGATAATGAGGTTGATGTGCACATCACCAGAGCTCGTTCGGGGTCTGGGAGGCTCCAAAGGCAAGTATGGGAGAGAAGAGGTATTAGACTGGCTCCCAACCTGAAGGTCTACAGAGCCATGAAGCTGACATCATTGTTGTATACCTGTGAAACCTAGAGAGTATACCAGTGCCATGCCAGGAAACTAAATTGCTTTCATTTGAATTGTCTTAGGAATATTCTGAAGATGACCCAGCAGCACAGGATACTAGATACTGAGGTCTTTTTTCAAACTAAACTGCCAAACATTCAAACTCCAATGGACTGACCATTTTCGAATACAAAACATATGCTTGCCAAAAAGATTATTTTATGGAGCATTCTCACAGGGCAAGTGTTCACATGGTGTTCAGAAGTAGAAATACAAGGACACCCTCACAGTCTCTTAAGAACTTTGGAATTGATTGTGTGACATGGACCACACAGCATGACATGCCTTCACCAGAGAAGGTGCTATGCTCTAAGCAAAGCAGAACTACTTCAGTATCTCAAAAAAATGTGAGAAGCACAAATTTAGAGAATCTACCCCAAATGTTCACACTTACTATTTATGTCCCCACCCTATGGCAGAACATTCTGATCAGCCATCATCAGACACACTGCAACTTGACTCTAGCATAGTGATGTCACTTTGGTCCTCTTTGAGAAAGAAAGACAACAACCAGACATGTTCTCAAGGATTTTACAGTCCTTTTGGAAGTCATATCAATAATCATATGGTAATTATCAGCTCAGGTTTCTAAAAGGAAGCTTTAAAATAGGACAGTTAAGTAGCTTTGTAGAAAGCATGATAGGACTGGAGTCTGGAAGACCTGAGTTCAGATCAGGCTTCAATTATTTTCTAGATGTGCATCCCTGGGCAGTTTCGCCATTTCCCATTTCTGCAAAGTGGCCACAGGTGGTACACAGGAAAGAACATGGTACACAGGAAAGAACACTGGACCTAGAGTTAGGAAGATTCATCTTCCTGAGTTCAAATCCAACCTTAGAACTTACTATCTGTGTGATCCTGGGCAAGTCACTGTTTGCCTCAGTTCCTCATCTATAAAATGGAGAAGGAAATGGCAAACCATTCCAGTATCTTACCCAAGAAAACCACAAATGGAATCACTAAGAGTTGGACATAATGGAAATGACTAAACATCCCAAAATGGGGATAACAGTAGTGCCTCCCTCCCAGGATCGTTATGAGAAGATAAGATGATCAAAGATTAATGTATTTAATTACACTAAATTAATTAATTTATGTGCCTGGTACATAGTAAATGCTATATAAATGTTATCTATTATTGTTATAATTAAATATGTCTCCATTGAGGAATTGCCATTATCTGTTGTACAGGAATCACCGAATGTATTGAACTCAACTCAGCCTCACCTACTAGAGAGAATTCAGTATATAGAACACTCAGGAAACACTTAGGAAGACCTTACTTGCAATCCTGCCTCAATCTTCAGCTTCAATTTCCTTGGCTGTAAAATGAGAGTGATAACAACACCCACCTCAAATATTCTGGCTACTTGTAAATATAAAAGCAGCATGTAAATGCTATCACTTTACTAAAACTGCCTCATATTATCAATAAATGTTCTCGGAAAGCAATTCAGAAAGGAATGCCTAAGGCCCCACTCCAGTTCCTCCTGTTTATTTGAATAGGATTAGCAATTACACTCTGGAACTGGTTTAAATAACAAAGGAGAAAGTAGTTGTTTTCCTTTTTGTTGCAGTCTTCCAAAGTAAACAGATTGACCCTCCCAGACTGATATTTTATTACTAGATAAAAGTCTTTGCCTCATTCCTTACCTAGACTTAATCACTAAATAGGCATTGCCTTTGTCAAACTGAGGCCTGGGAAAAGCCTTAACTTAAAAAGTTCATGGTTTCCCACTGCATCCGGGGCCATCTCAAATCACTCTGATCAATACTTTGCCACCGAAACCAGATGTTAACTTTGCACAGCCCTCCCTCACTTACATCCAATTCACTTGCATGCCATGGCATCACCTCCCTGATTCATTGTCCTCTCTCACAAATAACTAAACAAGGTCAAGGTGTAGTCAGAGTCCCATTCCCTTCACTTCAACTCCCACCCCATCCAACACCATAATATTAAACTCCCCTGAGGGGAGTGACTATTTTTCTTTTCATTTAGGCTTTGTATCATCAGACCTATATATATATAAATGGATTCATTGTAGAAAGGAGTTACGTCTTAATAAATACTTGTTGTATTGAGTTGGAAAAGGTATCAATGATAATTCCTTTTTCAACAATATGTCTGGCTTTTATTTCCTTAGCTATTCAGGCAAACTCCACTAAAATCTTTTAACTAAGAATTTAATAAGAGTTTTAAAAAAACAGTGACTGGGAATACCATGTTTTTAAACCTTGCAAAATTTTGCAATCATAGCTCAAAATCTAGTCTGTGCATTTAAGGAATCTTACAGTATGTGCGTGACTACAGTTAATTATTAGTGAGAGAAAAATCAGACAATTTACAAGTGGTGTTTTGAGTCCAAATGATCACTGCAAATTCTACCAAGAGCATTAGCTAGAAAGTCAGACCTGCTCCTGCTTTTGGACCATAGTAGTGACCTCATACCAAGTATCCTTTAAAAAATAATGGATTTCATTGCTTAGTCAATATATAGGACAAGTCTTAACAGTCGGGCTTAATTAGATGGACTCAAAACTGAAGAGGAGGAGGAAGAGATAAGGATAGGTCTTATTTTTGGAAGTGTTTTCAATAATGTCAACCTGTCACTTCCTTCCTCAGAAAACTCCAGTGGTTCCCTAGTTTACCTTTAGAATACTTCTCTCGTTGGCATGTAAAAACTTCACAGTCTGACTCCAGTCTAACTTTCCAAGCTAAGTACACATGAACTCCCTTTCACTCTTTGTTACTGTTAAATTACCTTACTTCTCATTTCCTATATCCCACATTTTATCTCCTATGTTTGTGTTTTCACAGGCTGCTCTCATACCTGGCATATTCTCCTTCCTCATCCTCACCTTTGAGCCTGTAGCTTCTTGCAGAACTCAGCTCAAGTGTTAACTTCCAAATGAGATTTTACCAATTTTTTCCACCTTAATTCTCTTCATCCTGGAAAACTGTCTCACTTTTTATGTCTGTTTTGTCGTACTTACATATGAACTCCTTGAGGGGAGGAATTGTTTTTGGTTTTCTCTTTGTGTACCTTGTGAGTAGCACAGCTAATGGCACTTAATATTTTTTGTTGATGAACTGAAAGGAGGGAGGAAAGGAGGCAGGAGGAAAGGAAGAAATGAATGGAGGAAGGAAGAAAGGAAGGAAGGATATAAGACACAAAAATTCAAGGTCTATGACCCATATATTAGTAAGCAATCACTGAAGACAGATTTCAGTATAACTAGTTTTGAATATTCTCTCAACAATAGATTGGTCAGTTTAATTTTTTGCAGTTCTCCAAAGAGCATTTTTATTCTATGATAGACACATAAAATCTAGGTTTCAGAAAACTGAGGTTTGAGGGATGCCATCAGGAAAGCTTAATGAAATTGTAAGCTCTTGCTCATTTGGTTTAAGTCAGTGAAATGGGAAGGAAGCTTTAATGTCCCATGAACATCAACATCTTCAATCATATGAAAAACCAAAATTATTTTGAAATGGCCAAATCAGAACATTTTACTTATTTTTTTTATTTTTAATGTTCTACAATCACTACCATAAAACTTAGATTTTCCCCCCTCCCTACCCCCCACTACCCCCCTTTCCTTCCCAAGACGGCACACAATTTTATATAGGATCTACACATACTTCCTATTGAATACATTTTCACTATAGTCATTCTGTGTAGACGAACTAAAATAAATGAACATATTTTAATGGAGGAAAAATATGGGGAGAGATTTGGAGCCACAAACACCAGAGTTAAAACATTATTATTAAGATAATTATTTCATATTTATTTCATGAAATAGTTCATATTTTGTTGCAAAACAATATATTTAGAGCTATATTTTAATCATAAATGGTTAATCCAACTGACTTCTCTGAAGCCAAATTACAGCATACTGCTTTGGATGCTACTAACTTCACTATAACCCCACCAATTGATTTATGAGCCCCAATGACTGACTGACTGTCTATACAGACAGGAAACAAATCAAGATTTCTGAAGAATGTCTTATAGATAGAGAAAACAAATGCCACCTTTTCTCTCCAATGCCTCTGGATAAAGTCTTGTTTTACAGCACACTCCCCACTCCACCACTAGATTGAAATAAATACACCATAATCATTCTATCCTTGCAATAGCCATTTTTTTTTGTCTCCTATGGCAACAGAAACTACCCCACTGGTAGAGGTGAACTATCCATAATCGTTCAGAAGGACGGTGTGCTTCCCTGGGCTCACTTGAGGCATTTCAAATCATGGCAGAATCTAATTTGTTCTCAAGTGATGCTAGTAATAGAACAATTAAGAAAAGAAGCTCATGAAAATACTCGAGAAGGACCAGTTGGTACACACCAAGCTGAATCAAACGTAAAATCAACAAACCTTAGTGCATCCTCTTGTACTGAAATTCTGAAGTGGAAAGAAGCAACAAGTAGCATTATTAATGTTTATATTCATGTAGGTATATTTTAGTGACTATTATATTCTCTCCAATAATCATCCAAAGTCCTTCCTTATGCTCCTAACTTTCTTATTCCCTAAAAAGAGGATTTTTTCCTAGTCCTTTACTAAGCTAGAGGTCTCTTGTAAATATTAACACCCCCCCTTTCTCTATATGTTCTCTTTATAGCGTCTGTACTCTCTTCAATGCTTTTCTTAGAAGACAAAGCAGTCCATCTCACTAAAATTCATTACTCTCCCTCTGTTCTTGATGATATTTCCTTGTACCTCATCAAGAAACTGATTCTAAAAACATTTCCATTTCATACATCCTTAATCTCTCCTTCCTTTCTAAGTACTTACCTTGGCCTGCAATGACTGTCATTAGTATTTCTAGTATTGATCATAATTCTGAGAACAAATAGCACTTAGCATTTAGTGTTCCAAGATTTGTAAAAGTAAATTTAGCACATGTTTAACATGCAAAGCACCTTGCAACTGTTAGCTATCTCAGTCTATCCTCATAACAACTCTGAGAGTGAGGTACTATTATTTGTATTTTACAAATGAGAAAACTGAGTCAGGCAGAGGTGAAATGACTTGTCTGTGTAGATATGCAACTGTTTGGTGTCCGAGACCAGAATTGAATTGGACATCCTCCTATCTCCCCTAACCTGAAAATAAACGGATAATGCAGTCTTTCTTGGCCTTGCTATCTTTTCAGGTTATTGCTTTTCCTTCTCTCTGCCATCACAATATCTCTAGAAAGAGCAGACTACACTTGCTTCTATCATTTCCTTTCTAATAATTTGCTTCTCAGCCTATTGAAATTGGACACTGGGGCAGATAAGTGGTAACTCTGCTACCTCTAGCCACTCGGATAGAGCACTGGCCCTGGATTCAGGAAGACCTGAGTTCAAATATGACCTCAGACACTTACAAGCTGTGTGACCTGGGCAAGTTACAATCCTGTTTGCCTCAAAAAAAAAAAAAAAGGAGGGAAAAGAAAGCTGCTATCTCTCCTTATCATGCTATTGAAACTGTCCTCGGCAAGGTCACTAACAACTTTTTGTTTTTCTCTAAATCCATTATTTTTCCCCAATAATTGTGTTTAACCATTTTACTGCACTTACACTATTGACCATCCTCTTCTTCATGTTCTCTTGTTTCCATGACCCAGACTTCTCATGGCTCTCTCCCTACCTCTCTTAGCACTCTTATCTTTCAATCCTATGCCATTTTTCCCATCCTCGCTCACCCTTATATCTCACAATCTATTTAATGTAAATATTCTTTACTTTTCCCTCCTCCTCTCCTTTCCTCTTTCCCCTTTCTCCTCTTCCTCCTCTGTATGTCTTTTTCACATATTTTATCTCATTTCACATGACATATAAACATAGATGACCAACTTTATGCAAATGAATGCCAAATGATTGTCTCCACCCCTGCCCTTCACCATATACTACAGTTATGTGTTTCCAACTTTCCAGCTACTTGCTCGATGTCTTCTCTTGGTGGTTTGACAGTTCAACACTTCTGATATCAAAACCAATCATGGTCCCTACTCTTGCATTTCAGTCAGGATGACTCCAAATCTAGGAAAAGGCTTTAGCAACTCTTTGCACACAGTAAATTTTCAAGTTCTATCTTAATTCTGTCATTGCAATATCTCTCATGTATGTCCATTCACTCCTTTCTATTCTCAACTCCATCATCTTTCTTTAAGCTCTCACCATTTTTTCACACATGAACTTATTCAATGATCTCTTTATCTGCTTTCCCTGCTTTCATCTTCCTCCTGCCATGAAATATATCTTGTCAGTCAGAATGTTTTTTGCAAAACAGAACTCTTACAATGATGGTCCCCTACTCAAAAATTCTTCAATGGATTCCAATTACCTACAAAATAAAGTCCAGACTCCTTTGTCTGGCTTTTAGCTTCATCCATAATATGCCTTCAATCTTCCTCTTCAGTTTTATCTTTTGAAATACCTCTATGCATATTCCATACTCCAGTTGAACTAGACTTCTCATTATTTCTTTAACATGCCTCATGCTTTCCTCCTTATAAGATTTTACTCATTCTAATTTCTTCAGTCAAACTTTGTTTTTTTTAAACATCATCTTTCTTCACCTCCTACAGCACAATTTTACTCTATCACATTCCTATACTATAATTTATTTATCCATTTCTCATTTGTTGGACATCCTTTTACTTTCCAGGTTATTTTCTTTCCTACCACGAGAGTTACAAGAAGCACTTTTGTACATAAGGACCTTTTGCTCTTCCCTTGAACTCTTCTGGCTACGGACCTAGACATACTATAGTCAGATCAAAGGGCCTTCACTGTTTAGTAACTTTTTTAATGTTGTCATGGAATTCTCTTGCCCTCTTGGAAGAATTATATCCATTAGCTGTGGTCTGATTGACTGTGAGTCAAAGACAGGAGGCCAAACTTGTGGCAAAGAGATTTATAAATAAGTTTAAAAATTGGTTCTCCCTGATAACAAATTCAAATTCCTGAGGTACAGATTGGTTTTTATGATTTTTCAGGACCACTTAGAGAACACTGGTAATCAGCAGTAATCTGTAGCAATTTAAGATATAAAAGTTCCACAGGAGAGGGGGAGATAAAGAAAGAGAGGGATCAGTCAAGGGAGAAAAGGGGAGTATTTGGAATGCAGGTGGCACAATTTATTATTGGAATAAGAAAACGTTCCTTGTCCAAGGGCAAAATTCAAGAGCAAGACACCCAATACTTGCCCAATAGTATATAGTCCTTTCCAAAAAATTCCGAGCTCTCTTATCCAAGGATAGCAAGTAGTTGTTAACAACAGTGGATGAAACTATCTACTTCATAGTGTTCTTGCATAGTTTTTTAATATTTTATCTCTCCTTAATTTTCACAATTACACTGACATATGATTGAGGAAATTTCTACTCTTTTAGTCCACAAGGTGGTGTAAAATATTTGTGGTTCCTTTATTTTCCCCATAGTAGTATTGCAAATAATTTTCCAGAATAGTTGCACCCAGCCATAGGTCCATCAATAGTGCATTAAGGTGACTGTTTTCTTATAGAACAACCACCTCTCAATATTTATTATTTTACTTTTTTGTCATCTTTGCCCCTCTGATGTGTGGGAGGTGAAATTTTAGGGCAACTTTAATTTGCCTTTCTCAAATTTAGTAGTGCTATAGAGCATTTTTAAAAATTTGGCTAGAGAACCTCTGGGGACTTTTTCCCTTCAGAATTGTCTCTCCATATCTTTACATCATTTATCAATTAGAGAATGACTTTTTTCTTATAATTTGTACCAATGCCTCATATATCTTAGAAACTTGCTACAAAGATTTTTTTCTCAATTCTTTCTTACAACCTTAGTTTTATTAAAGTTATTTATGCAAAAAAAAATTTTCTATAATCAAAATTATACCTTTTTATCTTTTGTGACCCTTTATTTCTTGTTTGGTTAGGAACTTTTAAATAGAAATCTACTAAATAATTTTTCCATGTTTCTCCGATTTATCATGCAAACTTTTATATCTAAGCTGCATCTTCATTTGGAACTTATCTTGGCTTAAGGAGTGAGATATTGGTCTAAATCTAGTATTTTCCATACTGCTCTCCAATTTTCCTAGCATTTTTGAACAGAGTATACTTTTATCAGGACCTGGCAGGCTTTGTGCATCAAATACCAGGGTATTAACCACATTTGCTTCTGTATACTGTGTACGTGTGATTGATATCTATTTTATTTTATTTTTGAGGTGGTACCAAACTGTTTTGAGAATCAATGCTTTGTTCTACATTTTGAGATCTGATCCTGCTAGGCCTCTTTTGTTCCTACTTCTTTTTGTTATTTCCCTTGAGATTTTTTATCTTTTTTGCCTCCATATGAATTTCATTATTATTTTTTCTAGTTGTATAAGTTAATCCTTAGTAGTTTAATTTGTATGGCATTAAAAAATTAAATTAATTTACTTTTTGTCATAGTTATTGTCATTTTTATTATGTATGCTCATTCTGTTCATGGGCAATTAATATTTTTCCAATTATTTAGGTCTATTTCTATAGACAGTTGTTATAATTATGCATTCTTATGTGTAACTTGGAAGGGAAACTATTAAGACTTTTATACATATTACAGTAATTTTAAATGTAATTTTTTTATATATCTCCTTAGTAAGTTTTATTGGTATTTGGAGATATATTTTATGTTCTGCAAATTTCCTAAAGTTATTAATTGTTCCTCTTCAGTTTTATTTGATTTTTTAGGTTTTTTAAGTATATCATCAGATCAACAGTAAAAAGTAATAATTTTGTTTCTTCTTAACCTATAGTTAGCCCCTCAATTTCATTTTCTTGTCTTATTGCTTTAGCCAGCACTTTTAGTATTATGATAGAGAGAGAATTTGTAGCAACGGATATCCATATTTCATCCCTGATTTTGCTGGAAAGGACAGGTTATCTCCAATAAAAATAATGGTAGCTCTTGGTTTGAGATATGTACTATTTACCATACTAAAGAAAGGTCTATTTATTCCTAAAGTTTCTAGGTCAAAACTTTTTCTTCTTCTACTAATAAAATCATATAATCTTTGAAGATTTTGTTATTAACATTATTAAATTTATAGTTTTCCTAATGTTAATATTTAAAGAAGTTCATTCAGGTTATTTATTTATCAAAAGGTCAACTAATGAATCTAAAGGTTAAAGATTTTGACCACATAATGAGAAGACAGGACTCATTGGAAAAATCCCTTATATTGGGAAAGATTGAAGGCAAAAGAAAAAGGGGATGGCAAAGGATGAGACAGTTAAATAGTGTCATGTAAGCAGCAAACATGAGCTTGGAGAGACTTCAGGAGATAATGAAGGATAAAAAGTACTGGTGGTCTATGGAGCCATGAAGAGAAAGAAATGACTGAATGGCTGAACAAAAACAATATTAAGCCAACCATGGATTCCTAGTGCAAACCTAACTTGGTTGTAGGATATAATTTTGGTGATATGCTTTAGAGTTTTTGCTCATATTTTATTTAAAATTTTATATCTTTGTTCAGTAGACATTATTTCACAATTTTCCTTTTCTTTTTTAGTGCTTTCTTTTTATGCATCAAGACCATACCTGTGTCATAAAAAAATTTTGTTGGACCTCTTCTTTTTTTATTTTTGCAAGCAAGTTTTATACATATATATATATATGTGTGTGTGTGTATACACACACATATATGTATATAATACATATATATATATATAATACATATATATATATATAGTCATTAATTATTCTTCAAATATTTGATAGAATTCATTTGTGAATCCATCTGTCTGGGAGTTTTTTCTTTGGAAGTTCATTTATAACCTTTTTGATTTTTTTTCCTCTGAAAAATGGGTTATTTAAATTCTCTTTTTCTTGTTTAGTTCATTGGCATGTTTCGTATTTTCCCAAATATTTATTCATATCATTTAAGTCTTGAAATTTAATAAGAATCTTTTATTGAATATTAATGAATTTAGGACATACATGTAATGTATTATGTTCAGTTCTGATTTACACATTTTACGGAGGATGTTGATGAATTGGAGTTGGTCCAGGGAGTTACTAAAAGAGTAAGGGAACTAGTGACCTTATTATAGGAAAATTGATGAATAGTTAGTCTTCTCTATAAAAAATTATGCTAAATCTGAAGAAGATTTAAGAAAATAATGTTAGATATCTTCCTATATTTAAAAGCTTATCATATGAAAGAGGGTAAGACTTGTTTTTTTCCTGGTCCCAGGGGGCAGAAGTTCCAAACAATTTTCTGCAATGGAATGTGCTACATAGGTGTTAATGCGTCCTCTATCAAAGGAAGAGTTCAAATATAAATTACACAGACTCTTGTCAGGGATCTTTCAGAGCAGAAATATCCTTTCTTGGAAAAAAAAGTTAGAATACAAGATCTCAGAGAATTTTATGCCTATTAACAATTTTTGTTCATTTTACCTATGAATCACGTAACTCACTTAAGCATCTGGTTACATCAGACCTATTGAAGTGGTAATCCAATTTTTTTAATATCAATAGCTCCTTCTTCAGGAATGCTTTCTTCCTCTGCATTCATTCACTCCAAATTAAAAATTGGTAGGAAGTTGGGGGGAAAAGGCAAAATATTATGTATTTTTTTCCAACCTCTGAATAAAAATGAATAGGAAGATAAGGACTGAATAAATGTCACAACTGAATGATTTTGATTCCTTATGCTGACTTAAACTTAAATACTTATTTCTGCTTAATTTTTTACATCCATAACTAAAATGGATAAATATTAAAAATATGTTTGCTTTGTTAAAAAATTATTTTCTCATTAGAGGAAAATGTGTAGAAAACGTAAGTTTATTTTTCTTTCTCTCATGTGGGAATTATTACTGTCCAGTAGTTAAGATTATTGGGAAGACTATCCCCACTTTAAAGCTGAATACTAACCTATTAAGCTGGACATATCCCAATACCCAGTGACTTTTGGTAACTTAAATATAACAATGTGCACAATTACAAAAATAGAGACTCTTTGGGCCTGTGATCTCTTATCATAATATTAATGTAACCCCTCCCTCAGAAGTGCTGTCAGGGAGACTCATGAGCAGGCATGAAGCAGAATTGTCCAAGTTTCTGGTGCTTTGGACCTTAGAACAGAATTTCCTTCTGCCAAGAAATAATTCGACAAGAAATGGTCAATGAATGCCTGTGGATTACTGAAAATGCACAATGGTATTGTATCATTCTCACACACACTAAAGTGTGCATGCACATCATGCCTAGAAGGACCATGTTTTTTCGTGACTTGAAGCTGATATTAAAGAATATGATCTTATGGCCATTTACAATTATTTTAGTACTATTCATTAAGTGTGTTATTCAAGAATAAGAAAGGAAAAATTAAACTAGAAGTGAGAAATTGACCTCAGCCTGAGCTGAGTTAGGGGCCAGTCAAATATGTAGTTAAATTCTGTCACTTTTAATAATCTATTTTTCTTCCGGACTGCTTTGACCTAGAGAGAAGACACTTAACCAAGAAATGAGCTAGGAGCCGATACAAGGTAGTATATAACTTCAATTAAACCATCCTGCCTATAGCACACAGTCAACTGACTACATACAAATACGTTATCTTGAAATAATAAATACTGAATTAAGTACTTGTCTCATGCTTAATGAAATCTGACTAAACATTACCTCCTTTTGGGTACCTTGGTGGAAAAAAGTGATTGACTTATAGTCAGAATACATGGGTTCCAGTCCCAGGATTACTGCTAATTTAACTGTGTAAAAGTCATTTGACATTTTTTAGCTTAAGTTTCCTCAGCTATAAAATGGGGGTGACAACATTTCAATGCGCTTCCTAATGGGGTTGTAAGGAAAGTGTTTTGTAGAAATTATAACACTGTATGAGTAAATGTTATTATTCTTAAGTGCCTATCTACATCAACCCTGATTTAAATGAAGTATCCCCCTCTCTGAGCAGTGAAGAGCATATGTGTGTATATGTGTGTATATATATATATATATATATATATATATATATATATATACACATACACACACACACACACACATATATACATACACACATACTTATTTATATGTACACATATATATCAAGGTTAGAACAAACACAAAATTCATTTTTGGCTAACCTCAAAAAGTGATTTTTATTAAATAGTGATTGTAAAATCCACTTGATTTAAGTCATCTCTGCCGTAGGACAAAAGAAGTTTTCCTCTATAAAAAAAGAGTGCTTACTAAAGACTCCTGTCATTCAAATGAAAATAGTTTTACTTTTAAATAGTCAAGCAATTTCCCCAAGTTACTTTGATTTTTAGAAATCAAGCACATGAATGGGGAAAAAAGTAAGCAATGACTGCCTGGGTCTATTAGATTCCACTAATATACTGCTATCCTGTTTAAATATTGTTGTTCAATCACTTAGTTGCATTTGACTCTTTGTGACCCTGGGGATCATTGTATGCCAACATTGTCTGTGGGGTTTTCTTGGCAAGGATACTGGAATGGTTTGTCATTTTCTTCTCAACTGGATTAAAGTAAATAGAGGTTAGATGACTTAGTACTCATGGTCAAACAGTTAGTAAGTCTCTGAAGCCAGATATTAACCCAAGTCCTCTTAACTCCAGGCCCAGTGCTCTATCCACTGAACCACCCAGCTATCTCTTAGTTGCCTTGTCCTACAAATACTTTTCCTTCGTTGTCAATGAGCACTGCTTCAGGAGCACAGTCAGCATTGCAGAGGATAAAGGACTCCTGGAATCTGGATCATGGTCTGCCGTTTAGGGCTTTCCATAGCAATGTGCTGCAACTTGATCCAGACATTGCTCTGTATATAAAATTATAGAATATCAGAAATGAAGGAGACATTAGAGATCTCATAATCCAATTACATGTTATAGTAGAAATTACACAGATTTGAAACCAAAGACCCTGGGTCCAATTATTCAATCTCCCACTGATGTACTTTACAGATCACAGCTAAGTAACTTCTAACTCAATTTCCACACTGTAAAACAGAAAATTGAAAAAGGAAGTAATCAAAGAATACGAAGAGTGTGAAAGCATATCAGCAAGCATATGAAAAGATACTCTGAGTCCCTAATAATAAAAAAATAAAACAAATTAAAATAACTCCAAAGCTTCAGCATGCAGTGAACAAATTGCAAAGAGGAAAAGATAAGGAAACAATAGATGTTGGAGGGACAGTGTGAAGACCCTCAAGAATACCTGGGTGGTGGATCCATAGATTGGTCTAATAGGACTGGATAACAATATGGAATCATGCTGGGCAAACTGTGGTATATGAATGTAATAGAATACAATTGTGCCATAAGAAATGACTAAAGGAATGGTTTCAGAGAAACCTGGGAAGATTTGAATGAACTGATGAAGAGTAAAGTGAGTAGAACTAGGAGAAGAATTTATGTAATAACAAAAAAAAAACTGTAACCTATAATCTACGTATTCCTATGAAAAGCTCTTAATAAATGTTTTTGAGTGGAAAAAAAACAACACTGTAAAAAGCAACAACTCTGAAAGACTTAAAAGCTCTAATCAATGCATTGACCAACCAAGACCTCAGAGCTCCTCCTGACATAGAAGTGATAGACTCAAGATGGAGAATAATACATACACTTTTGGACATGGCCAATGTGACAATTTATATTTGACTATGCAGACTTGTTCCAAGGACTTGGGGTTTTGTTTTTCCAGTGGAGAGGATGAGGGGGAGAAAATAAATGCTTATTAATTGAAAAAATTGAAAAATATTTTAAATAATCAGCCCATATTCAGAAATGTTACATATTCTATATATAAATACAAAGTTAAAGAGTCATTTTATGTGCTATCATGCCATATAAATGTATTTGAGCATCTGATCCCATGTGGCATGTGGTGGGCATGAGATTTTATCTACAGACTCAAAGTGAAGCACACACTTCCTAGAGTAGCTATATTTATTTAAGGGCCTGAGTTGAACACAAAAGTAAAGGGAAAAGAAATTGAATTTAGAAACAAAAAAGTAACTATATTCCCCATAGTGAACAGGCATTTATTAAGTGCTTACTTTGTGTCAGGGATCATGCTGAGGATACAAAAAAAAAATAAATTAAAACAAACCTTACCTTTATGGATCTTACATTCCAAAAGAAGAGATAAAATGTACATATGCAGATGTTTATAAATACAGTCTAACCTTACAAGGATAATTTTCTCCCCCCACAAAAATAAATTCCTCTTAAGTAAATTCTTTTGATCAAAAATGTAATTACCATTAATCCCAAAAGGGCAAACTTTTATGCTTCCTGAGTTCCATGATTAACATGCATATAGCATCCACTGATACTTAGTGATTAGTAATTAAATCCATTAGAGGACAGTTTCATACCCTCAATACCAATTAAGTAACTAACAAGATGTTCTTTGCCCCAATACGTTTATCAGGACAGTTTACTTCTTTTATTGAATTACAGAATCAATCAATTACATGTGTAAACTAGGTAGGAGCAATTCCTAAATAACTCTATTGAATTAATCAATACAAATGCAAACTAGATGTGAGGTGTGCATGTTATATTATTGGATAAAATAAGGTGATGAAATCTTTCAAATTTATTTGAAAGTTGTAGATATAACTTTGGACATAGAAATATGAGAAAAGGGGATTCTAATAGGAGCATTCCTACAACTGCTTTGGGAATTAAGCTTTAGAAATTCTTTGAGAAACCTTTAATGAGAGGGGAGAAATAAGGGTGGAGAGAAATGAGGGTCATATTGCCACTGGAAAGACTGCACCAGCAATAAACAACGTATCCAGCCAGGAGTGGAGAAAGAACAAACTGGTTATGTTCTAAGACTCAGGAGACACAACGAGTAGGATTAAAGTACAGACTCAGGATTCTACAAGTTGGGGCCCAGCAGAGAGCTATATACACACACCTCAGGGAAACTTCATGAAAACTTGATTAAGGGAGAATAAGGACTTTCACTCAACCAGGAGTTTTGGGTTACTCCTTTGCCCTTTTTATACAAATAAGAGCTTTATCTTCAAGTAGGCAATTATCCCAAAATGATTCCAACCTTACATTCCACAAACCATTGATACGGGGTGAATTTTATTTGAGACCTAACTGACCTGACCTGAGAACTCAACTATTCCTCAGAATTACCCCTAGAACATGTAGGCAAGGGAAGCAGTCAACTGCATTCTTCGGACTCAATTTGACAGCAAGAATTGGAGGTGTGGGCAGTGTACAAAACTTTAACACACATACATGAAAGAGAATGGTAAAGATAAAGCATAGAACTTAAGGTGTGGAACAATGGAAATTCTATCATGCTAATCAAAGAAGTCAACATTTAGGAAGGAGAAGGAAGAAGTAAGGAAGACTTAGGAGAGGAATCACTTTAACACTTTGCTCATTTTAGGACCTATAGTGAATGAGATTATCCTTACTAAAATTCTGCACAATCACAAGTTGTCTGAGAGGAGAACTTAATGGATCAAATGAGAATCTAACACAGAAAAACATATAGTTGATGAAGATGGGAAGATGACCATATGATGGCTTCAGTTTCACAGTGCTTGATTGCTCTCTAGGAATTTGAAAAAGAAATTGGTGTTCATAAATGTAAAGAAATGTCTTCTAAGCTGAATTAGAGATATTCAACAAAACTCTTCATCAAGTTAAATTCATGTAATCCAAATGGATGTGTATCTGGCTATGACTATACATAAAAAAGAAATACAAGGCAATCTTGGAGGAGAAAGAACTAACAGCTAGAGAGAACTTGAAAAGGTCTCCAGGAAAAATGTCATGTTTCATCTTGAAGGAATGTAGGGATTTTAAGATGAAAAGGTGAGAAAAGGGAGAGAATTCTAGAAACTATAACAAGCATTACAAAGGTATGGAGACAGATAATGACTATAAAGCAGATGAAATAAAATGATATGAGGTAAGACTGGAAAAACAGAAATAGGACTGATAGGAAGAGCTTTAAGTAACAAATAAAAGAGATTTTTATTTGATCCTGGAAGCAAAAGGGAGCCACCAGAGTTTATGGAGCAGGAAGCTGAGGTAAAATAGTTGCACCTGCACTTTAGGTACTTTGCTGGATGTGTGAGGATGTAATGGACTGGGGAAAGTCTTGAAAAATTGGGATAGATATATAGATTTGAGAGCCATATGCACAATGAATAACTGAACTCATGGGAATTGATGAGATTATATAGAGAGAAAAGGAAGAAGGCCTAAGAATGTATGACATTGATAAAAAAAAAAATCTATCAAAAGTGACTGAGAAGGAATTTTCAAATAATTTTTTCAGATAATTTTCCTGAGCAAATCAGGAGAAAACAACATCCTGAAAACCTTGAGAGAAGAGAGTATCCAGGAGAAGATAATCAAAATTATCATACTGTAGAGCAATAAAGAAGGATAAAGACTAAAAAAACACCATTAGATTTGAAGAGTACAGTTTCAGCTGAAAGATACTAAAAAAAGAGGAGTAGTAGAATCTAGTGAAGATTTTTTTTTTAAGGAGGAAGGAGACCTGGGTAGGCTTGTAGGAAGCAGGAAAGAAACCAAGAGATGGAAAAGCATAGTAAAGGGAATGGTTGGATAAGTTGTGGCATGTAAATGTAATGGAATATTCTTATGCCACAAAGAAACAAGGAGAATGTAATCACGATAGATTCAGAGACAACTCTGGAATAGAAAAGGCCTGGCTCCAAATTCTGCTTATGATATAAAGTAGCTAAATGACCATGAGCAAATCATTTAACTCCTTAGTACCCCAGGCAGTCTTTAAGACTAGAAGTACAGGCAAGTTGTGGATGAGCAAAGATGAAGTGAGATTTTCACACTGGAAATTTTCTGAACCAGTAGAATTATAAATTTAGAGATATATTTATCATACATATAAAGCCATACCTATGTGTGAGCTCTTTCAAAGTTTCTTTCCCACTCAGATTCCAAGCACTAAATTAGAACTTTTCTAAGAATTTAATTTTACAGGTACACTTGAATTGCCATACACTACAAGTCAATTCAAATATTCTTAGAGTAGTTTTGTCTTAAGTTCTCATCTGCTCCTTTCCAAAGTTGTGTTGGTAAATGTTTAACACTTTTCTTTGTAGAGAAAAAATATATACCCATGACCTACTTCTATGATTTCTTTTGGTTACTAACATTTTCTCTATTACCTTCTTAAGTTTACAAATCAACAATACACTAAATCAAGCCATGATTTGGTAGTGCTTGATGATTTCTGAGGTATAAATGCTTACACTAAATATTCAACAATGGGCCAGTACAAGCCAGCTCCAGCACACTTGTGCTGTAATCATATTCTGTGGATATGGTACATATTTGTGTATGTATTATACCCTCCCCCTCCACCATTTCCACCACCACTGCACTAAATTTGAGTACATGGACTATGGAGTTTTTCACATGTGCATCCCTCACAACTTGCATATTCATAAATGTTCATTGACTTAAATGAGATGAATTCTCTCCCTTTGAAGTAATTTCTCTGTTCTCCCATGAGCTCAGTCTATGGACCAGAAATAGAAAGCAGCAAATTGGAAAGGAGTCTAACTCTGATGACAAATCTAACGATTTTTGTTTATATATTACTGAAAGGATGAAATTTTTTAGAGCATTCCAACCTAGGTGAACAGGGAGTCAAAAAGACATGTCACTAAGGTTGACTTGAATCTTATCATTTCAAACAACTCCTTATCATTGTCCAGGGAGAAACTAGAAGGAATGATCTAAAGAGGCCAACAATGGTAGAAAGAGGTAAAGTTAGGCTACAGAATACAGAAAGACTTCTTAATAATTAGACCTCTCTAAAAGTGGAGCGAGAAGTTTTGGGAGCTAGAGAGAGATAAGATGACATCTAAGGTCCCTTTCATCTCTAAGTGTGTCACCCTGTCCATTATCCTCTCATCAAAGGTCCTCAGGCAAAGGCTGAACAAAAACTTTGGTCAGGTATAATGTAGAGAAATGTCTTTTAGGTAGAAAGTTAGACTGAATGGCCCCTCTGTTCTAGAGATTCTGTGATTTTTATATATGATGGTTTCGCATCTTGATTTTTGAGCAAAATTATAGGACAATCCAAACATATAGCTAAAAAACAGCCAGTGTGGGGAGTCTTTCAAATTAAAAAAATTTCCTTGGTGAATGATAGTCCAAGGAGTAACAGCAAAAGATCCTGGGTTTGAAGCCCATTTTTATTCTGAAATGTTCCGTATCCTATTAAGATGATAGATCACACCACTTCTGAAGAACAGGGCTCTGTATTACAGCTTGGCAGATGAATAACCACTGAATTAAGGGCTCCTAACCATATGATAGACATAATAATGTATTATAGCTCTTTTCAATAATAGGTCAAGAATTCTGAACTTTGCCTTTTAATCCATACTTAAAGTCATTATGATCTCAGAACATGAATGAAAATTAAATTGACTTTTCTACAGTATCCATAGAGGAAAATTGGAATTGGAGCCAAGTGTCAGAAATGTGGTCACCATGGCAATTCAGAATAACAAAAATGCCCAGGATGATTATCCAGCTTTGATTTTCAAGGTCTTAATCAAGAGGCTATTATCAGTCTTACTCCATTATAAAAATATTAGCCCACAAAACTATTACTGGTTACAGACATCTTTACCCATCACAGATTCATGGTAAATAAACTCATCTGGAAGTTCAATAATGCTTGATTACTTCTCAATTCTACTCCTATTGTCTCCGTATCCCATTATCCATGGAACTTTCATCCAAGGTTATTAATTATCATTTTAACCAATGACTTGGATCAAGGAAGAAGTAAATTTTCAGGTGATAACTTTGTCACTGGGCAACTTGTCAGGATTCAGAAAGATCTGGAAAGGCTAGAACATCTGACCAAGTCTAACAAAGTGAAATCTAATAGTGATAAATGTGCCCAAACACATAAGCTTCATTAAAATTAAATGGTACGAGATTGGTTAAGCAAGTGATCTAAAGAAAGATCTGAGGTGTTAGTGGACTATAAGCTCAATACAAATGTATAATGTGGAAGTCAAAAAGCTAAATCATTATGCATCCTATAAAGCCTTATGACAGTGTTCGGGATTAGAGAGGTCTCTGCTCTGCCCTTCTCAGACCATATCTGAAGTATTCGGTTCAGTTCTAGCGGTTGTTCGGTCATTTCAGTCGTGTCTAACTAAAAGATAGTAGAGTAGTTGGCCATGTCATTTTTCAGCTCCTTTTGCAGATTTGGAACCTAAGGCGAGTATGTTTGCTCAGGGTTACACTGGTAGTAAGTATCCAAAGCCAAATTTGAACTCAGGTATTCCTGACCACAGGCCTGGCACTCTATCCACTGTGCCATCCAGCTTCCCCCTGCCATACCTTAGGGTAGACATAGATAAGCCTGACTGTGACTTGAGATTGTACCCTATGAGGATCAAGTGGAGGAAATGAGGACACTATACTTGGAGAAGACAAGATTTAGCGAAGTAGGAGAGTTGTCTTCAATTATTTGAAAGACTACCTTGGTTCTAGTTAGTCCTAGAGAGGAGAACTAGAAGTAATAGTTATAATAGTAGAGGTTTCCACTCAATCATAAGGAAAAAAAATCTTCTTAACAAAGTGGGGGGAAAATTCCACTGCCTCAGAAGGTTACTGCTTCTACCTCACTTTAAGTCTTTAAACTAAGACTGGGGCCAGAGTGGGATACTTATTCAAGTACCCTTTAACTCAGATTCTGTGATTCTTGACCTAAGGCAAATTTCTTTTCTCTGTGATTCCCTTTAGATCAGATGACTTTTGTCTCCTACTTAACTAAAACAATTGAAGCCATTATATATGACTTACTCTAGCACCTCCTTTCTTCATTTTTTTAAATCTTCTTAGCAAAATTATCCTAATTCTTCTGCTTCACTCCAGTCACAAGAGTCCTAAGACTAAGAACCCTATCTATAACCTAATCCAATTGGGGGGGGCACTGTTATAGCATACACCTTCACTCATACACCTTCAGTCTGTCCCTTAACACTAGCACTTTCCGAACTGCTTGAAAATATTTCCAAATTCCATCTCCCCCCAATCCTTAAATAAGTTTTGCCATCAGAGAGGATTTTGGAAAGATGGCAGAGTAGGTCAGAAAATACCAGACTTTCAAGATTTTCCCCCACAAAAGAGATGAAATAGTGCCCCAGAAACAAACATCAAGGAGGAAATTAAATAAATAATAGTAGGGGCAGAGCAAGGATCCTCCTAGGACAATCAGAGAAGATCTGAAGAAAAGTCCCAGGATGAGGTTTGATCCCTGTGAAGAGCAAAAACCTCCAGACTAGATTCTATGTCCCCACCACTTAAAAAAGGGGCAAGCCCAGGGATTAGCTGGTTTGAGGAGCTGCTTTGGCCCCAGCTGCAGGAACTTTTATCCCTAGGACAGTGAGAGTTACTGGCCATCTGAACCTGAGAAGATCAAGGGAATCTCTGCTGACAAGAAACACCAGACACAGCTGGGCTGTGGAGAAGCAGTGGGGCAAGAAGGAACCAGCGTATAGCCAGTGCATGCAGAAGCAATGTGGTGGGGACGCTGCTATCTTTGGGTACTTATAGAAGGCTAGATGTCTTGGTTTCAGTTCCAGGCCAGAGAGGAGATCTGAAGGAGGATCAGAGGGCAGAGGAGCAATCTTCCCTAATAGAGGACTAGAGGTGTTTTTAATAACTAAGCTACTACAAATATGAAAAGAAAAGTGCCCAGGAAAAGGAGAAAGACTCCAACCAGAGAATTACTCAGGAAAGTCTAGCATTTGCCTTCAGAAGAGAATATTGAAGTAAAGAAATCTGTTTCTACCCCAAAGATTAACAAAAAATGATCACCTACTCATAAAGAATTCATACAAGAACTTTAAGAAGACTAAAAATCAAAAGAAAGAGATTGAGGAAAAACTTCTTTTTAAAGAAAGAACAATCTAAGATAAACAAGATGATTATGAAAAGAAAGTCAATCAATTAGAAAAGGAGATCCAGAAACTTAGGGAAGAAAATGACTCCTCGAAAATTAGACTTGGGCAAGGGAAAGCCAGTGAAGTCATGTGACCAATAAATAATAAAACAACATAAAAATGAAGCAATAGAAGAGAATGTGAAATATCTCATAAGAAAAACAGCTGATTTGACAGTAGATCAAGAAGGGAAAACAGGCCAAGATGGCAGAGTTGAAAGACACATATACACTAGTTCTTCCCCCACAGACCATAAAATGCCTATAAAGAATGACACTCAACAAATTCTAGAGCAGCAGAAGCCACAGAACTAGAGTGGAGGAGATTTCCAGCCCAGGGCAACCTACAGGACTGAAGGGAAAGGTCTGTTGCACTAGACATAGAGTGGAGCCCAGTCCAGCATTGACCATGCTGCACAGAGAGGAGAATCAGAGCAGGTCTCAGGGAAGGAATTG
>CM053772.1:144895036-144915509 GCA_028658325.1 Potorous gilbertii
TGATGGTGATGGTGATGGTGATGGTGATGGTGATGGTGATGATGATGATGATGATGATGATGGTGATGATGATGATGATGGTGGTGATGATGATGATGATGATGGTGATGATGATGATGATGATGATGATGATGATAATGATGTTGATGATGATGTTGAGGATGTTACGATGATGGTACATCTAGGGTGCAGTGGAAAGATCAGTTAGAATTTGTGGTTTTGACTACCAGCTTTGACACATAATTTGGGTAAATGACTTCACTGCTCTAGGCCTTAGTTTCTTTATCTGCAAAATGAGAACGTTAGGCTAGATGATCTCTAGAAGCTTTTCTAGTTCTAAGAGTCTGTGAATCTCTGTTCTAAGAATCTCTGAATGCTTAATGGGCACTCACTTTATGGATTTTTCACTTTAGTAGACAACAGTTAGGGGCAGTTAGGTAGCCCACTGATTATAAAGTACTGATCCAGAAAGACTGAGTTCAGATTTGATTTCATTTACTAGATGTGTGACCCTCGGCAAGTCATTTCACTTCTTTCTGTCTCAATTTCCTCAACTGTAAATTGGGATTAATAATAATGGTGTTCCACCTCCTAGGGTTGCTGTGAGGATTAAAGGAGACAATGTTTGTAAAGCGCTTATCACAGTGCCTGTGCTAAATAAGTGGAAGAAAGGAGGGAAATAGGTATTTAAAGAACACTTGTTCTTTCTCCTCCCTCACAATAATTTATTCCAATTTTTGTGACCATTGGAAAACATTCTCTAGAATTGCAGGAAGGAACCATCTCAGCTGAGTAATACAGAGAGGCACTGCTATATGAAGTAGTTGTAATTTAAAGGCTAGGGATAGGGGTTGACTTGAAAGAGTCAAGAACTCTATGAGCATAATCAGAATTCCAGGGGAAGCTGCTTTAGTCTAATACTAAGAATAAAGCTGACACTCAAGGGTTATAAGTCTTGCTTCAAACCCCCTGCAAACTGCACCAGCATCAGACTAAAAGCTGATCTTAGAAACTTTATCACTGCAGCAGTTCTTCCAATGTCCTCCACTTTGCTCTGCCCCTTGGTCTTCTTCCCCCCTCCTCCTCTTCCTTATTCAAGTGCTTCTTTATCCTTAGCTGCAGCAGCAGCCCCCTCTTCCTTGTCTCTCTCAGCACCCACATGTACACGTAAGTGCTATCAACTAAATCCATGTAAATGTAGGTATATGTTTGTTACTTGGGCTCCTTTGAATGAAAAAGGAACAGCCTTATGAGGGATCATAGATGTAGATCTAGAAAGTAATTTAGAGTCCCATCTTTTTGTTTTACTGATGAGAAATTTGAGGTGTGGAGAGTGATTTGGGTTAGTAAGTTGTCTCTAGCAGGATTCAGCTCAGGTCTTTTTAAATCAAAGACCAGTATTCTGTTATAGCCTGTCTGCCTCCTACATACTTGAGTATTCTTCCAACTTTTACCTTGTTTAAAATGAATAATGTCTTTGTTGTATAGATTTACATCCCAGGAGCGTATTTCCCCCCAACAAGGGTTGGGTGGTATAGCACTTGATGCTTGAAAAGTATTTTTCATCTATTTTCTCTTTAAAATAAGCCTATTAGGCAAACACTACCAATGTTATTGGTTCAAATACAGGTGTCACCCATCCCTAATCACCAATGCCATCTCCCCTCCCCAGTGCATTCTTAGAGTGAAATCATTTTGAAAGAAGACAAAATATAGATAGACATCAAAAAAGTCATGCTAGTAAGTGGATAGACTGATTATATAGGTACCAGTGTGTGTGCATGTTTGTGTGTGTGTGTGTGTCTATGATTATGGCCTATATTTAGACTAACATGGTAAAATTTCCATTTTACATGTGTGGAAATTAAGGATCACAAAGCTCAGATGAGCTTGTAGTCACACAAATGTTTAAGTGGCAGTAGGACTTGAATTGAGTTCTTGACTACAGGTCCTTTTAACTGGGTCCACTCAACCTCTCTTATTTCTTTTTCCTCCTTCCTTCCTTCCTTCTTTCCTTCCTTCCTTTCTTCTTTCCTTCCTTCCTTCCTTCCTTCCTTCTTTTCTTTCTTTCTTTCTTTCTTTCTTTCTTTCTTTCTTTCTTTCTTTCTTTCTTTCTTCTTCTTGTCTCTCTGTTTCTCTTTTTCTTTCTGTCTCTTGTTCACTCATCTCTTGGTCACACTCTCTCTTTCTCCCTCCCTAACTCTCTCTTTTTCTCTGTGTCACTTTCTCTCCCTCTCCCTACCTCCTTCTCTCTCTCTCTCTCTCTCTCTCTCTCTCTCTCTCTCTCTCTCAGAGGGAAATGGTGTGGTGGATATACAGGCAGTCATATTAATTAGCCAGACAGCACAGCCCTGTGGAGTGATTAGGGTTCTTACATAGAGATTTATGTGTTTGGATTCCAAATACTTATCTGATTAAAGCTTAACCTGGGTCAGATCTTGTCAGATAGATCCAAGGGTCTTGAAAATGTAAGAAACCCCAGGCAACATATTCAAACTTCATTTCGCATGACTTCCTCTTTGCCCCTTCCTTGTTTGTGGCTATTATTTCTGTGGTAGTATGAGTTTTTTTTTTTAATCAGAAAAACAGAATCTTTACAATAGGTAAAGTACAGCAGGTCATTTCCACCCTGGAATTCTGCTACCTTGATGCCCCTGTTCCTTGATCTGGAACAAAGAAAATTTCTCCAGACATTTTGAGGAGGTAGTCTGACTCTTAGTCAATGAATCAGTTCTTGCTGTTGTGAATCAACTGTAAAATCAGATGGAATAAGAGAAACTCCTTTAAACATCCCCAAGTTTATTAAATTCTGTCTGAGACTTATAGGAAAAAAAGGGTTGCACCAACTATTCCCTGTAATACAACTAAAATTCACAGAATAGCTAAGAATGGGTTAAGATTGGTTGATTGGAAATAAAAATAAGAGTTCAATGATAACATCTTAATTTAACAATCATAGAGAAATTCTAAGAATGGGTCTTTCTGAGATTATAAAATTTGAATGTTACTGATTCATCAATGCCCAAAACTAGGACTAGATCAATTTAGATTAGTACAGTTTGAAAGTCTGCTAAAAGAAATGAATTACCCAGTCTATTACTTCAGGAACTGGCTGAGTCCTTCTCAACTTTTTGGCATGATCATTTGCATTCTTTCCAAACAGAAGTTCGCTTACTAGAACTGATCTCTTGAAGCCTTAAAAGTAAGTGTTATGACAATGAAGAAAGTATAAGCTTGGTTTTTGTCATTTTAAATTGGCCTTTGGGACTTGCAACTTTGTAAATAAAGATTGACATGTAATCCCTGAAAGCACTTAAAGAAACCAGTAAACCTGCTGAATTAAAGTGAGGGAGCTGATGGAGAAGACATAGGATATACTCTCCCTTGGTTTTCTATTCATATTTGAGAGATCATATGGCATAAGGCAAAGAGCACTGGATTTTAGTTCCCCTGTAATAACTGTTAGGAATACATGTCCCTCTTACAGAGCTTACAAATCTCACAGGATTATTGAAGAAAATACTTTGTAAACTTTCTAGCATTATGTAAATATGAGTAGTTACATTTCATTTAACCTTAAAGTTCCATTTAAGAGAAAATTCAGAGAGTATTTATTCTGCAGATGGTTATGTTTCTGTGACTAAGACTTACAATAGACTTCCCAGAGAGGGAAATTGGAATGTTTGGAAGCACCAAAGTGGCAGAATGCACAAAAGTGAATTGTGCAATTTTAAAAAGGCTCTTATAGGTACAATGAGGATTTTTAAAATGAATGCAAGCCTGTGCTGGAAAGAGGAGGAGGATAAGCAGACTTAGAAGGTTTTGTTCACCTTCCAATAACTTTACAACGGAGACAAAGGAGAGGTTTAATCCAGGGAGAGAGGAAGAATTTAAGACCATGGGGTTAAGGCATTTATGTATCTGAGGCCAAGTTTGAAAACTACCTCTTCTCCTTCGGTGTTCTAGTCCACCTGTGGAACTCTCAAAGTGATGTGACTTATTACACAATAAATACCAAAGACCCATTGAGAGTGGTATGTCCTATCATTAAAATGTATTCTTTAGGACTCCTAGAGTTTGAATTTTTGTTAGTCAGAAAGTAATTAACTCTAAGCACAGGTAAGTTTTTAGTGTTTTAAATCATAGAATTGTAAAATGGATTTCTGCAGAAAGAGCTTCAGAAGTCACCTAGGCCTAGCTAAGTGGAATGAGGGCTGGGAAATGGCAATTTGATTGAGCTACTAAGATAAGAGTTTCATTTTATTAGTGGTATTGGGAGCCAAATTGCAAGAGGTCAAGAAATGAGCAAGAAATGATAAAGAAAATGCAGTATGTGTGTAAGTACATATGTGTTTATATGCATACATACATATATACATATATATGCACACATATGCACATTTATATCTACATACACACATGTGTATATGTACATGTATTTTTCTATATTTGTATGTTTGTAGGCAGTGAGGGATGAGCCAGTAGCTAAGGAGAAAGAAAGAGTAGACCAAAGATGAATGAGGGAGAAAATGAATAAGAGTGAAGAAGAAAAATTGTGGAACAAATTCTCAATAGTGAAAGCATTAATAGAACCTTAGAGTCCAAGGATCAGTTTGAATACAGTATCCTTGACAAGGGTTTATCCAGATCTTGATTGAAATCCTGATGGAAGATCACTAGGAATGGGAAGTTTATTAGGCTCCAGAAATTTTGGATAAATCTTATTGTTTAAGAATCTCTTCCCCCACCCCACAAATGAACAGAAATCTGTTTCCCTCTGTGGTCACATTATCTGTGTCTCTCTCTGTGTCTCTTTTCCTCTCTTTTTCCCCTTTTCCCCTCTCTCCCCCTCTCCTTTCTCTCTCCCTTTTTCTCCCCTCTCTCTCCTCCTTTTCCTTCCCTCCTATTTCTTTCTTTCTCTCCCTCTTTCCCCTTTTTCCTCTTTCTCCCATCTCTCCCCTTCTTTCCCCCTCCCCCTCTCCTTTTCCTTTTCCTTTCCCCTCTCTCCTCTCCCTCCTTCCCCTCTCTTCTTCTCTGTCTCTCTCCTCTCACTTTCTCTGTTTATCTCTTTCTGTCTCTGTCTGCTTGTTTCTTCCCCCTTGCTGCCCCTTAATTCTACAGTCTGGGACCCCCTCAATTCTACAGTCTGGGGCCAAAAAGATCAATTTTAATCTCTCTTCTGCAATAGTCTTTCACAGTTAGTAAATAACAGTGTGGGGCTTGGAAGAGACTTTAGAGATGATTAATTCATGGGCTTATATAATAATGGAATTAAATGAGAAAGAGAATTTAGAAAACATATATAAGCCAAAACCCATATCTCATAGATGAGGAAACTGAGTTTCAGTGATATTGACTAACTTGTCCAGGGTCACTCAGTGAAAAATTGTAAAGTTGAGGTTTGAAAGCCAAGTAAAGTGACTCCAAATCTAGCAGTCTTCCTACTGCTTATATTACTGCTGTTTTCTGTGTTAAGAAAGATCACGTCAGAGATCAAGCAAACAAGTAGAGAAATCTTTGGTAGGGGCCCATTGTAGGGGAAGTTTTGACTTGTAGAGTGGAGAAGAGGGAGTTTACAGATTGTGGCCTACATTTTTCTAGTAAAATAGAAAATGTGGAGAAGTTGAGAGGAAGGAGAGAGAATGGGCTTTGAGAGAAGAGAAGGTTTGGAAGAGCTATTGTGGACAGTGTGATACTTAATCAACTGATTAAAAAAGAATAAAATAATTGAATCTCAAGGCAAGTTTTCTGAGGACTTGTTCTAATTTTTACTTCTTTTCATTGATATATGAGGTAATACTGCTTATGATGTTCTAACATGTTTTTTCTGTAATTATGTTAAATTATGTAATTATAGAAAATTATGTTAAAATAATTTTTATTAGTCTTGGCTACTATTTCTTTCTCCTACTAAGAAGATCAAATGTTTATTGGGTAATGTAGTTTTTAGGTTCTTTTGGCCTCCTTGTTGTGAAAATAAATTTATATTGTTTAAATTCTTGAAGGAAAAGGCTTTGAAGTCAATATTTTTTTTCCATTTCCTTTTCTTTGCAACAACTTAGGTCAAGTTGAAACTCAGATGTACATAATTTAAAAAAAAACACACAACAAATAGCCAAGATGACAAGGAAAGAGAAAGCAGTAGAGCCCAAATTCTCTCACAACTACTCAAAAAAAGATGGCATGGCCACATACTCATTAGGAAATCTAAGGAGAAACCATTGTTGGGCATCTTTTTAGGCTAAGATTACTAATTGGATCCTTGGGCAAGTGAGTATGGCAGGAACTATGACACAGGGGTAAGCCAGGATTGTGGACCTAGCCTAGTGCCTAGGCCAGTATAAAGTCATTTGGAACCTGTTGAACACTTTAGCTAGCTGACAGGGGCCAGGCCCGGCTACACTTTACTGGAGTAACACCTGGGAGAAATCTGTGGGTATATTACACAAACCAGAATATGGAGACCAGAAAGCTATAAAAGTCAATGATCAATCTGTGCTCTAGATCTGACTGCATGGGATTTCCTGAAAACCTGTAGTTCCCTGACTCAAGGAACCCTAGAAATCTTTGAATAATATGGCAATTGATGCCAATAGTGGCGGAATTCCAAATAAGGTGGGGCAGAATGATACAAGGCGATCACAGTCTAGCCAGAAGTGTATAGAAACTGGTCTTAAAGTGACATCCCAAACTAGGAACTCATGATGGAGGAGAGATTAAACAGAAAAAAGAAAAAGATCTATTATAATGTCAGGAATGTCCAAGACACAAAATTACAAGGGAAAAATAACCCTAAAACACAAACAAATACCCAAAGGAAATAAAGCAAGACTTTAAAAAAGTTAAAACATTATTATAAATGATCTGAAAATGATACAAGAAAGAAATGAGAGCTATGGAGCAAAGAGAATAAATACCTTAGCAAAGACATACTAAAACCTTAGCCAAGCAACAAATTACTTAAGAATTAGAATGTACAAAATAGAAGTTAATGACTTTAAGAAGACAAGATATATGAAAACAAAATCAAAAAGTGAAAAAAGGTTAAAAAGCAACACATCTTACGTAAAAAACAAACAAGCAACTTTGAAAGTGGATAAAGGAGATATAATTTAATAATTAATAGATTACCAGGAAAAAATACTTATTTTCATATTTGAAGAAATTGTAAAATTGCCCAGACCTATAGGAGAAGTCAAAATGAAAATAGAAAAAAAGTCACTCATCACTTGAAACTCCAAAATGCAAACTCCAAGGAACATTGTAGCCAAAATCCAGAGCTTAAATTAAGGCCAAGCAAAGAAAAATATAGCATGCAGACAGAAATAATGACTTAAGTAGTTACCACTATACAAAACAAGAACGCATGGAATAAATTATCCCAAAGTCACAGGTTTACAACCAGTAATAACGTACCCAGCAAAACTTAGCATAATCTTACAGGGAAAAGAGGACTTTCAAGCATCCTTGCTGAAAAGATCAAAGTTGAGTAGAAACTCTGAAATGTAAACATAAGAGTAAAGAGAAACATAAGAATGTCAAATTAAGTGAATATTTAGAAGGAACTTTATAGACACCAATTATGTATTTACCTTCTAATACAAAGTGCGGGCACATAATAGGTGCTTAATAAGTGTTTGTTAATTGAATGATTGGGGGCAAGGGGATGCTGAAGATGAAACAAATGTTTCTTCAGAATGCTAGTCTGATGGTCATAAGTAATATGGAACTTCAGAGTTGTTTTAATTTGTGTTTCTTCAGCTGAATAATGTGACAGGCAGCTATAATCCCTTCAGGGAGTACCTGAACGTGGTGCATATCTTGAATTTGGGCATTCTGAGCTAAAGTAAAGATAGAATCCACACTAAGTCTATCACTAATTTGATGATGTGTGGAGAGTTGAGGAATAAGAAAGTAGTGGGCTACCCTAAGGTCCTGGTAAGAAGTGGAGATCAAAATTTTAATGCTGGTCAGTGGTATTTTCAACTTGGGTGAGATAGAAAGACATAGCCTCGAGGCCACATGTGGCCCTCTAGATCCTCAAGTGTGGCCCTTTGACAGAATCCAAACTTTACATATTTGTTCCCCACCCTGACATAGAATTTCTAATAAATTGTATTTCTTTAATTATTATATATGAGTGTATAATCCCTCCAACCACCCAAATACTGAGTAAATCTTCAAGAGTTACAAAAAATAACTTGCCATATAGGAATGTAAACAGTTCGATTTTAGTAAGTTCCTTATGATTTCTCTTTCCTGTTTCCCTTTTCATGCTTCTCTTGATTCTTGTGTTTGGATGTCAAATTTTCTATTCAAATCTTGTCTTTTCATCAAGAATGTTTGAAAGTCCTCTATTTCATTGAAAGACCATTTCCCCCCTGAAGTATTATACTCAGTTTTGCTGAGTAGGTGATTCTTGGTTTTAATCCTACTTCCTTTGACTTCTGGAATATCATGTTCCAAACCCTTCAGTCCCTTAATGTAGAAGCTGCTAGATCTTGTGTTATCTTGATTGCATTTCCACAATACTCAAATTGTTTCTTTCTAGCTGCTTGCAATATTTTCCTCTTGACCTGGGAACTCTGGAATTTGGCTACACTATTCTGAGAAGTTTTCCTTTAGGGATCTCTTTCAGAAGGTGATCAATGGATTCTTTCAATATTTATTTTACCCACTTATTCTCCAGAAAAAGCTTTTGACAAAATTTAAGTCATTCCTATTAAGAACACTAGAGAACATAGAAATAAATGGAGTCTTCCTTAAAATGAAAAGTAGCATCTCCCCCAAATCATCAACAAGTATTATATGTAATGGTGATAAGCTAGACGCATTTGCAATAAGATTGAGGGTGAAACAAGGATTTCTATTATCAGTCTTGTCATTAAATATTGTACTAGAAATATCAGTTTTAGCAATCAGAGAAGAAAAACAAATCAAAGCAATTGGAATAGGCAAAGAAGATGCAAAGATATAATTTTGCAGATGATAAGATGATATACTTAAAGAATCCTAGAAATTCAAGTAGCTAGCTACTTGAAATAACAAATAACTTTAGCAAAGTTGCAGGATATAAACTAAATCCACATAAATCCTTGACATTTTTATATATAATTTAAGAGATAGAAAGAGAAATTCCAGTTAAATTTACTGTAGACATTACAAATTATTTGGAAATCTACCTCCCAATATAAACCTAAGAGCTCTATGAATACAATCACAAAACACTTTTTACACAAATAAAGTCAGTTCTAAATAACTGAAAAAATAGCAGTTGCTTGTGAGTAGGCCATGCTAATGTAATAAAAATGACAATTCCACTTACGTTACTTCTTCAGTGCCATACTAATGAAAAATTAGTATGTTTAGTTCCTGTTTTATCATGTTAGCCAATCTGACAGGTGTGATGAGGTACCTAAGAGATATTCCAATTTACATTTCTATAATCAATAGTGATTTAGAGCATTTTTTCATATGATCATATCTATCTTTAAGTTTTTCCTCTAGAAACTGGCAGTTTGCATCCTTTGACCATTTATCAACTGGGGAATGACTTGTATTCTTATAAATTTGACTCAGTTCTCTATACATTTTAGATGTTAGTAATATGTTAGTAATGTTTTCTGGAGCTAGAAAAACTACAAGAAATTTCATCTGGA
This sequence comes from Potorous gilbertii, assembly GCA_028658325.1. NCBI lineage: Eukaryota > Metazoa > Chordata > Mammalia > Diprotodontia > Potoroidae > Potorous > Potorous gilbertii. Next base: position 144,904,696 of record CM053772.1, read on the forward strand.
AGAAAGAAAATTACAGAATATCAAGGAAATTAATGAAAAGAGTGCTAGGTAAGGTGGCCTTGCCATACCTGATATTAAATTGCATTATAAAGCAGCAATCATCAAAGCTACTTGATTCTGGCCAAGAAATAGAGTGGTAGATCAGTGGAAAGTTTTAGGTACACAAGACATAGTAGTCAATGACTATTGTAATCTACTTTTTGATAAACCCACAGACTCCAACTTCTGGGATAAGAACTCATTATTTGACAATTTGGGAAAATTGGAAGATAGTAGGGTAGAATTTGGGCATAGACCAACATCTTACACTGTATACCAAAATAAAGTCAAAATGGGTACATGATTGAGAGGTGAAGGTTGATACTGTAAGCAGACTATGAAAACAAGGAATATATTATCTATCAGATTTATGGAGAATGGAAGAATTTATGACTACACAAGAGACAGGGAACATTTTGAAATGTAAAATAGATAATTTTGATTACATTAAATGGAAAAGTTTTTGTACAAAAAAAGCCAATGCAACCAAGATTAGGAGGGAAGCAGAAAACTGGGAAAGAAGTTTTATAAACAGTATCTCTGAGCAAAGCCTCATTTCTAAAATGTATAGAGAACTGAGTCAAATTTATAAGAATACAAGTCATTCCCCAGTTGATAAATGGTCAAAGGATGCAAACTGCCAGTTTCTAGAGGAAAAACTTAAAGATAGATATGATCATATGAAAAAATGCTCTAAATCACTATTGATTATAGAAATGTAAATTGGAATATCTCTTAGGTACCTCATCACACCTGTCAGATTGGCTAACATGATAAAACAGGAAAATTATAAATGCTGGAGAGGATGTGGGAAGTTGGAACACTAATGCATTGGTGGGGGAGTTGCGAGCTGATCCAGCCATTTTGGAGTGCAATTTTGAACCATGCCCAAAGGGCTATAAAAATGTGTGGGCCTTTGACTCAGCAATACCACTTCTAGGGCTGTATCCCAAAGAGATTATAAAAATGGGAGAAGAACCCACAGGTACAAAAATATTTGTAGCATCTCTTTGTGGTGGCAAAGAATTTGAAATTGAGGGTATGTTCATCAATTGAGGAATGACTGAACAAGTTGCATTATATGAATGTAATGGAATACTATTGTGCTATAATAAATGATGAGCAAGCAAACTTCAGAAAAATCTGGAAAGACTTATATGAACTGATGCTGTGAGGACAGCAAAACAAGGAGAACATTGTACAGAGTTACAGTCACATTTTGTGATGACTAACTTTGATAGACTTGGTTTTTCTCAGCAATTCAAGTTTCTAAGAGAAGTCCAAAATGCTCATGATGGAAAATACCTTCCATATCCAGAGAAAGAATTACAGAGTTTGATTACAGATTGAGGCATATTATTTGTTCTCTCTCTCTGTTTTGTTTTGTTTCTTCTTTCCTCATCCATTGGTTATAATTTTTCTTTGTAACATTACTAATGTGAAAATATATTTAATATGAATGTATATGTAGAGCCTATGTCATATTGAAAGTGGTCATGGGAGGTGAGAGGGGAGAGAGGGGGATAAAACTTAAATATCAAAAGTTTGTGGAACTGAATTTTGTAAACTAAAAATAAATAAATTTTTAAAAAGCAATCAGTCAAACAAAATCAAAAGAATGAAAAAAATAGAAGAAAATGTAAAACCCTTCATTGTAAAAACAACAGACTTGGAAAAGAAATGCAGGAGAGGTAATTTTAAAATTATTTATCTACCTGAAAGCCATGAAGAAAAAAAGAATCTTGACATCATCTTCCAAGAAATTATCAAGGACAATTGGCATTAGGCCCTGAGAATAAAGAGATCCCTAATTGAAAACATCTGGGGATATTGTAGCCAAATTCCAGGATTATCAGGTCAAAGAGAAAGTACTGCTAGATGTCAGAAGGAACAATTTAAGTATCATGGAGCCACATTCAGGATTATGCAGAACTTTGCAGATTCTGTATTAAAAGATCAGGGGACTTGGAATATGATGTTGTGTAAGGCCACAGAATTTTGATTACAGCCAAGGATCAATTACTCAGCAAAAATGTATTGAATCTTTTAGGGGAGGAGATGGACATTCAATGAAATAGGGGACTTCCTAACCTTGATGAAAAGACCAGAATTGAACAGAAAGTTTGATCTTCAAAAACAATGCTCAAGAGAGACGTAAAAGAGTAAATGGGAAAGAAAAAAATGTTATTCAGTGAGGGCAAACTGTTTATGTGCCAACATGGGAAAGTGATACTTATAACCCTTAAGAACTGAATTTTTATTTTGATGTTTAAAAGGGGTATGCATAGAGGGTGTGAGTATAAGTGGACTTTGATGTGATGATAAAACACCTAATTAAGTGGTGGAAAGAGATTGTACTGGGAGAAGAGGAAAGAAGGAGGCAGAAATGGGTAAATTAAATCACATGAAAAGGTCCAAAAACCTATTACGGTAGAGGTAAAGAAGGAAGGGACATGAACATTGAACCTTACTCTCATCAGATTTGACTCAAAGAGGGAAAACACAATCAGGTTCTCACTTTCTGGAACTAGGAGTTAAAAGGGGAAAGGGGAAAGACAAGGGAAGAGGTGGATAGAAAGGAGGGAAGAAGTAGTGAAGGAAAAGGGTAAGAAAAGGGAGCTGGCTGAAAGAAGTCAGATTGAGTGAGCCAGTGGTCAAAAGCAAAACTCTAGGGAGGAGGGAAAGGGAGAAAAGAGAGAGAAAAGCATAAACGGGAGGCAAACAGAATGAAGAGACAGAAACAGATGGTAATTATAATTGTGGATATGTATGGGATGAATTCTTCCATAAAAATGGAAGTGGATAGCAGAGTGGATTAAAAGCCATAATCCTGCAATATGTTGTTTACAAAAAACACATTTGACACACAAAGATACACATAGAGTAAAGGCAAAAGGCTGGCACAGAACATATTATGCTTCAGATGAAGTAAAAAAAAGCAAAGATAACAATCCTAATCTCAGGCAAAGCTAAAACAAAAATTGATTTAATTAAAAAAGAGAAAAGAAAGGAAGCTCCATTCTGCTGAAAGGTGCCATAAACAATGGAGTAATATCTTTACTAATCATATATGCATCAAGTGATATATAGCATCCAGATTCTTAGAGAAGAAGTTAAGGGAGTTACAAAACACACAGTAAAACTATACTAGTGGGGGACCTGAACCTCCTCCTCTCAGAACTAGATAAATCTAACCACAAAATAAACAAGAAAAAAGTTAAGGAGGAGAATGGAATTTTAGAAAAGTTAGATATGGTAGACCTCTGGAGAAAATTGAATGGCGATAGAAAGGAATATACTTTGTTTCTCTTAGCAGTACATGGCACCTACACAAAAATAAACCATATACTGTGGCATAAAAACATCACAAAACAGTGCAGAAAGGTAATCATATTGAAAGCATCCTTTTCAGATTATGATGCAATAAACATTCATTCCTTCTTCCCAGTCTAAATCCTTCTGGAGGCTGTAGAATAAAATTACTAGAATATGGTGGTTTCCTGTGCACTAATCTTCAGAACAGCAGGGCAGTTCATTTCCTCAGTCTGTATGAGTTATCAGTTCTGCATGAGGTCTAATTAGTTCAGGTAGAAAAGTCTTATGAGGAATTGATGATGAGGTTATGATCAGTGCCTACAGGACTGGGTCAGCTTCCTTTCTTGAAACCATTTTCATATCCAAAATAGTTCTGTAGTCCTCACCTTATACAATATCAGAGCAATATTCACTTTATAGTTGTATGCAGTCTACATATTGCTGTTTCCCCTGCAGTAGTAACAGAAGAAAGTAATATTCTTTTAGTTTTCTTTGTGTTTATGTGTCAGAGGTGTCCTATAATTCTTGCCTGGTAGAGTGTTTTTTTCCATTGATTAGGTTTTTTTCTAAAACAGATTTTGTCTACAATCAACTCTGTACCTTCAGGTTGTTCACCATGTGTTGCTTTGCCCCTCCTCCCACCACGTATTAGTGATAAGAAGAGGGGAGAAAGAGAGAGAGAGAGAGAGAGAGAGAGAGAGAGAGAGAGAGAGAGAGAGAGAGAGAATAGGACACAGATAATAGATTCTTTTTAAATGACCAGCATCTGTTTATAGGCTCTGGAGCTATATGAAAGGGAATCTTATTAAACCTTATATTTTCAGAAATTCCCCCAAGAGGCTTGAATTCAGTTATTATCTCATCCTAATGAATATGCAAACTCCAAAAAGCACTGACAAAGATAAATTTTATCTGGTCACATTTTCCTTTCAATCATTCTACTCCACAGGTGCTCAGAGACATACCTCTGTGAGATGGAGTTGCAGTTGTGACTAGAGAGTGGTGGGTGGAGAAAGACCAGTGAGATTCATTTTTTTGTATTTAAATTTATTTATTTAAGTTTTCAACATTCATTTCCAATGAGATATTTCACATTATCTTCCATTTTTTCATTCTTTTTGTTTTGTTAGGTGATTTCTTTGTTTTTCATAAAGTCATTAGCCTTCATCTGCTCCATTCTAATTTTTAAAGAACTCTTTTCTTCAATGACCTTTTGAACCTCCTTTTCCATTTGGCTAATCATGCTTTGTAAAGCATTCTTCTCCTCGTTGGCTTTTTGAACCTCTTTTGCCAATTGAGTTAGCCTATTTTTCAAGGTGTTATTTTCTTCCGCATTTTTGGGGGTCTCCTTTAGCAAGGTGTTGACCTAATTTTCATGCTTTTCTTGTATCTCTCTCATTTCTCTTCCCAATTTTTCCTCCACATCTCTTACCTGATTTTCAGAATCCTTTTTGAGCTCTTCCATGCCCTGAGCCCATTGAATATTTCTTTTGGATGTTTGGGATACAGAAGTCTTGACTTTTATGTCTTTCCCTGATGGTAAGCATTCTTCTTCCTCATCTGAAAGGATGGGAGAAGATATCTGTTCACCAAGAAAGTAACCTTCTATGGTCTTATTTTCTTTTTCCTTTTTTTGGCATTTTCCCAACTAGTTACTTGATTTTTGGGTCCTTTGTCAAGAGTGCAATATACTCTGGGAATCTGTAAGATCTCAGTTCCTCCAAAGTGTCACAATCAAGCATGTACATTGGTCTGGGAGCAGTTAGATATTTTTGTGCCCAGAATCTTAGCAGTTTCCTCTCCACAGCCACCTGGCCTCCAGTTCCACTAAGCCAGCACTGGGGACTGATTTTCAGATAAGCTGCATGGGCAGGGCCTCCATTCAGTGTGAGATAAAGATCAGCTTCCTCAGGGCCTCTAAACTGGGCTGAGGTAATAATCAGCTCTTCAGTGCCTCCAGGATTTTTATGATCCAACAATGGATGTGGGCTGCTGCAGGGGTTGCCATGGGAACGGCTGCTGCCTGCCCCATGTGGCCTCTGTGACCACTGCCCAAGTCTGGAGCTATAGGAAGGCCCTCCTCCCTTCCTGGACAGCTGAAAAAACCCTGTCACTGATCTTTGGTGCCTGTGGATTGAGGGATCTGCAAACTGCTGCTGCTGGGGCTGGGGATGCCATCCCTGAGGTGTCCTTCCAGAGCCAAGCCATGCTGCATAGCCTAGGCCAGGCTGGGTTCCTCTCCATGTGAGGTGCAACTGATGTTTCCCATGGGCCTTTCTGGTCACCCTGGGCTGGAAATCTCCTCCACTCTGTTGTTCTCCACTTCTGCTGCACCTAAATTTGTTGAGAGTCCCTCTCTGCAGATATTTTATGGGCTGTGTGAGGAAAGCCTGAGTATGTGTGTCTTTCTACTCCACCATCTTCGCTCCACCCCTCAGGCAGTGAGATTCTTACCCCTCTCTCTAGTAGTAATTAAACAGGGCAAGTTTTTGACTTTCAAAATAACTTTCTAATGTCTATAATTTGTGTCAGCATCCCCATTTTATGTATGAAGAAAATAAATCTTTGAAGAGATGATGTGACAGGTAAATTTTGAATCTACAACCCCCCCCATATAGCACATCTGATCTCTGAGCAATTGAAAATCTAAGTATATGAATGGGGATTCATAGGGTTGTGTTCTTAACGTATGCATAACTGATATTCCAGTCTTATAGAAGCATTTCATTCTACTTTTAGATTTAGTTTTCAATTTCTCTTTCTTTGAAAGTTTTCCTATAAAATCAGAGAAAAACAATGCAATTACAATGTTTTTTACACTGTAAAAACCTTTAAAATTATTATTTTTTCACTGTTGATATGATTACACGTCTTTCCTGGACTTTTACTTTAGTAGAGCTAATGAATAGAATCAGAGAGAAAACAGTTGTTAGGAGCAAACGTAAAACAAGACAACTACGGACCATTAAATTCATATTTAGCATCCTATTTCCTCTTCATTAAAAGAGAGAAAACCAAACTGAGGCTCTTGTTTGATGAAATATTCCTCTTCTAATTGGTCGTTTTAATAAAGGAAAGTAACTTATAATCATATGAACTTTGGCTGCCAAAAAGTGTTGCTTCAGTAACTATTATACATGCTCAGCTCTAATGAACTCTTCTACTTCTGTACATGATCATAGATTTATTTGGGTCACTTGAAAGTGCTTCCTTGAACCTTTAAAATATGGAAAATGATATTACTTCCACAGCTTGTGCCTTCTCAACTTTAAACAATAGCTGAGATGGTTTTATTAGACTAACTAGTTTAAATATGGAATTTCTAATTACCTGGTGCTTCCAATATAAAGGAAAAAAAGATAAATTTTGTTTTTTCTGTACCACAAAGATGTTATTTGCAGCTTCAGCTGCGCACCTATAGAGCACTTAGTAGATTTAACAGCTGGGGGCCCAGTTGCACAATTCTCTTTCATGGAGGCCTCCCATTTTCTTTTCACCTTTGACTGGTCAATAAGGTAATTATATAATGAAAGGTATATTTTCTTTAGCAGTTGATTTTGGGAATTCACAGTTCAATGTCAACTTGAGGGTGAAGGTTAAAAAAAATGTTTGCCACTTCTCACACATTGGATTCTACTTCCCATAGGAATGGCCAATTTTTCTTTGTCTCTCCAAGCAGCGCACTAGGTATTTTCAGACCTGAATTATTTTGCTGTGTTAGTACAACACAGTCACTGACACAGTCTACCATGTCACTTGAATGGCTCTACCAATCACAAATGTGCCAGTTCTTCTTTTTCTTTGTTTTTAATCAGTCCACAGCCCCAAAAAGGCATGCCACCAGCAATAAAATCCAAGCCTTTTTAGATCCAGGACTTGCACTGGGTAAGGCCCCTTCTTATTTATGGACTTCTGAATTTTGAAGATTCCCTGAGCAGCTGGGAGAGTTCACATTTTAAAATTTAATTCAACAAGCATATATTAGATGGTGTCCCAGAATTCTTAGTGCTCTTTTAATTTTTATTGTCCTAAATAATTTTTAAATTTTATGCTTTAATAGCTGGAACTCTCTAATGAAGTGAAAAAGATATACAGGATAATTTCTGGGGAAAGGGCAAAGGTTGATTGAAGGGCAGTTTCTTAATAACAGAACCAAGTCTAGAGGGCAGATGGAAGAGCAGGAGTGGGAAGGGCCAGTGGAGGGATCTGTGGAGCCCTGGTGTGAGTTATGTACAAGGAGTTCACCCCTAAGCCAGGGTACCTCTTTCTTAGGACTCCAGTTTTGAGTAGATTATATCTCCTAGGGTGGAGGGCCAGGAGTTTCTTGATTCCTGCTGTGGACTGTGAGGGAAGAAGAATTTATGTCCAATCCCCAGGACTACTCAAGATGAGGTAAGTGGAGTCCCGGGGATGCCTCAGGGAGGACTCGTTTTCCTTAATCCTTTGGGATAAAATTAGTAAATACACTCATGCGTTTTCTTTCCTTGAAGACTAAGTGGTAAGCATCTGACTGGGGGCAGTGTATTGACTTAGAACACCACAAGTTCACCTTATCTATGTCTTATTGTATTTCTGTTTATTTTGTTAAATATTTCCCAATAATATTTTAATCTGGCTTGAGCAGCAATTAGGAAGACTCTGGATACTAGGTCTGTATTCCAAGGATATCATAAAAGATGGAAAAGGACCAATGTGCACAAAAATATTTATAGTAGCTCTTTTTGTGGGAGCACAGAATTTGAAATTGAGGGTATGTCCATCAATTGGGGAAGACTGAACAAGTTGTGGTATATGAATATAATGGAATACTGTTGTGCTATAAGAAATGATAAGCAGAATGTTCTCAGAAAAAACTCAGAAAGACTCACATGTACTTTTGTTAAGTGAAGTGAGCAGAACCAGGAAAACCTTGTACACAGTGACAGCAACACTGTGTGATGATCAATTGTGATTAACTTAGCTCTTCAGCATTACAATGATCCAAGACAATTTCAAAAGACTCATGGTAGAAAATGCTATCCACATTCAGAGAAAGAATTTATACAGTCTGAATGCAGTTGAAGTATACTTTTTTAATTTTATTTTTCATGTATTTTTTTCTTTTGCAAATTGTAACTTTTTTTGCAAACTGTTTCTTCTTTCAGAGCATGACTAATATAGGAATGTGCTTTACAAGAGTGCATATTTTTATAACCTATATCAAATTGCTTGTTGTTTTAGAGAGACAGGAGGGAAGAGGGAGAAAAAATTTGGAATTCAACATTTTATTAAAAATAAATATTAAAATTATCTTTACATAAAATTGGAAAAAATATAATTTCTTTAAAGAAGGAATGTTATGTGCTATAAGATTGTCACTTCTGCTCCAGAGGATAGGAAAGTTAAAAGGATGGCAAAGAAGAGGTCTGAAGCTTTTCCTTGGGCTGCTGTAACATTAATGGACCACGGAAAAATCACTGCACTAGATGGTGAATGCCTGAACTTAGGTATTAGTTTAATTCTGCCTCTCTGGTTCAGTCTAATCATCACCTTCCCCTTATTTCTTCTCTCCATTCCTTCTTGCACACACAGAAAAAAGAATAACAAGAGAAAATGATGTAGACATACGTATTTACCTTCTGTGAAAGGAGAAAAAATAAATCATATCCTATTCTTATATGACTCATTCCTTTGGCTACCCTACCTTCTCATCTTTACTTTTGGTGTTTCACAAGTGTCCTTATTCATGGAGGCATAATATATGTCAGTTTTGTGATATGGCAGTCTAAAAAGATAATATAGAATTTTCAAAATGTATGGCTCTGAGATGATGAGAGGAAGTAGGGGCAAGTGCCAATCAATGGCAGAATTATTAGATATTTTGGGTTTGCCTCCTATATAAATAGAAATTATAGCATTTAAGACAATTTAAATTTAACTGTTGAAAATTCCAATTGAATGTCTCTAACCATGCTCAAGTTATTTCAAATTTTTAAAGGTTAAATTTCTACAAATAGGTCTACTTTTTTTCTAATGAAAACAAAGTCTGTATCAAAGTCATCCAAAATCTAGATGAATGTAACAAATTTAATCCAACCAACAGTGAATACAGGAAAGAAATTATTCAATACACTATGCACAAAAAAGTATGAAATCAAATCAAGTTGAATAAAATCTAAGTACTTAAAATTGTCTGCCACTGTTGCCTTCTCTCATCATAGGCTTAACACAGACAAGTTGAATCAAGTCAAATATTTAAGAACTTTATATGTGTTAGGCAGATGAGCTGTGTCAGTGGTCTTTGATAAAAATGAATGTGATAATCAGAATTTGAATAGAAGTTAAAAATCATGATGCATTCTTTCTTTTTTTTGTATTTAAATTTATTTATTTAAGTTTTCAACATACATTTCCACAAAATTTTGGGTTTCAAATTTTCTCCCCATTTCTCCCCTTCCCCACTCCCCTCTAAACGCTGGGCATTCTATTTACCCCTATCACCAATGTGTCCTTCCTTCTAACATCCCTCCCTTCCCTTGTCCCCATCTTCTCTTTTGTCCTGTAGGGCCAGATAACTTTCTATTCTCCATTACCTGTATTTCTTATTTCCTAATAACAAGAACAATACTCAACAGTTGTTCCTAAAACTTTGAGTTCCAACTTCTCCCCATCCCTCCCTCCCCACCCATTCCTTTTAGAAAGGCAAGCAATTCAATATAGTCCACATTAATGTAGTTCTGCAAATGACTTCCATAATAGTCATATTGTCTAAGACTAACTATATTTTCCTCCATTCTATTCTGCCCTCCATATCTTCTAAATTTATTGATTTAGTTTTAGTTTTCAACATTCACTTCCACCAGATTTTGAGTTCCATAGTTTCTCCCCATCTCTCCCCTCTGCCTACCCTAAGACAGTGTGCATTCTGGTTATCCCCTCCCTTTGATAACACCCCTCCTTTCTCTTCTCCCTATCCCCTCTATTTTCTTGTAGGGCAAGATAGGTTTCTGTTCCCCATTGCCTGTATGCCTTATTTCCTAATTCATGTAAAAACAATTTTTAAGAATTAAATTTAAATTTGTGTCTTTTTTTCTTAAGGAAGGAAATAATATCCCCTTGTGATGTATAGTATATAATCTGACACCAGAATCGAATTCAGGAAGAAGTCTTCCTGACTCTAGACCTTATGTTCTATCCACTGAACCTTCCATGTGTCCCATTCTTTTATTACAAAAGAACATGCATATGTACATACACACATATATATAATATTCATATGTATATATGTAGATAAGCATGAATACTTTAAAACACATCTAGATATATATATATATATACATATATGTATATATACATACACACACACATATACATACATACATACATATATATACATATATAAATATATACATTTATAAATAAATATATACATACATATATAAATATATATTATACATATTATATATCATATATAAATAGTT
>CM053772.1:144916009-144932409 GCA_028658325.1 Potorous gilbertii
TTTTTTAGAGGGTTTGGAGGCAGAAGTCTTGACTTTGATGTCTTCCTCTAATGGAATGCATTGTTCTTCCTCATCTGAAAGGATGGAAGAAAATACCTGTTTAACATGAAAGTAATCTTCTATAGTCTTATTTTTTCCACCTTTTGAGACATTTTCCCAGACAGTTACTTGACTTTTGAGTCCTTTGTCAAGTTGAGGGTATACTCTAGGGGCATGTAAGTTCTCAGTTCCTCCAAGGGGGCACAGTCAAAGGAGAGGTATTTACTCCTCTCTTGGCCTGCACTCTGGTCTGGGAGCAACCACAAGCTCTCCAAAATCTTCACCAGCTCTTTCAGGTCAATGATCTTCCTCACCCCAGGGCTGCCACTCAGGGCGTCAATGTCAATGTCAATCCAGATCAGCTGCTTGATTACCCCAGGGTCTTTAGGCTAAGGGTTCCAAAAATGGAGACTGCTGCCACCTGGGGCCGAGGCTAGGGTAAGACCCTGCTCCTTCCTCACCTAAATGAAAGAGCTTTCTTACCAACATTTCAATCTGTATTTAGCATTTATGAGTTGAGACATCTGGGAACCATAGGTGCTGCCCATGATTCCTTGCCCTGAAGCCTGTTCCAGTCCTGTCTCTGCTGCACTGCATGGCTAAGGCTGGGCTGCCCTCCACTCTAAGCCTAGTGTGACAGACCTTTCCTGTCGGCCTTCCAGGCTGCCTTGGGCTAGAAATCTATTTTATTCTATCATTTTGTGGCTTCTATTGCTCTAGAATTTGTTTAGAGTCATTTTTTACAGGTATTTTATGGGCTATGGGTCCATCTTTCTACTCTACCATCTTGGTTCTGCACCCTTATTAGCAAACTTTTAGATCCAACATGAGCAATGTCTGCTGCTTCCAGAATATAAAAGAGAATGTGATAGAGAATCTTCAAAAGGTAGCATGAACCAAATGATGGAATGTTATTCAGGATCCAATTCTGACCAGTAAGAAAGAATTGGTTGTGAAGCAGAAATGATGGCTCTCTTAGGTGGACATGACCATTCAAAATACAGTTGATGATGCAAGAGGAGAGGAACAACAGGTTTATGACATGCACTTTACATTGATTTTATGGTCTACATACTCCCTGTATTCTACATAAATAGTAAAGGGGGCAGATAAAGTTTAAACAGGATGCCTTGACCTAAAAATGTTGTAGGTAAAGTCAACCCCAGAACCTGAGGAAACTTTCAAGAGTGAAATTCTGATGACATAAAGAGAAATAATTTTAGTGAGGAAGCTGTCTAAAGAATTCAGTGTTGAGTACCAGGGAATTCATAAACCAACTTGGGCTTTAAATATTACAAAAGATAGAAGTAAGAGCAGGATAAAATGCTAGAGTGAGATAGTAGAGGGAAAAGAGAAGAGGTCCCAAGACAAAGCCTTGGGGAACACAAACAGTTCTATGAATCTTTAAATTGTCACCTTATACTATGTTACTTCATAAGCTTAAGAAAAAAGTGTGAATAAAGTGAGGATGGTGAAAAACACTATGAAAACATAGAAACTTCATGCTTTTGGAACTTGGATACATTCCTTAAAAAGAAAAGAATTGTAAGGCACTGAACATAGTGAACATTAAGCAAGATTAAAAAATAAATTTTATCACAATTTCACAGACATGGATTACCTTGATACTTACATGGTAATTACTGATAAATCACCTATGTTACCAAATCATTAGAATTAAGGTTAAAATGAGTACAGTGCTAGAAGAAAGAGTGAGAAAGAAAAAGAGATATGTGTAATTAAAACTGCAATCTGACTTGTTTTTAAGAAGTTGTTGGTGATGAAAAAATGGAATGTAAACAGAAGGCATGGTATAGATGACCAGTTCCTGTAACTCCATGCAGAAATTCAAGCAATGTAAATCAACTGTCATAACAGAGACTAAAAGATTAAAATACTTTTACTTTAGTCAGCAAACACTTGACACTCCTTACTGTGGAGAAAGATTTTATTTACAGGTAAAAAGGATTTAAGCTATTTAGATATTCATAAAATCTTGCAGAGAAGGATGGTAGAAATTGTGAATGGTATTATCTCACAAAAAAATGAAGCAGTAGAAGGTAAAACCATTCTCAAAGGAAGCATGACAAGAGACCTGACTAAATGAAATCAACCAAGGGTACTTAAGCATGATTTAATCAAGCAGGGAACAGGCATTTATTAAGTACCTATTATGTTTGAGTCATGAAAATAGAATTGAACAATTACTACTTGAAAGTATCCCACTGTTAGAGAATACAAGTGCATATATCAATATACACAGAATAAATATAAATAAATACAAAATGCTTAAATCCAAGGTATTTTGAGAGTGAGGGCACTATCAATGGAGGTAGTGAGGAGACGAAGGTTTTATGTAGAAAGTAATATGAAATAAAGGAGGAATCCTGTGAGGTATAGATGAGAGAGTGAATTCTAGATTTTGGGACTGGCCTGAGTCAAGGCAAAGATATGGACTTCTGTCATTTCTAAGGGGCAGAGAGGCAGCAAGTCTAGCTGTATGACATGTTGAGGAAGGAGGAATAATGTACAAGAAGACTAAAAAGATAGTTTGAGGTCAGGTTGTAAAGGACACTTAAAGTCAAAAAGGGGATTATGATTGATACTAGAGGCAATATAATACCACTGGAGTTTATTGATTAGGGAAAATTACATGATCAGACCTGTGTTTAAGGAAAATCACTTCAACAGGAATGTGGAGAATGGGCAAATGTGTAGTAGTAACTGCTGGATGTTATGATAGGAAGATGGTCTATGGGCATCATGGTGTGTCACATGTACCCATATGGCATATTGCTTTTGAAGACTTCACTTATTCACATTCATATTCATTCATCCAACAAATATTTGTTAGACATTATCTAAGTATAATATATATGAAAGCGTTCTTGTTTTCATGCAGCATACAATGGCTATGTGCAGAGAGGTGTAGGAATTGCTTAAAATGAGTTGTCTAAACTCTTTTGAATACTTATTTGTTAGTCCTCCAACAGCCTTTTTGTTAAAGGCATGAAAATTTTAAAAAAAGTGGGTTAGTTGACAAAGTGTTATACATAGTTACTTAAAATTCTTATTAAGATGTTCATGTAGATAATTATATTATCCAGGAATGGGAGACCTGCAGCCTCAGGGCCACATGTGGCCTTCTAGGTTGTTGGGTATGACCTTTTTGACTGAGTCTGTGTTTTACAGAACAAATTCTTTTACTAAGGGTATGCATTCTGTGAAGTTTAGATTCAGTCAAAGGACCGCACTTGAGTACCTAGAGGGCCACATGTGGCCTCAAAGGTGCAAGTTCCCCACCCTGGTACTGTACATTAGAATATGATGAGCATAATGAAAGAATATGAGGTACTATAAAATCTAATTATAAGGAAGCCATATCTAGATACAACAGTCTCTCTCTCTCTCTCTCTCTCTCTCTCTCTCTCTCTCTCTCTTGGAAACTTTAAGAAATTCTTCACGTCACCCACAAATTATCTTGAACTGAAAGAAAACCTTATGAATTTTAACAACAATAATAAACCAAATATTTTTTGAGACAATATACAACCAACTCTTGATTTTTCAAGTTTTTTTTTGCTATGCCTACCTTATAATCATTTCCTTGCCCTTTGACTCCTTGATAGAACATAGAATGAAAGGGATTCAACTCAAACCTAGGCAGAACTTTTACTAAGTAATGTGAATCTTCTGGAAAGAACCAGAAAAAGAAATAAAAGTCTACATTGTTGGCTGTGAGGTCTTAATTATTGAATTACAGTCACTATTTGATTTTAGAGTTATCTACTAAGTGCTGGTCAGCTGACTTGAACTCAATTTTCTACTTGAAATGGTTGATTAGTACTCATTAAGAGGGAGTGATCTCCTTCAGCCACTTGTGCCATCAAACATGCTGTGTAATCGTCCGAATCTTGACTAGTGCACAGGGTATCTCACCACAGCTGTGAGCCTCCTGCTCTGGTCCTTGAATTACCGTCTCACCTGCTTTTGTCTCTCACTCACCTGAAAGTGGTTTGGGAGACTTTGGCAACTTCAGAGGAGAGAAGTCTGCTCAACTCATTTCACCTATCTCTGTATTGACAGTCCCCAATATTGCCTACACTTCTCAAAGCAATGGGTGAACAATAAATTAGAGGAGCTTCTCCCACCAACTTTTCAGTTGGGCAGCAGTGGTTGTATTATTTAGAAAGAATTATTTTTGCCTGCATGTGGTCATCTGTAAGGTCATCTGTTTTCTGTGTGAAATTTACTGTTTATGCAGATTCTTCAAAAAATCTTATTTCTTTCCCCAGTGGGGTGAATTTTTAAAATCTGGTCTCACAGTTTCTTCTTATTATGTATGGTCTCCTAATTGATTTCCCTTAACTGAGTCTCTTTTCTTTTAAATTTATTCTCACTGAATGTCCAAATTGAGATTCCTAAGACACAGGTCACTTCCCTACTTCACTCCATAAAAGACATATTCTTCTATCTGGCATTTGAAAGTCTTCATGATCTGATTCCATCCTAGCTTTCTAGGCTGATTGTTACCCTCCACCTTACCTCACACCCCTTTCTTCACATCCTAGTCAAACTGTTTATTTGCTATCCTCCAGGCACTGCATTCCTTCTCCTCTCCTTTGCATGGGTTGTTGCCTATCCCTTTAATGATCTTCCTCCTTATATCTATCTCTTTAAAATCTTATCTCAGAAAAAAGGAAAGTGGATGTGCAGGGCAGCTATATAAGGTAATGAATGGAGTGCCAGCCTTGAAGTCAAGAGCACCTGAGTTCACATTCTCAGACACTTTCTAGTTGTGTGATTGACTCCAAAAGCCAACCAAACAAAAAAAAACCTCAAACCCCCAAAATCAAAAAAAACAAAACAAAACAAAAAACAAAGCAAAACCCAAAACTTTTCCATCCTTAAAGCCTAAGTGTCATAGAAGCCCTTACCTGATTTCTCTAGTTGCTAGCACCCCTCCACCAGAAACTGCTTGTTATTTATTTTGTATTTCCTTATCTTTGCCTCAGTCAAACTGAGACCTGACAAAGACCTTAACTTAAAAAGGCCTTCTCCCATTGCATCCAGGGCCATCACCAGCTGTCCTGATATATATCTTGTCAATGGACTCCTGAGAAGAGAATGAGGCTTGTGATTACCACACTTCAGTCCAATTTACCTGCAAGTCATGGCATCACCTTATTGATGTCAGGATCCTTTTTGAGAATGAATGATAAACAAAAACAACAACCTGTTTTTTCACAGAATTTAAGCTCTTTCAGGACAGGGATATTTCATGTTGTTCTTCATATTCACAGTGTTTAACAGGGATTTACAAATGGTTATTGAAATTAGCACCAGATTTTTTATTTCACTACCATAGGGAACTCCTAGATAAAGAAACCCTATCCTGTAATGAAGGTCATTTCCTTTTCTGCAAGTTAAGAGTTTTGAGAATTACCTAGAACCATGACTCAGAAGTTGTGACTGGCCTAGGTCATGCAGTCATTATGTTCAGAGGAAGGACTTGAAACTATGTGTTCCTGTCTTTAAGGCCAGCTCTTTTTCCACTAGGTCATACTCCCTTTATGTGACACACAGGAAGTCCTTAACAAATGACTATTAAATGGATTACATTATTAAAAGTTTATGTTAATGGATTTGGATATATGGAAGATTCAAACTGTTAAATATTGAAATCTATGAATTGAAATCATTGTTGTGACCTCTGATCTCATTAGCGCAGGTCATTAAGAGGTGAGGACAGCACGCAAGTTGAAGGAGTTCGGTTTTGTTTCCCTAAATGAATGTGGAGAACGTTATGTTTCAGATGCTTGACCAACATTTTAAAATGTTAAATATACTAAAACTAAAACTTCTGCAGTTCCCTAGCCTTTCTTCTGACTTGGTGAGCCTTCTGTTACTATGGAAAAGAGTAGGGGAAAAAAGGTAAGACAAGCTATAAGTGGAGATTCAGGTGATTTCTGCTGTCACTTGTCAACTTCATTACTTATTGTCCTGCCCCATCTGCAGTATTCCAAGACAGACTCAAAAGCCCAAAAATGCTCTGGGAAACCCTAATATTAAACATATGGATTGATTTTTTAAAAATCCAAGTCACTTAGAGCCTCATTGCACCTTTTGAGTGGTGCGATAGGCTCAGCAAGGTTTGGCAAGGTTATGTTGTTCTGTACATAATGACGGTAACAGCCCAGGACAAAGAGTCGTTACAGAAGCCAAGGGATGGGAGAAAAGATGGAACAGGGCAGGTAAGAAGGAGTGTGACAGAAGAAGAACCCAAGACCTTAAGTGACAAGGAGAGGTGACAAGTAAGAGATATTTCTGAGTCCCAATTTTAGGGATGTTTGAATGTGCTTTGTGCCCAGATAGGCAACAGAGAGATGAATGCATTGCTGAAAAGGAGTTGTCTAGACTCCTTTGAATACCTTTTTGTTAGTTCCCCCCTCCTCTTTTTATTAACGGAACCAGAGCTGAAAAGGGAACAGGTGGGGTAAGTTGGTAAAATGTGATACTCATTTCACACCCATTATTGGCTCTCAGGAAAAGTGGCCACCGAGATCTCAAAGCACTTGTTCCTATATGCTGGGGCAAGAATAGATTATTCCTCTTGTGAAAATTCTTGACAGGAGTGAAATTAATTAGCTCTCTGCTCCAGCTGTGTGCTGCCACATCCACTGTTGGATCAGGGCTCCACTGAGGAGAGCAGCAGGCAGTGCGGGTATCAGGGAAGAAGGAGGGGGTGGAAAAGTTTTTCTTAGCCAAGTTGTCATGTCCATTTCACAAAGAAAATGGATGAAAACAAAAAGGACGCTGCTTCCCAATCTAGTGTGTTTAATTGAGATCTTTAGGTTGAATTTAAAAACTGAAATATGAAATAATTAAATCTCTTATCAGACAACAGCCAGACTGCAGTGATTATTCAGATGAGCAAGAGAGGGAGTCTATTCTATAATCAACATGACCTTTATCATTTATTAGGTTGTTTATCTGGCTCATTCTAAAAGTTTTCCAGGGTTTCAAAAAAAATCAACTACATGGGTAAATAACTTTGTAGTCTTTATTAATTGATTTTAAAGCCACGTGCGCAGCTCCACACCTTGCATTTGCTAAGGTCAGGGATGTTTCTCACACAAATAACCATTTTTTCCATGTTCTGTAAATAACATTTGGAATTTAAAAGGTTCTATGAAAAAAACTTGGTTTTTTACCTCATTTGTCCCTTCACTCCTATATAAGAGAACCTCTTTTTCTAGGGAGTCTTTACTATCTTTCAGTGAGTATGCCAGTATCCACATAGTGATATTTTCCTCTTTTACTCCAGATTATATATCAAGTAAATTCATGATGGGTTCGAAGGGTGTAGAGTACATGGATCAACTGCAGTAGAAACCTTTTAAAAGTATGTTGGCATAACCTCAGTAAAACATCTGAGAGTCTTCTACAAAAAGAATTACAAGAACAGAGTAGGGTCTCTAGAAGTGAAATCCCAGGTGAAGAAATTCACTTTCTGTGGAAAGCTGGCACCGAGTTTCTGTACCTGTATTCAGTTCCCCAACGACCAGCTAATGTACAAACCATCTACCCTTTCGGACCATCTACCTGACCCACTAGAAGTGGGACAGTACTCATGCTTCCAGATTGCTCCCTGCTTTTAACTTGAGATACAGTAAGCAAATCAATAGCTACTTCTGAATCCAACATCCTTCCTTGCCTATTGCTCCCCTTTGTATGTGATTTCCTTCCTATTGGAATGGAGCTGTCTCACTTTTATTTTTGTATTCCCAACACAAAGAAGGCTGTGGCACCTAGTAGGTATTTAATAAAGGTTTTTCATTCATTTACTTTCATGGGAAAAGGAGAGAAAAACCCTATTTGAATTCTTCTCCTTTTTCTTTGATCAATGCAACTTGTGCCAGGATGAAATTGAAAATGCTTATGCCTTTGCTTGTCTTTACCTTCCATCTATAAACAAATTTTATCTTATCGGAGAACCAGTTCTTACTTTGAAAGCACTTTATACACTTCCAACTCCCACTCCATCCCACAATCAATAATTATTTAATCAGTAGTTATTTAAATAGTTATTATAAGTAGTTATTAAGTAGTTATATAGAAAATACCTATTTATTCTTGAAATAAGTGTTTCAATAAACAAGGAGTTATTTATTTTATATATACTTTATGCCAGGTTTTACACTAGGAACTGGTAAAATAAACACAAAAATGTCCCTTGCCTCAGAGAACTTTCATTTTCTTAGGGGAAACAATGTGCATACATGTTGTAAATATATACAAAGAAAATAAGAGCTAAATAAACATTAATGGTGGACAAGAGAGGTACTAGTAGCTAGAGGATTTAAGAAAGATCTCACATAGAGAATAAAAAAGGAAGCCATCCTTCAAATACCATCCACCAATGGTGGTATACTATCCATCAATGACAAGACAATTAGAAAATCCTCTTCCAAGTGGCATCTTGTCTCCGCATCATTCTAATCAGCAAACATATCTTAACTCCTACTAAATACCATACAAAATGCCAAGTAATACAAAGACAAAGATGAAACATGCCACACATTCTAACAGGGAAAATAACATGTCTCTGCATAAGCAAGTATAGAATATTTACCAAATGAATGGTAGGCTTACTAATAGAGATGTAACTATGAGTATCTGGAATGATCATGAAGTCTTCATATTAAAAGATAAATAAGCTGAGTTTTGAAGTAAAATAGGTATTCAAGGAAGCAGAGGTAGGGAAGAGGAGGTATTCCAGGTATAGGGGTCAGCAATGCAAAGGCAGAGAGATAGGACTTGGAGTACCATGCATGAACATAGCTAATATAGGGTTCATGTAATGTGTAAGAATGTGTAAGAAAATTGGAGATGTAGAATGAGGCCAAGTTGTGAAAAGATTCACATTCTAGAGGAATGAATATTATTCCTAGAGGTAATAGGGTGCCCCTGGAGTTTGAGTAGGGGAAACAATATAGGTATGCCCTTAAAAAAATCACTTTAGCAACAATTGGTACGTGGATTATAGTGATGTGAGAGAAGACAGGGAGATGAAGCAAAAGAATGCTGCAAGAGATGACAAGGACCTAACCAAGGTAGGTAGCTATGCGTATATATAAGACATGTTGTAGAAATGGAAACACAATATTTGGCGACTGAGTACTTGATACAAGAGACAGTACGGAGCTAAGGTTGATGCCAAAGTTGCAAACCTGGTGTCTATAAAGTTGATGATGGTGCCAGCATTACTAGGGAAATTTAGAAAAGGGATCAGGTTTTCTTTTTTTCCTTTTTGAACAGACCATAATATAATATTCTACCTAAAGTTGTAAGATAGAGGAGTTGGAGATTGGGAATGGGCTTGATTCTATAGAGTTTCATGACTGGATAGGATGAATGGTGCTTTTTCAACTATTTCTTGAGTAGGAAAATTCATAATGGAGAAGTACCAACACAAGAGGAAATCAGAAATTCTGTACACTGAGATCATAACAGAACATGTACAGACAAGTCAATGAGAGGAAAAGGGTCAATATCAAGTGATGGTACCACAGGCAGAAGAAAACTTAAAATCCGGAACAGGAAATGGATAAGTGGTACCAGTAGGAAGCAAGGCTGAGGTTTCAGACTGAAAGAGTTTGGGATCAGATGGGCAAAAAGTCAAGCTAGTGAAGGAAGCAGGTTGGTTCAGTGAAAAACATTGAATCTGGACTGGAATTCCCAATCTATGGCAATGTTGGATTTAACTGCTTTAGGTTTTAGTTTCCTCACATATGAACTAAGTTGTTTATAATAGATGACTTCTAAAATTTCTTCCTGCTCTAAATCTATGATCCTGTAAGTCAAAAGAAAGAGAGTTGTTTGTTGGCCTTTGATGGGCACATTTAAATGTTAAGACTAGACCCAATAAGTTTGTCCCCCAGAGTCCAACTTTGCTCCAAGTCTCATCAGGTACAGAATCCCTAGAGCTACCACTGCCTTTTATCAGCTTCCCTGAGCATCATGGGGCTAGAAACCACTGATTTAGGATTGGAAGAATTCTGGGAGGATATTAAGTTCATCTACCTATTTTATAGATAAAGAAACTAAAACTAAAAGAGTGACTTGTCAAAGGTCACACCTCTAGTGGCTATATAGCAGATTTAGGATTCTCACCTGGGACTTATGACTGATGGAAGATTAATGAGCATCCTTTTCCTCTTCCACACTGCCTCCTTTCCTACCATCTCACTAAATCTTTTCACTCATTGTTATCATTGAATTAAAATAAATTATCTTATACAAGCAAGAACAAGGCCAAGTATTTGGTTCCTGGGCTAGAGCAAGAAGTAGAACTAGATGTGAAAGCCAATTACTAGGCTTTGGCTGACATGTGACTCCATGTTGGACCACTGATTGACCCAGCTATATACTAAGAAGTTATACATGATATCTGTGTTGGTCAGGTACACTTAGATAAGAAATTCAAAGTTAGCAAACTATTAGCTTGGCGTATTTCATTTCATCCATCAAAATTGCCTTGTGGTTGATAAGAGGGATGGATGGTGGCCCTGAAGTCCAGACGACCTGTTGATTGATTATCTCTAAGGTTCCATTTGAACTCAGTCTTTGTGAATCTGTCCAGCAACAGTAATCATATGTAGAAAAATGACCCAGAAATCCACCATCACGCACCTAGAGAACTGCAGGGCTAGGGAGCTGCGCCACATGCAAGCCTGGAAGTACAAACTGGAAGCCATAAACTGCCTGACTTGTGATCCAATAGGGTTCATATTTCTTCTTTGTTCGTCCTCATCCACAGTCTTCTCGCCAACTACCCTACAAGAGATGCCCTCATCATCTCTTGCTTGGATTTCCTATCTTGTGTCTCACTCCTTTAAAATCCACTCACCATACTCCTGCCATTTGTCTCATATGGTCATGACTATCATTCCATTCTTAATAAAACCATATGGTTCCTTTTTTGTTTTTATGATCAAATATAAACTCATCTTTCTGACATTTGAGGCCTCTTATGTGCTGGTCCAGTTCGAAATTTTTAGCCTTATTGCACTATATTCCCCTGCATGTAGTTTACATTCCATTCCAGGATAGCTAGTATTATGTTCTTCATATACAGAAACTGCATTTCCTGTCCTTTTACCTTTCGATTGGATGTTCCTCCATGCTTGGAATGCATACCCTCCTTACCTTTACCTCTTAAGATCCCTAGTTTCTGCTCTGATTCAGTTCAAGCTCTACCTTATAGTTGACACTGTCCTTGGTCCCCGTGGATGCTATTGCCCTTCCCTCCAATTGCTTTGTAACTGTGTTGAAGAATATACATACACATATGTGTGCATCATGTTGTCCTGAGAATGTTTCTAATTCCCTTGAGGCAGGGCACTTTACTTCCTTCTTTGCACGCCCAGCACAGCACTTGGCATGTGGTGGGCACTTAATAAATGCTTGATTGGTTGATTAGATCCTCTATTCACCACAGTATGAAATAAAAGAAAGTGTGCAGCCCAGTTATTTTTATCCTCATTTCATAAAGATTTATTGTCTGTGAAATTACCTACCGTTCTTAAAAGATTCATCTTTTTATTGTATTGAAAACTTCTTTTTTTCCACCAGTGCAGATTCATAGCCCCTCCTTGGATCACAGCACCTCCATGCTGCAGTAGTTACTGTTCAGGAATTTCTGATACTGAGATGCTTTAGTTTTTACCAAGCTGGCCCTCATATGAGAAGTATACCATAATAGAAACATTTCTATCTCGGTAGGACATCACAAGATCCTTTAAGATCATAGATTTAGACTTGGGAGGGGCTCTAGAAATCCTTTAGTTCAAGACTCTCATGTTAAAGATGAGGAAACTGAGGCCCATGGAAGTTGTGACTGATTAACGGTTACAGAGGTAATACATGACAAGCTGAGTTTAGATCCAGGTTTTTCAATTCTAAATCCAATGCTTTTTCCAGTATACCATGCTCCTTGTCCTCACTGGGCTAGTTTCTCCTTCTGTGGTATAGTCTTGGAGACACTAGGTGCCTTAGTGAAGCTTCAGAGTAGTCCTTTAGTGTAGAATGAATTTCTACAAGACTTTATTAAAACAATTTCAAATTTTTAACTTGAAATTTGCATTTTACCTAGAAGTTAAGTCAGATTGTTACCTAGTCTAGTTTGATGTGATAAACACTACAAAACAATTTGTTAAGTATGTAAGGGAGAATGAAAAATATAATCTTAGCAAATGAATGGAAACCCTGACCTGTCAGCTCTTCTTGTGCAGGTATTAGAATGAGGAGACTGAAATCTTCTAAAAGAAATGGAATTGAAAAGTCACTCATGACAAAGGGATTGAATATGCAGAATGAGACATATACTTTGGACATGGCCTATGTTGAAATTTGTTCTGTTGACTATGTGTGTTTGGGGTTTTTTTTGGAGGTGAGAGAGAGAAAAATACTTGTCAATTAATCTTTTTTTTTTAAACATAAGGGCTCTGAAAACATTCAGGAAAGATCACATGCACCATTTCCTTGATTTCCACAAAGTGTCCTAGCATTTCTCAATTGTTTATTTATTAAAATAAAAAGTAGAGTCTTTTTGACATCTCATTTGGGGACAAATTTATCTCCCATCAAGATTGAAAGGTTATGTTTAGATGGCTGAAGAAATTCTATTTTCATAAACATTGAGTGTCAGGCATTCATTTGTGTGCCAGTGAAGACAGATGGTTTCTACACCAGTTTAGTAGGATGGCTTGGCTCCTGAGGGGTGGTATGCATGAGGGAGGCTAGAGTTTATACTTATCACAGTGAGTTCATTAAATGACTTGAAACACCAGCAAACAAACCTGCCACTGGCATCATGATTTGTGATTGCATTGAGATGTGAAAGAGTGATGGCATTGGAATCAAAACATCTCAATTACGTATAAATTGTATGAACATAGTTAAGTCACCTCATTACTTATAGCCTTATTTTATCTCTCAAAATAGGAGTGATGATAATCTACCTTAGGGGGTTCTCAAAATGAGTTATTGCTATTAATTTGTGTCATTTAAAATATAAATGTTGCTCCAAGACATGGAAAGGTGCAGAGTGATGCTTCGCAAATGACAAAGTCGAGTGTTATAGTATAGCTGTGAAGTACATCAAGAGCTCAGAAAAGCTCCCAACTCTTGCTCTTTCCTTCTTTCCTTCATTTCCTCTCTTTTCTTCCTTCTTCTCTATCACTCATCCACATTGGACCTTCATAGATGCTCTTTAGTTTGGGAGAAAATGGAATGAAAAAAATTGCTATGCTAAGGTTAATATTTTATTGGCCTCTGTCTCTCTGTTTCTCTCCATCTCTCTGTCCCTCTGTCTCTTTCATTACATTTAAAACTAAAATTCCTTGGAGGCAATGATGCTTAACCCAAAGGAATGAAACTCTAAAAGTAGATTTTCCCAGTGCAGAATTTAATCATTTCCATTTGTTCCTTGATTAAAGAGCACCTTTGTGGGTTGTGTGGGTGGTTGGGTGGTGGGTGAGCAGGAGTCAGAGGAGAAAAAAAGAAGGGAAGAAAGGAGATGTATGGGGTGGGTTAAAATGATTGTTCTGCTACTTCATAACTCTACCAAGAAGTTGAGCCTGACCTTTATTTGGCCTTCCTATTGTACCTTTCAGTCTATGAGCCTTTACTAGGGAAAGGAAAGAATAGTGCCACCTACATTCTTTCACTGAAAATAAGCCTTATGCACAGGCAAGATTATGACTATAACTTGTCACTTCTGAAGAGTGATTTACAGTTACCTCCCCACCTCCACCCCCCACCAGCAACTAGCTATTAAATTTTTCCTCAGTATCTTTTCTCAAACTTTTTCTTAATTCTTTCCTTACTTAGAGAAGCTCAAGGGAGGATGGACCATTCCATTTATAAAGATGTGAACACATTTAAAATATGACAGATAAAAGAAATCCTGTGTGATGAAGATCACCAAGAAAATGGTCATTTTCCCTTGCATTTTCAAAGCTCCCAAAATCCCAGTCATACTGGTATGATAACTTCTTCTCTTCCATGTTTTCTTTAATAGACCCCTTTCAACTCAATATGTATCATTATTTCATATACTTCTCCCAATCTGATTAAACTGCTCCCATGCAAACCTGAAATGAAACCCTGGCAGTCTTAATAGGAAATCCATAAGTTTCAACAAGGGTACCCACAGGGAAACCTTCATACTCTACAGAGTAACATAGCTACTTTAATGAACCAGACAAGAATTTCATTCTGTATTTGATGTGAGAACAGAGAAAAGATTCTAAGCCATATGGCATGGGTATGGCACTGGTAGATATGTGTCTTTATTTGCAAGGTCCAGCTATGTGACCAACTTATTTTAGCTAAATTCTATGCTGTATTGATAATTGTGTTTGATTTTTTTATGACAAAAACCAGTTTGATCCAGCAAGGGATTTTGAAGGATATCTCTGCTTCAATGTAGTTGAGTATGAGTTAGTCTGTCTTAGAAGAAAGGAATGAAAGAAACTGGATTTAAATCCTGGCTCTATAGTAGTACTAATGTGTGTGGTCATGGGAAAATATTTTGTCCTCTCTCGACTTCTCTTTTTGTACCTGTAAAATAAGAAGGATGGGCCAGAAGATCTCTCATGTCCCTTTGAGCTCTAGACTCTATTAATAGCCTGTGATCTAGGTTTGAAGGGAATAGAAAAGTAAGGAATATAATGAGGATATAATGGTGGTTGGTAATTCATGTCAATTTCTTTTTGTGTGGATGACCTGGATCACTTACTTAGCCTGCTGGGGGTATGACAACTTCTCCTACTCATTACAAATAGGACATTATATCAGCACTCAGTACCCATCTTACTCCTTGAAGGAAAGGAGAGTCACCTGGATTGTCACTGTCAAACAATGGATATGATGGCAAGAAAAAATCACTCCGAATATTTGCAGAAATTTTGAAAGTAGGAAAGGGGATACGGAAAACATAGAAGGTATATAATAAACGTAGACAACCAAAATTAATTTATACCAAGTAAAATAACTTTCCCTTAGCAGTAAGGCGCAATTTTTACAAACTCTAGATACAATTCCTCATTTCACTTCATTTCATAGGGACTAGAATCTCTCTCTAACTCCTGAATCTAGATCATTATTTCCCCCAAACTCAGCCTCCCTCAGTTTCCCCTGCTGCTTATCCTTCCTTCCTCCATACCCCACTGGCCTCATAGGGCATCTTCCCCTGAGATGTTGTTTGCCTGAATGACTTCTCATTATATGCCTTCACGTTTCTCCATATGAATTTCAATGAGTCACAGCTCTTGTGTATATTGTAATTTTTCCTCTGTTTTTAGTTACTTTCTCTGTTATAAAGGCACCATCTAATTCCGGGAACTCCTGGGCTGGTTAGTTCCCAGTCAGTCAGGGCAAGGTGCTAATGAGGCTAGTAGGAAAGGCTTGATTCTTATATGGGTCAGTTAGCATCACACAAAGATGCTCAGCATTTTATGGCCGTAAGCTAGAGACTGGACTCCCAATTCCAGCCAGATGTCTTGAAAATGCATTTTCTTGGACATAAGATGAGAGAATAAGTGGAGGTCTTCAGTGGATTGTTACTGGAGGAATAGCTTCTAGCTTATATTCTACTCAAGTTGAAAGTAAGGGCAGTGAAAAGCATTCCTTTACACTGAATGGCTTCTTTGTGGTATTAGCACCAAATTTCTGTACAGATTCGAACCTGTATTCTTTTAGAATAGATTGCCTCATTTTTGACTCATTATCCGAAGTGCCTAGCACAGACTCTGACACATAGCAGAAAATGAGTAAATATTTGTTGAAATAACTTGATTTTGCATCTTTCAAAGTTTTTTTTACTATAAATATCATTCTAAAGCAAAAGATTCATTTCATGCACCAAATGGATTCTAATTCATGCCTAACTCAGATGATAGTTTTCAAGAGTTGCTGTGAACCAAACAATTCATTACCTGCACCCAAGCAAATAACCAATCTCATTAAAACAAAACAAAACAAAACAAAAACCTGGTCTGTTATTTGTACTATTACATAGGAGAATATGAAAGGAAATTAAAGTTGATTTCTAATTTTCTGTGTAGGAAGATGGGAAAATGTTTCTTTTTCAATATATAGCACCAAATACAGGTATTGGGTGAGCAGAGAAGGTTTGCTATTTATGTGTGTGTGTATATATACATATATATGTATATATATATATATATATATATATATATACATATATATGTATATATATGCATATGTATATACATATATACATATGCATACACATATTTAATTTAACCTTAAGTCAGATAGTTATATTGAGG
>CM053772.1:144932909-144969680 GCA_028658325.1 Potorous gilbertii
GGCAGATTGGTGATAGGGGTAATTAGAATGCTCAGTGTACTGGGGAGGGGACAAATGGGAAGAAAATTTTGGAACCCAAAATCTTGTGAAAATGAATGTAAAAAGTTAAATAAATAAATTTATTAAAGTAAAAAAAAAAAAAGACAATTTTGGAACCAGGAGGCACTAGCCTCTTGAAATGAGAGATGAGAAAAGGCTTCATACACGAGGTGACATTTTAGTTGAACATAGAAGGGGCTGAGAGTTCATGAAGTATCTGCTACATGAAACTTTATCATATATGAAAATATAAACATAATGGGGAACCTAATATTATACCAGCTATTGTCCCTATATCTATATAGGCCAAGTACCTAAATACCATGGTAAAGTTTGTTAACTCTTAGTTTTGATGGATGCTACCAAACAGTAGGTTGAGAATGACTTTACTGCTCCCTTTGTATTAGAAATACATAGATTGAATCATATATTTTTGGTTATCATGTAAAAAAAGCCTTAAAACTTTTTCTTTGTGAACGTCAATGTGACCTGCAATCTCCTGTTATCTATAACTGAGAGATTCCAAAGGATACTGAATGTGGCAGTTCAATACATTTATGTTACTGTGGCATGATAGATTAACTGGAAATATATAGTCATTTACTCAAGTGCATAGTTATGGAAGAAATTGAGTCACGTCTGGGGCCTTCGTTTAACCCTTTCTCCCCTCAAACTCAAACTTGACCAGGGACTTTGGTTGAAAGAGAATTGTCTCATTGTAGTTCCAACGCGATACTCACAGCGCCCATGGCGGCCATGAATATTCTGGCACAATTTTGAATCGCGAAATATCACAGACTCTCCACATGGAAGGAAGAACCACAACATTTATTCAGACCCAAATCCATCACAGCAATAAAAATCTATACACAATAACAGTGCAGAGGACAACATCATCCCGAGCCTCACAAACCAGTTCCATTAAAAAACTCACAACCAGGCGTTCTTAAACAAAATCACAAACAAATCCTTTCACTCATGCTAGCCAGCTGCATGCATCCTTCCTAGCTCTGACTGCTATCAAGGAAGGCAAACTTCCTCTCAGCTCTGCTCTAGTTCTGCCTCTTCCTGTCCTACCCATTCACAAACTCCTCCCACTGCAGGCTCCTTGTGACTTAACAGGTCTATTAATGAAAAGATTTTCCATTTCAAATTACCATTACACTTATTCACAATTATTTTCTAGTGATTCAGTAGTACCGCCACACACAATTTGATGCTGCTTCAGAGTCGTTCCAATGTATTTATTTTTTCTGTTTCACATTTGCTCTACTATAGATCGTTATATTTAAGCCATTTAGCTGTCCCACTCTCTTTTTGCATTTCTTAACAAGATAATCCTTGCCTCAATATTGAGTGAAGTGCTTGTGTTCCAACTGGTGGTCTTATATTCCTTTAGAAGATCTCTTAGGTGATACTGATGGAAAAGCTCAAGAAACCAGATATGTTTAATCAACTAATTTGTTAATCAAAATTTTGAATGGCCTAGTAAGTAGGGAGCTAGTTTTAGATTCAAAATGACCTGGTTTCAAGTCCTATTTCTTATATATGGTGTACTAGTTATATGGTTCTGGGCAAATCATCTAATCTTCCAGTGCCCTACAGTAACTTTCTCAAATTACAAATTCCAGACAAGGTACTAATACACATTGTAGGATGGAATTTTTTCTTGGTGTATATTATTCTATTTACCAATGAAATTGTTAGATCCAGCTTCCCTACCCATCCCCAACTTCAATAAATAAAAAAATTCCTTGTGTCTTTCCAGAGGATTCAAACATTTTATGGATTAAAATCTAGTCTAAAATAAGGCAGTTTAAGATGAAACTGAACAAAGTCCCTCTACAGCAAGTAATGCTAGCCTGATTAATTTCAAGCATCAGAGTTGAGTAGAAAAAATGGACAGATTATCTTTAAATTTTACAGCAGTTAAGGCAAAAAGAGAAAAATGATGGGTTTCATATTCATTATTTCCTAATAGAAAATATACACATTTTGTTCATCAGCTATTTGACCGCATGTGAGTTATTTCGCTTTTTTGGACTTCTATACCATCCTGAAAAAATAAGAGTATTGGTCTTTTAAGGTCTCATGAAGCTCAAAAATAATCTATCATTTATCTACAGAGACATTTTTCCTATAACTAAATGCCATCAGGAATTTATTGCACAAGTCCTTGTATTAAGGACACTGAATGACACAGTAAATGATACCTCAAACCATGGTTTTATCGCAGATAGAGAAGTGTTATCATTTTCATATCAATAAAGGAAGAGGGCATAACATTGGCTCATAACTCAATGAAGGCAATTTTGAGAGGAACTGAGATAATGTAGTGTAGGTACTTTACTTTCTTATGATCTTTATATAACTCCTATACTTCTATCTATTCTGAAGTAGAGAGGAAGGTTTCTGATTTTCCCTCAGACAAAGATCTATAGCCAAGCCTTGTCACAGACCACTTAGTGTGACAGTGGCTCACATTGCATGAAACTACCATCACGCCCAAATACTTCAATCCAGCATGTATAAAACAGTAGACCCCATGATAGGCCCCTACTCTTTAAAGGATATAAATAAAACCAACTGAGTGACTCCACTGGCCAGACGAAACAAAATGAAGGAGGGGCAAATATTTTCATTGGAGTCCTGTAGTTTGCCAGAGAGTTGTACTCTGAAGTTAGCCTAGACTTAATGTCAGCATTTTGGAGACCTTTAATGACCTGAGTGAAGTAAACTGAACACTATTTACTGGGAAATGCCACAGGAGAGATGTGATCTGTAAGTTTTAAGTAACTTGAGACATCTCTGATAGGAATTTAATTTGGAGTCTGGATTCAAATCTTAGCTATGCTATTTACCACCTGTGACGAGGGAAAATCATCTCACTTCTCCAGAGCTCAGTTTCCTTATCTATAAGATAAGAAGATAGGACTACTAGACCATCTCTCAGGTCCCTACAGGCTTTAAAGTTTCACCTTAAAATTTGAGTGTTTTCATTATTGAGAATGATACAAATTTAGTTGGTTGAGCCACATGTTGTTTTCTATCCTTCTTATGTATTCTCCTATATACATACACAGATATATGTATATATACACATATAAACATATACTACATATATATACACACATATACATAGATATAAGACCATACTATGCATATTTCTATTTGTCAGTTCTTTCTCTGAAGATGGATAACATCTTCCTTCATAGGTACAAGTCTTTCCTCATTTTTTCTAAATCAACCAGCTCATTTCTTATATTACAGTAGTATTCCAAAATGGTCTTTTCTCAACCCTCATTCTCTTTGACCTCTCTGCAACCTTTGACACTGTTGATCACTCTCTGTGCCTTGATATTCTCCTCTCTCTAGGTTTTCCAGATATCACCCTCTCCTGGTTTTCCTCCCACCTATCTGACCACTCTTCTGTTTCCATTGCTAGATCCTTTTCCAATTCACAACCTTTATGTGTACATGTCCTTCTCTTCTCCCTCTGTGCTACTTCACATGATGATTCATTAGCTCCCATGGATTTAATTACCATCATTATATTAATTTGATTTTTATTTTTCCTGCCTCAAACTCTCTACTGACTTGTAATCTTGCAGCTCCTCGCAACTCGCCTTTCAAACATTTCAAATTGACTGTTTAGACAGCTGAAACTCAATACAACCAAAACAGAATATTTACAATAAGCTCCCAATTTCTCTCTCCCTTCTAATTCATCTCCCACATAGCTTCAAAAATGATATTCTTAAAAATGTGAAGTCTTATACGAACAGATGCGGAGCAAAGTGAGCAGAACCAGAGAACATAGTGCACAGTAAAAACCAGAGTGTGAGATGACTGACTTTGATAGACTTAGCCCTTATCAGCAATACAAGGACCTAAAACAGCTCCAAATGACTCATGATGGAAAATGCCATCCACATCCAGAGAAATAACTATGGAATTTGAATGCAGCAAACTATTTTCTTTTTTTGTTTTTATTTTTTCTTTCTCATGGTTCCTCTCGTTCATTCAAATTCTTCTATGCAACATGGCTAATGTGAAAATATGTTTAATAGGAATCTATATGTGGAGTCTATATCAATAAGTCTTGAGGAGGGGAAGGGGAAGGTGGGGGAGAAAATTTAAAACTTATGGAAGTGAATGTTGAAAACTAAAAATAAATAAATAAACCTTTAAAAACTTGTTAAAAATTTGCAGTAACTTAGAAAAATATATAGAGAAAAATAAAATCACTTGCTCTTTAAAAAAGGAAATGGTATTCTTAAAGCATAGCTCTGATCATGTTAGTCCCCACCTCAGGAATATTCAGTGATTCCATAGTTCTGCTAAGACTTAATATAAATTTGTTTATTTGTCATTCTAAGATCTTTATACTCTGGTTAAAACCTCTATTTCTAAACATGTGTATGTTTCTTGCCTCTCCCAAAATCTATGTTTCAGCAAAACAAATTTATTCTATTCTCTGTCCATTACAATCTATGTCCTGCTTTCTTGCACTTGGTTCCCTGTGTCTGGAATGTGCTCTCTTATGCCAATAATGCTTCTTATAAATATAACTTCATTCAGGGGTTAGTTCCAGTCCCACCACCTACTTGAGGACTTCTTTGATCTCCGCAATTGTTAGTATTTCCTCCCTTCTTCTTTACTTTTGTTTACTTCATTATTTATATGCCTATTTAATTTTTATTTGTTTATCTGTATATATGTTCTCTTTCTCCCTCCAACCTTCACCAAGTAGAATATAAGGTCATTGAAAGCAGAGGATGTTTTCTTTCTATACCTTTGCATACCCAAAGCCTAGCACGATCTCTGACATAGAAGGTTTATTGAACCAAACTGAAACCTCATTGGCTTTCAGTACAATAACCTCATATAAGATTTACTCCTTCTACCCAAACACTGAGCAGAGCTGACAGAACTCAAAGACATATTTAAAACTTAGCTAATAATGGCTAGCATTTATGTAGTACTTACTATGTGCCAGGTACTGTATTAAGTACTTTATACTATTTTATACACATTTCATTTATCCATACAAAAACTCTGGGAAACAGCCTTCATTAGTATGTTCATTTTATAGATGAGGAAAGTGAGAGAGACTTGCATACCTACTTAGTGTTTGAGGCTGAACTTGAACTCAGGCCTTCTTGACTTTAGGCCTAGCACTCTACCATCTAGTTGCCTATATTTCCAATATGATACCTACAGCAGCTGCTGTGAATATGCAGACATATTTCCAGGGTTGAATTGCAAAATATAACAAACTCTGTTCCTCAAAGATGAAACCAAGATATTTATTCAGATACCAGAAAGTCAGTTCCACCACAATAACAAAAAAGTCTATACATATCACCAATCCAGGGATCATGGCCATCACCAAGTGTTTCTTCTATTAGGCCTCCCCACAAACAAGCTCCCCTAGACAAAATTCCTCCCTCTCTCAATCATGCTAGTTGCTCTGCCTCACTCTCCCTTCCTGCTACACCTTCTTATTCCACCAGTTTGACAAGCCCCTCCCACCAGGGGTTCCATGTGAATCAGGCTCCATTATAGCAGTCAGCTGGGCCTGCATTCAAAGCAGGTCACATAGGCCTATTAATGGGTAGGAAAGATCCTTGCATTCCATTAACATTATGCTGCCAAAACAACTATTTGAAGAATTGCTATCTTTTCTGGTAAAAGCCAACTATAGAAGCTACTATCCCTATCATCTCCATTTCTCAGGGTGCCAAAACCTTGATAAATTAAATCCTGAAATATTGTTATCAATTTGGGAAGGAATTTAATAATTCAATTCCTTAAGCATTTATGGAGTATCTACTGTATTTGAGGAAAATTAGCTTCTCAATGAAAGAGATTCTCAATTTTTATACAGAGCATCCTGAGTAGCCTGTGTCATCCTAGTCCTCCCTCATAAGAACTTAGGGAAATGTCTGAAGATTTTGCCTAGTTCTAGCCATAAGAAGAATTATACCTATTTTGGGCCCAACTACACCTCAGATTGACTATCCCAGAATAGGGATGGAAATGCTATTATACTCTTGCCCATCTCAATTTCCTCTTTTGTACATGGAAATAATAGAGTATCAATGTCTCAGGGTTCTTTTGAGGATCCAATGAGGTAAAATACATAAGGTGCTTTGCAAAATTTAATGTGACTAATAAAGTGTCATCAGCAAATTTGAAAGCATTTGGAATATCTTTTCCTACACAGGCAATCCTTCTTTTATAGGGCTTTACACAAGATTTTCCCCCATGATAGTGGTGAATAAGTTAGGTGAACATATACTTCAGTTAAGTTCATATGTTCTTGTTGAATATCTCCTTGTTTTGTGGCCTATTTGATGTCAATTGTCAGTAAATCATTGAAAAAAATAGGTTCATAGGTAGTCTACACGTTTTCATTAAGTACTATTGTATGTGACAGACACTGTCTTAAGAGTTGGAAATACAAATACGAGCAGAAAGAACCCTCAAAAAGGGTTTGCCCTCAAGAAGCTTATATTCTAATGGGAGAAGACAACTCAGGTAAGGAAATAGAAGGTGAATGGGAAAGATACTCTATACCAGCATACTAGAGAAAAGTATGAAGGATAATGTGGGGAGAAATGAGACATGTCTGGTCTCCTAAGGGTGCCCTCCTTAAATAGAGCTTCTGGAAAGAACCATCTGATCATAAGAAAGCTGTAAGGGGAATAGGTTCTTCCAGTATGTGAAATGGAGAGCTAGAGGGAACTTCCAGAATGAAGAAGCAACTGGGGCATGATAGAGTCCAAAATGGAGTCTTGAGAGGAATGTGGTTGCTTCTGTCATGTTGTATTATATAATTTTACTACTTTTGCAAAGAAAATTACAGAAATTTCAAGTCCTCAAAATCTTTGCATAGCTATAAACCCAAATTAAGACTGAATTCAACAACAGAAAAAAAATCTTGTTATATGTGTTGTTTCCTTCAAGTTGAATGTAAATTCCTTGAAGTCAGGAATTATTTTCTTTTTATCTTTCTCTTCCTATCACATGGCACTATGCTCAGCACACAGTAGGTATCGATTACATGCTTGGTGAATGGAATTGATGATAAATTGTGAAGTTAAAAGGGTCACATTTAATAGGATTGTCACTCATTTTTAAGTTTATTTTCCTTTGCATAGAAACCTTGTAAAACAATCTGGTCTTTCCTTTCCATCTGCTCACACCAATCATCTGCAACAAACCCCATAACCTGAATTTACTCAGCAGTATGGTAGCCTAGACTTACAGCTTTCTAGATGCTGGGATTCACTTAGAGATACTTCTGGGGCTTAGAAGTAGGATTTGAGTTCATTACCATCATACTCTGTGAAACAGCCTTATATGATCTTAGAGTGTGGCTGACATTTGACATGTAATGCTTTGGGTCCCAACACACTTTCACACATATAGTATGTGTTTGATAAAGATTTGTTGATTGATTGATCATGTGACTGAGTGAAAGTTATGTTATTTCTAATTTTCGTATCAAAGGTATAACTGAAAAAATGCAAGGGAAGGTGTCTTTTCTGTGCTAGATCTAAAACTGTATGAATCATCAAAACTGCTTGGTACTGGATAAGAAATAGAGTGGTGACTCAGTGGAATAAGTTCAGTACACAAGACACAGTAGTCAAACACCATACTAATCTGATAAATCCAAAGATCCTAGCTTCTGGGATAAGAACTAACTATTTAACAAAAACTGCTGGTAAAATCAGAAAACAGTGTGGCAGAAATTGGGCATAGACCAATATCTTACACTATATACCAATATAAGGTCAAAATAGAGTTCATGATTTAGACATAAAGGATAATACCATAAGCAAGTTAGAACAGCAAGGAATAGTTTACCTGTCAGATCTATGGAGAAGGGAAGAATTTATCATCAAACAAGAGATAGAGAACATTATGAAATGCAAAATGGATAATTTTGATTACATTAAATTAAAATAGTTTTGCATAAACAAATTTTTGCATAAACAATTTTTACATATAGAGAACTGAGTCAAATTTATAAAAATACAGATCATTCTCCAACTGATAAATGGTCAAAGGATATGAACAAGTAGTTTTCAGAGGAAGAAATTACAGTTATATATAATCCTATGAAAAAATGGTCTAAATCACTATGGATTAGAGAAATGCAAATCAAAAAACTGCGAGGTACCATATCACACCCATCAGATTGGCTTTTTTCCTCTGAAAACTGCCTGATCATATTCTTTGACCATTCATCAATTAGGGAATGACTTGTAATTTTATAAATTTGAGTTAGTTCTCTATG
Source organism: Potorous gilbertii (assembly GCA_028658325.1). Classification (NCBI taxonomy): domain Eukaryota; kingdom Metazoa; phylum Chordata; class Mammalia; order Diprotodontia; family Potoroidae; genus Potorous; species Potorous gilbertii. The sequence goes on from CM053772.1 coordinate 144,941,260, forward strand.
TATTTTAGAAATGAAAACTTTATCAGAGGCACTGTTTGTAAAAATTGTTTCCCAGTTTTCTGCTTCCTTTCTAATCTTGGTTGCATTGGATTTGTTTGTGCAAAAATTTTTCAATTTAATGTGATCAAAATTATTCATTTTTCATTTCACAATGTTCATAATGTTCTCTTGTTTAGTCATAAATTCTTCTGTTCTCCCTAAATCTGACAGGTAAATTATTCTTTGCTGTAGTAATTTCCTTATATCATCCTTTATATCTGATTTAAATATTCTTTTTGATGTTATATTACCAACATAGATGTTGGTCTATGCTTACTTTTACTCTTTTGAAGTATACTTGAACTCAAAACTGTACTCTTTTCAAGTATAACCAGCAGTTTTTGTCAAATAGCGAGTTCTTATCCCAGAAGCTGGAGTCTTTGGCTTATCAAACAGTTGATTACTATAGTTATTGACTACTGTGTCATGTTTACTGAATCTGTTCCACTTATCCAACACTAATTCTTAGCCAGTACCAAGTAATTTTGATGATTTCTGCTTATAATACAATTAAAAATCTGGCACAACTTCCCTTGCATTTCTTTTCATTAATTCACTTGATATTTTGGACCTTTTTTTGTTATTTTTTTCTAGCTCTATAAAATAATTTTTGGTAGTTTGATTACCATTGTATTGAATAAGTAAATTAATTTAGGTAGAATTATAATTTTTATCATATTAGTTTGGTCTTCCCATGAGCAACTAATGCTTTTCCAGTTATTTAGATCTGAATTGATTTTGTGCAAAGTGTTTTATAATTGTGTTTATATAGTTCCTGGGTTTGTTTTGGCAACCTGACTCCCCAAAATTTCATAATGTCCACAGTAACTTTAAATGGAATTTCTTTATCTTTTCCTCTGTTGAGCTTTGTTAGTAATATGTAGAAATGCTGATGATTTATGTGGGTTTATTTTCTTTCCTGCAACTTGGCTAAATTTGTTAGTAGTTTTGTTTTTTACTTGATTATCTAGGATTCTCTAAGGATATCACTATATCATCTCTACAATGTGATAGCTTAGTTTCTCCTTTGCCTATTCTAATTCTTTCAATTTCTTCATCTTCTCATATTGCTAAAGCTAACACTTCTAGTACCTTATTGAATAACAGGAGTAATAATGGACATCCTTGTTTCACCGATGTTATGGGAAATGTTTCTAGCTTATCCTCATTACATATAATACTTTACTAATGGTTTTAGGTAGATGCTACTTGTCATTTTAAGGAAGACTCTATTTTATATGTTTTCTAGTGTTTCTAATAGGAATGGGTGTTGTATTTTGTCAAAACTTTTCTTCGCCTATTGAGATAATCATATGGATTCTGTTAGATTTGTTGTTGATATGGTCAATTATACTGATACCCTTCCTAATTTTGAACCAGCCCTGCATTCCTGATATAAATCTTATGTACTCATAGTGTATTTTTCTCATGATAAATTGCTATAATCTTGTTGCTATTTTTTTATCTAACATTTTTGCATTTATGTTTTTTAGAGAAATTGGTCTATAATTTTCTTTTCTCTGTGTTGACTCTTCCCAGTTTATGTTTCATTACCATATTTATATCATAAAGACAATTTAGTAGGACTCCTTTTCCTATTTTCCCAAATAGTCTATATAGTATTAGGACTAATTGTTCTTAAATTTTTTTATAGAATTCACTTGCAAATCCATCTGGCTCTGGAAATATTTTTCCAAGGGAATCATTGATGATTTCTTCAATTTCTTTTTCTGAAATGGGATTAAGTTTTTTATTTCATCTTCTTTTAATCTTGGCAGTTTATATTTTTGTAAATATTCATCCATTTCACTAATATTGTCAAATTTATTGGCACACAATTTGGGCAAAATAGTTCCTCATTATTGTTTTAATTTCCTCTTCATTGGTGGATTTTTAATTTTTGATATTGGTAATTTGGTTTTCTTCTTACATTTGTTAAATCAAATTGATAAAAATTTTATCAATTTTATTGTTTTTTTCATAAAACCAGATCCTAGCTTTATTTATTAGTTAGTAGTTTTCTTAATTTCAATACATCTTTCTTTTGGTTTTCAGAATTTCTAATTTGATATTTAATTGGGAATTTTTAATTTGTTTTGTTTCTAGTTTTTTTAGTTACATGTCCAACTTATTGTCTCCTCTTTCTCTATTTTATTTATGTAAGCATTTAAAGACATAAAATTTACCTTAAAAAGTGCTTTCACTACACTAGTGCTTTCACTGGGATTTTGTCTCATTATTGTTATTCTCTTCGATTAAATTTTTGATTGTTTCTATGATTTGTTGTTTGACCCACTCATTCTTTAGGATTAGATTATTTAGTTTCCAATTAATTTTTAATCTATCTTTCCATGGCCCTTAATTACATATACTTTTTAATTGCATCACAATCTGAAAAGGATGCATTTAATATTTCTTCCTATCTGCATTGGATCATAAGGTTTTTATGCCCAAATACATGGTCAATTTTTGTGTAGGTGTCCTGAGCTGCTGAAAAAAAGGTATATTCTTTTCTATCCCCATTCAATTTTCTCCAGTGGCCTACCATATCTAACTTTTCTTTTCACCTCCTAAACTTATTTCTTGTTTATTTTGTGTTTAAATTTATCTAGTTCTGAGAGGGGGAAGTTGAGGTCCCCCATTAGTATAGTTTTGCTGTCTGTTTCTTCCTGTAACTCCCTTAATTTCTCTCTAAATTTTGGATGCTATACCACTTGCTTCATATATGTTTAGGAATGGTATTGTTTCATTGTCTATGGTGTTGTTCAACAGCATATAGTTTCCTCCCTTATCCCTTTGAATCAGATGTATATTTTTGTTTTGCTTTGTCTGAGATCAGGATTGTAATCCCTGCATTTTTTTTTTTACTTCAGCTGAAGCATAATATACACTAGTTCAGCCTTTTACCTTTATCCTGTATGTATCTCTCTGTTTCAAATGTGTTTCTTATAAATAAAATATTGTAGAATTATGGTTTGTAATCCATTTTACTATCTACTTTAATTTTATGGGACAGTTCATTCAGTTCACATTCACAGTTATGATTACTATCTGCATTTTTCTCTCCATTATATCCTCACTCCTCTCCCCCATTTCTACTATTCTTTCCCTCCTCACTGGTATTTTGCTTCTGACCACCACTTCCCTCTATCTTCCCTTCCTTGTATTCCCCTTTTCCTTTTCTTTATGTTTTCCCCTCCTCCTACCTAAAGGGCAAGTTAGATTCCTATTCCTTCCTTGAGCCAAATCCAATGAAAGTAAAGTTCAAACAATGCTTATCTTCCTCTTCTAATTCCTTCCATTGTACGGTCTTTGTGTCTCTTCATGTGATGTAATCTACCCTTTTCTGCCTCCTCATTTCCTCATCCCCCATTACAATCCCTTTTCACCACTTAATAACATTTTATCATCCCATCAAAGTCACTTTAAACTTGCCCCCTCTGTCTCTATATATTCCTTTTATATGTCATAATAAAGTTACAGTTCTCAGGAGTTTTAAGTATTGTCTTTTCATGTAGTGATGTAAAAAGTTTACCCTTATTTGAATAACATGTTTGTTTTTTCTTTCCTGTTTACCTTTTTATGCCTCCCTTGAGTCTTGTATTTGAGAATCGTATTTCTTATTGAGCTCTAGTCTTTTCATCAGGAGAATCTGAAAGTTCCCCATTTCATTGAATGTCCATTTCCTTCCCTGAAGGATTGTGAGCAATGGTTGTAATCCAACTCCTTTGCCTTACAGGATATCATATTCCAACCCTTATTATCTTTCAATGTAAAGGCTGCAGGGTCCTGCATAACCCTGATTGTGGTTCCACAATATTTGAATTGTTTCTTTCTGGCTACTTGCAGTATTTTCTCCTTGACCTGTTAATTTTGGAATTTGTTACAATATTCTTTGGCATTTTCAATTTGATATCTCTTTTAGGAGGTGATCAGTATACTCTTTTGGTGACCATCTGGTTCTATGACTTCTGGTTCTAGGACCTTGGGAAGATAATGCTCAAGGTTTTTTTTTTTTGATTATGGTTTTCAGATAGATCAATAATTCTCAAATTATCTCTCCTGCATCTATTTTCCAAGTCAGTCATTTTTTCAATGAAGTATTTTATGTTTTCTTCTATTTTTTGATTTTCTATTCTTTTGATTTTGTTTGACTGATTCTTGATATCTCATAGAGTCATTCGTTTCCACTTGCCCAAGTCTAATTTTTAACAAATTGTTTTCTTCTGTTAGACTTTGTGCCTCCTTTTCCATATGGTCCATTCTACTTTTTAAGGAGTTGTTTTCCTCAGTGTACTTTTTTCCCATTTTGTCAATTGTATTTTTAAAGAAATTGTTCAATTTTTCTTCTACCTCCCTTATTTGACTTTTAAAATACTTCTCGAGGTCTTCCAAGAAGATATTTTGGGCTTAAGACTAGTTCATATTCCCCTTCAAGGTTTTGGATGTTGATAATGTTGTTCTCTCCTGAATTTCTGTTTTGATCTTCCCTGTCACCAAGAATATTTCTGTATGGTCATTGTTTTTCTTTGCTGCTTTTGTTGCTCATATTGTTTGATTTTTTTCTGACTTTTGAAGTTGATCTCTGCTTCTGGGGCACAGGTGGCACTGTCTCAGATTTCTTGTGCTAGGGACTAGAAGCCTAGTTAGTGGTTTTTGAGTGCTGGGGCCTCAGGTGATGGCAGATGGAGGCTGGTAGCTAGGGCTGGAGCTAGTCATGGTGGCCCATGTGTACCTGGTGTTGATGCTTGCCTGTTCCACTACTCTGTGGCTCAATATCTCCTGCTGGTTTGCTGAGGAGGGGCTTACTGGGACACCTCCCAACCTGTACTAGTCTCCTTCAGCCATAGCAAGAGGGACCTTTCCCTCAGTCCCTAACCTCCCTAGCAGAAAGACTGCTGCACCTCATTTTTCTGCTGACTCAACTACTTCAGGACTTTTCCTGGGGCAATATCTCTGGGTTTTTCATTGTCAATAAGGGAGAGTGACAGCAGTTTATTCTGCCATCTTGGCTCCCAGAACTGAAAATAAGTGACTTTCACACATTCAGTCTTGTGGGCTAGTAGCTTCAGGATCAGCTGCTGTCACTGTCTCTGCTACTCCTGCTGCAGATTCAGGCACTTCCAGGTTTTCTGGGGTGGGGGCTGTATTGGCATGCCTTAGGCTGAACTATCCTTCTCTCTCATCCAGTTCCAACAGACTCCTCCCACTGACCTTCTAAGTTGTCTCTGTAGTCTGTGGGCTGAAAAGTCTGGAAACTGCTACTCCTGCTGCTAGTGATGCAGTCTCCCAGGTCTGCTCTAGCTTTGCTGGGGTCATGTCTGCAATGGCGAAGTTTGTGCCAGACTGCTTTCCTCTCTCAGTCTGATGCAACAGATCCTTCCTTTCGACCTTCCAGGTTGTCTTGTTCTGGAAATCTGCCTCATTCTATCTCTTTGTGGGTTCTGCCTCTCTAGAATTTGTTCAGAGTTCCTGAAAGGGACTTTAAAAGGGTTTGGTAGGAAAACTCAGCCAAGTCCCTGCTTTCACTCCACTATCTTGGCTCCACAATGTTATATTTCATATAATATATTTTACATATATATATACATACATAACATACACATACAAAGCAGTATAGTGCAAGGTTGAATACAAGAGGGGCAAAGGAGTGATCCAGACAAAGTTATCTTGAAAAGTTTGATAAAGAGAGAAAGATCACTTTCCCTTGGAAATATCAGGGAAAGTTTCATGGAATAGGAATAGTATTTTATCTCTTTAATTAAATAAAATGAATCATTTGACTACCTTAGGCAAAAAAAGGGTATATATTACCTACTATTTTGCTATTTCAACCTTTTCTAGCTTGTTGTATTTATATCCTCATACCCTACTGAGGTATTGGAATCAGGCTTTAGTCAAAGACTATAAACACAGACACACATACACATCCATCCATATATACATCCATATTTAACACACCCACATACATACACTCATCTGCACACATATGTAACAGTAAGCAACATACATACCAACATACACAGGGGCCCTGCTATCACATATTCTTAGATTGACACTCATAAAAGGAAAGTCAACTTTTAAGGAGTTAACAATCACTTTAATCAAGCACATGTGTCATTCCTTTAACCAAGTACATACATCACTAAGTTAGTTTAGGGAGTCAACACCCTGAATTTCAAAGAAAATACAGAGAAATCAGAAGATCAACAGACATGATTTCCTCTGCCTGAATTCAGAGCCAATTGGACTCCAACTATTTGACCTAGTTACCAGAGAAGGGAAGCACAACATCTGGGTTCTGAAAGCTGGGGATGAGGGGAGGAGGCTCCTTAGCAATTTCCCAGAGTACTCATCTGATCAAACAAAAACTTCCAGGCAGTAAGCCCCAAAGTAATCAACAGTCATGGCTTCCTCTGCCTGACCATAATTCAACAGACAGGTACAGATTCTGAACATAATTGCTAGAGCGGGAAGCATGACATCTGGGTTCTCAAAGCTGGAGGGACTCCTTAAAGGAGTTTCCCAGAATCCTCATCTTGCATTTAAACTTTCTTGCAAAAACTAGGCCCCCAAAGTAAAACCTCAACTCACTAGAGCCACAGGGCATCACAGCCCTTTGACCCAGAGCCTCAATGGCATAAAACAAAAGGTACTTAGGACCTTCTTACAAAACAATTCCCCTAATCAAGCTTCCCACAATGGGCAGGCTCATCAATGCTGGGAAAGATCTTTAAGCACATTAAAATAGTTGGTTGTTGTCCTTAATCTTCAAAGAGGAAATAAATGACATCACCATTGTAAAGTGAAATTTCAGTGTGCTCAACTGTGGCTGATCAAACCAATACAAGCTCAGAATGCTCTACCACAGGCTGGGCACAGATAGTCCATGTGAATATTTGTGGTAGATATCCCAAATTTGTGCATCCTACATTTACTTTGTGCTGTCTCAATTCTGCTTTGCTCAAAGAGCACAGCACCTTTTCTTATGTGGACATGCCATGCTGAGTGGTCCTGTGCCAGTGTCTCCCATGTTGCACAGTCAAATCTAAAGTTCTTGAGAGAGACCTTGAGAGTGTCCTTGTATCATTTCTTCTGGCCACTACATGATTGCCTGCCCCATGCCAGTTCTCCATAAAATAGTCTTTTGTCAAGCATACATTTTGCATTCAACCAATGTGACCAGCCCATTGGAGTTTCGCTCCCTGAAGCATAGTTTGAATACTTGGCAGTTCAGTTCGAGCAAGGACTTCAGTGTCTGGTACCTTATCCTGCCAGGTGAGCCTCAGAATCTTCCTAAGAGTTCAAGTGGAAGTGTTTCAGTTTCCTGGCATGGAGCTGAAACTGAATTACATTAAAATAATTAACAATGCAAATACATACTCTGTTTCTAGTTAAAGAAACTCTCCTTTTTGTATTTTACTTCTTGTAAAGACTCTTGATTGATTAAGGCAAGATTCAACCAGAGGCACTTGATTACACTAAAACAAAAACAGCAAGCAATCCTATTTTGATTACCATCACAACTTATCACTAGGTAAGTTATAAAACACAGCTCTTATAGCTGAATATTGTGCTTTGAAGGTAGAGTAGGATTCCAGCAAATATAGATTGGAAGGAAATACCTTTTCATGAAAAGATGTATGGAGATAGGAGACCACAAGATTAACTTTAGTAATAAACTAGTTGTTCATTTTAGCTTTAACAAAAATACATGAAGGGAAGGAAGGTGAAATAAGATTGGGAAGGTATATTGGAACAAGATTGTGGCAGTTATTAAGTGCTAGGCTCATGCATTTATACTTTATCCTACAGGAAATAGGGAGCCAGTGAAGGCTTTTGAATGACATGGTCATACCTTCTCTTATAACTTGGAAGTCAATTTTTTGTTTGGTTCAACTCTTCGAAGGCTAGACTTCCCAATATTTGAACAATTTTGTATCTCTTCTTATACTAAATCAAGAGAGTCATTTGGCCACCTGAAAAAAAGAAGTATTGCATTACCTATTGTGTGGCTGGTCTAATCTTTTCCACCTAAATGGGTTTTCTCACTGATTTCATTCACTTTTGCCATGAAGCTTCCCACCCTTATGCTTTTGTTTCATCCTTTTTCTCTTTAAATGTCCACCAAAATTCTTCTTTCTCCCATTTTTGTCTATTGAAACTCTAAAAGTTTAAATCCAAGCTTCCTCCATGAAGCCATTCCTGATAACACTAGTCGAAAGCACATTCTTCCTCTTTTTAATTCCTGAAAGTCTTATTGTCTTTCCTACTTCGTATTGTAAATTATTCATCTTATAAGAGTATAGTAAAAAATATCCCACTCCATTTTAGTCTGATACCTTAACTGAGTGAGAACAGGACTCAAATAATCAAAAGATTTTAGACTAATTGAGAAAAGTCTTGAAAAGATAAGAGGTCTGTTCCAATTTACTGTGGAATTTTATCATATCCTCTGAGTCCTGGATAAAGACATCAAATTAGCTGGAATATGCAGTTGTTTTTTTTCACAGAAGTTGAAGCATGTGGCCTTCTAAGGCACTACTGAGGAGAAATCATCTGTGAGGGGCTCAGCTTTGGTCAGGTAACTTTTTCTTCTTTTGACTAGAGGAGAGCCATTCAACATCAAAGGATCAAATGGATGTTGAACTTCTAAGTTCCTATTAGTACCCTTAATTGCACCCCCAGATAATCTGGAGGTAGTGTCTACATTGAAAGCCAACGACAAAATTGGATATAGTCACATTGCTTAAGGGGAAATTTTTAGCACACCACCAATGGGAGAAAATAATGTTCAACAACCAGAATGTATGAATTGTGCTTTTGTGCTCTCCTCACTGGAGTTCAATTTCCTTTGTGTAGAAAGTATGATGCAAAAGTTTAGGGGAAGCTTTTGTTTCAACTATTCTAATTATGCCAACTTTGTAAAAATACATATTTTATTAAATTTAAAAAATAATTTTTAAGGAGAGTTGACTCAATTGGTTCGCAACTGATAACCTTGGTGGAGGAGGAGAAGAATATTTGTAGGGACTCAAGCTGATGGTATTGTACCCCTGATCCTCTGAGGGAGAGCTTTCACCTGTGAGAGTGAGAATCAGGTTAAGAATTCTCAGAACCTTCATGAACTATACCCCTTAAAAAAAAATTAAAAATCTTCTATCACCTACAACTAGATTTCAAGGTATTGATGACCAGAAATTATATCTTTTATCTCCTTGAACTTCTGAAAACACTTAATACAGTATCTTCTATATATCTTTCAAAAAACCCAAATTTTAATTCATAGGACATAGAGCTAGAATTCTTTTAGTTCAACTCATTTTATGGATGAAACAATTGAGGACAAGAGAGGTGAAGTGACCTGCTTAAGGTCATACATGGTGAAAAAAGGGATTTGACTGTATGTTTTCTAATATCAATCCACACTTCTCTCCACTGGGCACAAACAATTTGTTTTATTTTTGCTCTGTCTTTTGAACATTTTAAAATATACTTAGAAAACAAAAGATTTTTAAACAATTATGCAATGATTTGCTTAATAATATGCTGTCTTAAAAATTGAACTATACACATTAGGAGTAGAATTAGGTAAATCCTAATTCTCCCTCAAGTGTGTGCATCTCTGTGATTGACAGAAACAAGGACATTCTGCCCACATAGCAAACTTCATGAGTTGTGATGATTTAATGTTTTTAGGACCCACTGTGTCAGTCATCCATGTATTCATCCTCTCACAGTTTGGTATAAAATCCATTGATAACAAAATTGGAGTCACTGGAACAGGTCCATTCCCCACAGCTTTCTAACAAGTCCTACACCAATTACAAGATCCCTGAAGACCGGGTTGTCCTCTAGTCTCTTATTTATAGTGCACTCATACAGTACACTGATGATTGGACCTGAGCACTGCCTATTACTGACTTCCATAGTCTTTAACCAGTTCCTTTAGATTTTTTGCAGCAGGAGAGTATCTATATCTACAAAACCGGGTATTACAGAGAAGTTTTGTGGTGGCTCCACAAAGGGGGCTATTGTTCTTCAGAGCAAGGCTCACACAGCTGCATCTACCAAACATTTCCTTAGAGTAAGATACCCACAGTCATTTAATTTTTCACTGTTTTACTTCTTAGCAGATGAAAGTTCCTGTGTTTGGGTCCCTGAGCTTTTTGCATATTGTTTATAGAGACAGAAAAACAAACGTCTGTTTCTGTATGGTTATCCATAGAGGGGGAAAATGATGTTGTGAGCATCGTGATGTCTCCTTCCATCCCATTCATTTTCTGAGCAAACTAATTTCCATCATGTTATGAGAGAACCAAATTTGCATCATCTGACATGTAGATAGCTTCAACTGATCCATGAACTCATCTGCCTGGGTACTACCTCCAGCAAAAGATTCAGACTACAAATCCTCACAACTTTAGTAGACAATTTAATGAGTTTCTGTGACCAAAAATTATAATTAGCTAGTGGTTGATGGTGTGATGAAGAGCCTCTAAAATTAGCTAGATTGCCCCGCAAATGACATTATCCCTAACTGGGGCCACATTGATAGCACCTACCAGAAATTGTACTCTATTGGTATGAAATTTAAAATTCCAGAATCACCTCCATACCCCATTGAAGTACTGGGATAGGACTTTATCCAATCTAATCCAATCAGCATTTATTAAATACCTATAATGTGATAGGTATACATATGTGTGTGTACATACATACATACACACATATATATATATACATATACATACATACAAGTTATAAAATGAAACTCTTACAGTGAAATACAAAACTACAACACAAAATCTGACCACAATTTCATGCCCACAATACTTTGATCCATGTATTATACATGGAAAATTGACAAAGAACTCTAACAAGAACTCAAAAGTATGTGTGAAATCTTCGGCCACTGGGGAAATAAGTGTTAAACTTATAACAAATAAGTATTTATCCATCTATCAAGTTCCCTATTCCACTATCTGGGACTGAGATACATAAGAGGAAGCATACAAGATGTTGGAAAAATGCCATGAATATTGCCTGGAAAGATACTTGAAGTTTTTTTTTTATTTTAAATCATATACTTCCTAAATGTTCTCTTTACTCAAACTCATTAATACCGCAATCACTGAGGGAAAGTTCTTCTTTAGTGGAAGTACAGCATCTAGAAAATTAAAGCAATCATCCCACTATAATATGGACTGGTCAGGTCAAATCTAGAGTATTACTATACCATATCCAGTGTGGGGTGCTAGCTCTTAAAGAGAAATATGAAAAAATTAGAACATTTCCAGAAAAGATCTTAAAGGTCTCAAACTACATCTTCTTGACTGCTTGAAAATATTAGAAAAATCAAATTTTTATTTAGATGAGATCTTCAAGATCATATAATCCAAGCTCATGTCTAGAGAAGCAAGATCAATGATCTGTACTCCCCAGGGGAGTCATAGGGCATGAAGAAACAACTTACAAGTATACAAATTGCTAATTGCATAAAAACATGTGAAAACCTCATAATATTCAGAGAAATCAAAATTAAGACAATTTTTAAGATGTCTATTAAGATAGAAATTCCAAAAAGTGACAAGAATCTAATATTGGTAGGGCTGTAGGAAAAGAGTAATTCTTATGAACTGGTAAGACTACACAGACTGCTGCAAATATTTTGGAGAGTAATATGAAGATAATAAGAGAATTCTAGAGCATTTGATGCCACATGGAAGACTGTTCTCTATTTTAAATATGTCAGTGGTATCAAAAACAATTGGTACAAAATATGGCTTTTTTCAGGGATGTCATTTAAGATGGTTATGATTTAGACTAGACTTAAACTCATAATATTTTCTACTAAATAGAGCTGAGTATCATCATGTCAGACTCTTTGTAATCCCATTTGGGTTTTTCTTGGCAAAGATGCTAGAAAGGCTTGCCATTTCCTTCTCTAATTAATTTTTCAGGTAAGGACCTGAGGTAAACAGGGCTAAGTGACGTGCCCAAGGTCACACAGCTAGTAAGTATCTGAGGCTGAATTTGAACTCAGGAAGATGAGTCTTCTGAATTCCAAGTTCAGAGCTCTATCCACTGTACCACCTAACTCCCCAGAGATGAGGACGACTTCTAAATTAAAGAGTAATTCTTAATAAAACATTATGGTTAATCACTTAATAAATATGGTTGCTATAAAATTTCATGGTTCTATTTTAAAAAAAACATAACCTTAAACAGTTTCTTCATCTCATGAAAATTTCTCTAATACTGTGAAAATGTCCTTTTAGTTCAACTGTAAAATGTTTAAAGTTCTCTATCAAAGGAAAATAGAGACTGAAAAAAGTACCTAAGGATCTTACAGTCCTTTCCATATGATTTACAGTGGAAATCTCTTATATGTGTTGCCTTCCCCCTCTGGACATGTGATTTCCTAGAGAGCAGAGAATACCTAGCATATATATTTTTATCTCTTTTTTTTGGACAGTGCTTTGCACATAGTAAGCATTTAAGAAATGCTTTTGTATTCATTCATTCAAGATTCACAACACAACTCTTTGGTTGGAAGTTAAAATTATTTTTACCCAATAAGGAAACAGATGCTCAGAAGTATACTTAAATAGCTAGAGGCAAGTATTTTTCCATCCTGATGAAGCATTGGAGTAGGACTTATGTAAAATTAATGAGAATATGTTTGACTGTAACCTGATTATTTAACTGGAAGAGACCATGCAGTATCTAGTCATTATAAAAATGTTTAAATCTATTTACACAATAAACATGTAACATTTATAGATGCCTGAGTTGAGGGTGTAGTAGGAAAACTGCCTTCTCTTTCCTCTCTTTTCTCTTTGGAATATGGGCCTTGACTTTCAGGACCAACCACACCTTGCTTTCCCCCCACAGGCCAGTGGAACATCTCAGAAGAAATCAAGACAAGCAGTGTCTCAATGACAATTCAGTAAAAAGAAATGGATGTGCAGGGATATAAAACTTAAGGAAATAATTGTACAATTCCAAATAGTTATACAGTTGAGTGTTATGATAAAACAGTTTTTAGTGAATAAAACATTTTTTAGGAAATCTAGAAAACTAAGTAGTAGGCATTCCCATGGTTATTCCTAACCACATGGGAAACAATGCTTGATATAGTTGAGAGCTGTGTTGTTGGTTTCTTTTTTTTAGCTTATCCTAGTGCCCAAAATTATTTTCGTTTTCTGAAAATGGAACAAAATTAACTGAGGATGCATAGCATTAATGAAATAAAATAGATGTGTCTTATTTTTTCACAAATATTGGAAAATATCATTGTATTTATGAAAATCAAGAATTTTCAGCTTGAGAGAAGGATCCTTAGAGAGCCATTAAATACACAAAGAGAAACGGATATAGAAAGGAAGCAATAAGCATAGATAATTCTGAGGACCTCGCACATGGGATCTTCATAAATACTTGTTGTATGTATTAACTATGTATGTATGCATACGTGTATGTGTATATTTTTATACATATATACGTATATTCTTGTTTTTTTTAAAACTCTTCTCTTTGTATTTACTTTATCCTGATCCTCTGATATACTGGAATATTTGAGAGACGGAGATTGAAGACCCTTTCTCCTCCACTTATAATAGACTCCCTGGTGTTAGCTCAATCACTAGAATTCTGAGAATCAAATTAGATAATATTTATAAAAGCGTTTAGCACAGTGACTGACTGATACATAGTGGCTCTATTTCAGTGCTTATTCCTGTCCTTTCTCAGCTTTTCATTCAAAACTGCGCTATGATGCCAGTTATAGAAACTAATGTTTCCACAGGTCTCTCAGAGAAATTTGGGGGGGTAGTTACATAGCAAAGTGAATAGAGCACTGGGCATGGAATTGGGGAGCTCTGGGTTCAAATCTGTCTTCAGACACTTACTGGCTGTATGATCCTAGTCACTTCACCTTTATTTCTGTAAAATGGTGAGAAAGATGGCACCTACCATAGAGTTGTTTTGAGGGTCAAATGAAACAATGAATTGTGAGGCATTTAGCGTAGTGTTTGGCACACAGTGAGTGCTGTGTGAGTGATAAATATTATTAGGACCGTTAGAGCAGTTGGCCAAGAGCTGTCGCCTAGTAGGTGCTGTATAAAAGTTAACTGTCATTGCAATTACTGTTCTTATCGCAGCCAATTGACAACAAATGCCATTCAAAAGTGTGCAATATGGAGAGGAGTAAGAACGCCATCTACCGTGGACAGACCATGAAAAGTCGGAACATAAGACTTATAGCAGGTTGGTCAATAACTTGGCAGGCATATGTGAATTGAAGTAGACCCCATAAACAAGCAGAAATCAAGGGATATATGGAGAGCAGAAGTCAGATGAACACTAAAATAGAAAGGAGTCAGGAAAATGAGAACCCAGGAGATTGAAGTGATATTTGAGGGAAAACCCCAATAGAAAGTCAAAATCAGAGGGAGAGAGAAGGCTAAAACGTAACCCAGAAGAGAGAGGCGGAGCAAGAGAGTGAAGTCAGTATTGAGGCATGAAGTATAACAGATAAGAAAACAGATAATGGGAAAAACCAATGAGACCTTGATTTTGAATCCATTTCCCAAACCCATCTTGACTTAGGACTGGCAATCTCGCTTCAGTCATGGACCTGAGCACAAGGGAATTATCTGAATTGAGAAGTGAACTCTAGACAATGGGGGAGTGGGGGGGAACAACAATTACAAGTGCTAAAAGCAATTTCCATAAAAAAAATAATTAAAACGGTACCAACTGACAAAAGTCTAAAAAATCCTAATGGGATAAATTTTATTATAATTTCAATTAAGCAAACACTTCCTGTACTTTGTGAATAGCTCTGTATTAGGTATTAAGGGAGATCAATTAGAGATGCTACAATCCATGCAGCTTAGAGGGGAAGGGAATGATATACCTACACCTACACCTACATATACACAAAATGGTTACCATAAAAATGTAATGTAATATGAGAGATCTAAACACAGTATTGTGTTGATTTTGCATGATGTGGATTGGCATGGAAACAGTTCATGCAAGAAAAGATTTAAAACTCATAGTTGGTCATAAGCTTATGAAAAGCACTGTGAAGTAATGTTTTCTTTGAAGAAACCCCTGAAATTTCAGGCTACATTAATAGGAGGCTAATGGGAAGTAATAAACTAATTCTGTTCTTCTCCAGTCAAATCACATTTGGAAAATTATGTATAATTAATACATAATACTTCCTATTATTCAGATATTGATATAGAAAGTGTACCCAGAGAAGGGCAACCAAATTAGGGAGCAGTCTGGAAGCCAAACCATATGAGTAATTCTCAAATGGGGTGTTTAGTTCAGAGAAGAGAAAAGTGAGACATGAAAGGGAGAGATTAATCTACAAGTGTTAGAGGGGCTGTCATAAAGAAGAGTGAGTCAGATTCAAGAAGCCGTTGACATCTATTGACTGTGTGACCATGGATGAGTCCTTTAATTTCTCAAGGCCTCAACAAATTCTCTTAGTGTATCTGACATAAGACTTGTTCATCAGATGGATTAGTGGAGGAGTTCTCCACACTGGGGCAGCCAGGTGGTGCAGTGGATAGAGTGCTGGACTTAGCATTAGGAAGATTAATTTTTGTGAGTTCAAGTCGGGCTTCAAATATTTACTAGCTGTGAGACCCTAGGAAAGTCGCTTAACTTTGTTTGCCTCACTTTCCTCATCTGTAAAATGACCTGGAGAAGGAAATATCAAATCAAGATAAGATTCATAATCTTTGCCAAGAAAACTCCAAATGAGGTCACAAAGAGTCAGATACCACTGAAAAATGAATGACTGAACGACAGTAATCTTCACACGGGGAGTTCCTGCCTCCATTGAAAACCTAAGTTCAGATGGAAAAACAAACAAACCTCCTCCCCACTCCTCCTCTCTCTATTTCCCCTAAGGGATTAATTCCTTTGGGACATGGTGAATTAATTTCTCTGTGAAGTCATGGATATATGATTAAAATTATAATGGGCATTATAATTATATAATGGGCAACTAGGTGGCTCAATGGATAGAGTACCAGGCTTGAAGTCAGGAAGACTCATCTTCCTGAGTTCAAATCTGGCCTCAGATATGTACTAATTGTGGGGCCCTGGGTTAGTCACTTAACCCTGTTTGCCTTAGTTTCCTCATCTGTAAAAGTGAGCTGAAGAAGGAAATGGCATCTTTACCAAGGAAAATATCTTTACCAAGAAAACTGCAAATGCCATCATTAAGAGTTGGATATAATTAAATGACAACAATATGTATAATGCATTAAGGTTTAGATGTTATTTCATTTTGATCCTCATAAAAATCTGTGAAATAAGTGGAATTATCATCCTTATTTTGCCAATGAGGAAATTAAAGTTAAGTGACTTCTCCAGGAGTCATCCAGCTAGTAAGTGTGTGAGGCAGGATTTGACTAATCCCTGTTCTTCCTTACTCTACATCCAGAGTTTTGTCTACTGCACTACCTAGCTGCCTCTAATCATCTCTCATGTGTTCTACAGCAGAATTCATGATTGAATAGGCTTCCTTTAAATTCTTTGAAAACATCAGAAACAGGCTGGTTATGTGTGAGGTTGGTTATCTGCCAACTACTAAAGGCCTAATGTTTTATGATTTGGCTGATAGGCAGAGGATAGACATGAGTTAGGTGGCATGGATTCTGTTCTCAGTAACTCTGTTTCAGTGGGCAAGCTGCTTAATCTCTGGATGACTTGTTTTCTTCCTGTATAAAACGACAGAGTTAGACCACATAATTTCTACAGTCCTATTCACTTCTAATATTCTATAATACCAAGTTTTTCATTCACATTAAACTATCATAACACTTTATACATGAAACTCAGTATAATTGCTTAAAAAAAAAATCTTCTGAAAGATTTGTATACAAGTTGACTCTGTATCAGGGCTTCCTAACCTGGGGTATATGGACCTGTGTGGAGTTCACAAATAGATTTTAGGAGGTCCGTGAATGTAGGTGGGAAAAATTACATCTATATTTTCACCACCCCCAACTTAAATTTAACTCTTACTGCAATTATTTAATAACATCCTTCTACAAAGGGATACCATTGGCTTTACTATACTGCCAAAAGAGTTCTAGACACAAATAAAAAGTCTAAGAACTTGTCTATAGACTATCCAAAGAAAAAAACTAATTTAAAAAACTAATGTATTGAAAAGAGGCATAATATTCAAAGTGAAGATATAAGAAGTCCCTCATCTGGATTACTGTGTTTTGTTATGGGCACAGATTTAAGATCGTCAAGGATATGCTGAGGAATGTATAGGAAAAAGTGACCATGATGGGAAAAGCACTGGAGAATGTCACATGCCATGGCAAGTTGATGGATCTGGAGACATTTAGTCTGAAGAAGAGATTTAGATCAGTCACACTAGCCAACTTCAGTTGTCTTGAAGCGCTGTTATAAGGAGAAAAGGTTAGATTTGACCTCTGGCCCTAAAGCAGAGATAGGGACACAAATGCCTGGATATGGCATAGAGGTAGATTTAAGCTTGATGTAAGAAGACCTTTCCTAACAGTGCAATGGAGGAGTGAAATGAACTGCCTTAGTAAGGAGTAGATTCTACCAAAACATATGTCACAAGGGAAAAGCTGAATGACTATTTATTGAAAATGCTGAAGAAGGGAATGCTTATTGTTCAAGAATGAGTTATACTAGATTGCACCTTTCATCTTTTAGGTTCTGTAATTTTAAAGAAAGTCTTTCTTTGGATAAGAAAAAAAGTTATTTCAGGCAAAGGATATCAATTGTTGTTTATGTATTGTTCATTTCATGCTCTATGATCTTTAACAAATTCCCTAAGTCTCCATTTTAAACCTAATTCCTATTAAGAATGGTAATTACAAAACTACCCCTGCCTGAAGGCAGAGAACTGAACTGGGTGACCTTCTTGAAGTCCTTTCAGCTATGAGATCCATGGTTCAAATGAAACATTTCTCCCACCCTATCTCCTATTTATATTTGTGGGTAGATAATTTTATGCCTTATAGTAGTACATAGGTCAGCTTGTGAAAGGGTATGCCAGGAAGGTGTAAGTTCTGCCAAGTCCAATTCAAGCTGAAAAGATTTCAAATACAAGAATGGTGACAGACTCTGTGTCTCTTGCTGAACATTAGCTGAGCTTAGCACATGTGGAGAGATTTAGACACAAAATGTTGGTTACTAGATGATGGATATTTTTTTTGATGAAAAAAAAACTCATGGCAACATGAAGGTGTTACTGTGTATGCTGCTGGAATGAATAGCCATGCCAGTGAAATTCTCAGACTTTTGAAGTAGGAAGTCATTTCCCAATTGAGGGAAGATGAAGGAGTTTGAAAGAATCCCCACTAAACCTTTCTACTTAAAGAATTCTGATCATGCATTTATACCCAGGGAATACTATTTTCTTTGTTAAAATATGTGTACGTATGTATATACACACATATAGATACACAAACACATACATATACCTATATATGTGAATATGTATAGGGGTTTATATGTGTGTGTGTGTGTGTCTGTGTGTGTAGAACTTTTGAGATACAATGTTTAAGATCATCTGTTTTCCTGGACAATATTAAGGAGAGTGGGAAGTCCTCATTAAGACAGATGATTCTGTCTACCTTTCTGGATCACTAATGGACTAACTTATGAAAAGAAGATGGTTACTGTGGTAGTCTATTTAAATTAAAAGTTTATGACTATTTTTTATTTTATTTCAAAATATTCTGTCTTCAAGTATAAAATTGTTGTGCTTTTCTTTATGTCCATAACTGTCCAAGGATAGATTTTTGATTAAGGATTTCTTGGACAGCGGTGTCTGACTTTTCCCTTGTCATAAAGAACTTTGGAACAATTTCACTAACTGGAGCTAATGAAATGAAATAAGATTGACTTGATGAATTTAGTAACTGATTGCAAGCTCATAAATAGGCCTGTGTTTGCCTGGTCAAATGGAACAAACATTTGACACTGTTTCTACTGTGCTGGAGAGAGGTGGTGGGAGTGGGTGGGGGAAAAAGAAGAGAGAGAGAGGGAGAAAGAGAAAGAGAGAGAGAGAGAGTGTGTCAACAATATTTATCAAAAGTTAACAATTTCACATCAAAAAAAAATCCTTTGAAGTACAGTGAAGAATTATAATTTGGATCTATTAACTGCTAACTCTTATCAAAAGATGTTTTCTAGAAGACAAAATACTCGAAAGAGCACTGGCTTTGAGACACATGACCTAGGTTCAAGTCCCATTGCACACGCACTCACACACACACACACACACAGACACACACACACACATGAATAAGTATACATACTAGATTTTTATCTAGGTATCTATCTCTATAGATTATAGATTTATGTATATATTTTGCCTGTATATATGTGTAAATATATATAGATATACATGTATATATTATACAGATCTCTCTCTCTATCTGTCATCTATCTATGTTGTTGTTCTGTCATTTTTCAGTTGTACCTGACTCTTCTTGACCCCATTGGGGTTTTCTTGGTGAGGGTACTGCAGTGGTTTGTCATTTCCTTCTCTAGCTTACTTTACAGATGAAGAACTGTGGCAAATAGGGTTAAGTGACTTGCCCAGCATTACAGAGTTAGTAAGTTTCTGAGACTAGATTTGAACTTAGGAAAATGAATCTTCCTGACTTCAGACCCACACTCTTATCCACTGTGCCACTCAGCCCTATCTATATATACACAGTTGCATATATGTATATATATATACACATATATACACATGTGTATGTATACTTATATATATATTTGTAAATACACATACACACTCTCAAGATGACCTTGGACAAGTCATTTAACATTCATGGATCTCAATTACATCATCGGTAAAAATATTAAACTATCTATGCCCCTTGACCCAACAATACCATTACTATGTATATTTCCAAAGACGATTGAGAAAAGAGAAATAAAATATTTATAGTAACTGTCTTTGTGGTGGCAAGGAATTGGAAATTTGGGGGATGCCAGTCAATTAGGAAGTGGCTGAACAAGTTGTGATATATGATTATGATGAAATTCTACTGTGCTGTAAGAAATGATGAGTTCAGTGATCTTAGAAAAATATGGAAAGACTTCCATAAAATAAGGAAGAGCAAAATGAGCAGGACCACAAGAACACTGTACACAGTAACAGCAATGCTGTTTTATGAACAACTTTGAGCAACCAAGTAATTTTGGTTACTATAGCTACCTAAATTAACCACGAAGAACCTATGAAGAAAGACATTATATGTATGCAAGAGAAAGAACTAATAAATAGAAGTATGTATAGAATGGTTTTGCATATATATATGTATATACATATATATGTATTCACACATATTTAGGTCTAATGGCAGCCATCTCTGGGAGGGAGGAATGCAAGAAAAAAAGGGGAAAAAAAATTTTATGGTAACTTTGTTATATATTTAAAAGGAACAGAGAGTTGTACATAATAAATTGGTAGTTTCAAGCATTTTTTTCTATTTTAAAGAAATACTTGCTTTATTTCTTAAAGTTCAGAACAAAATAAATAAAATTTGAAATAATTAATAAATGACTAAATGATAAGTTAATTAATAATTAATTATTAAAATTGGGCTGAGCTTCTTTAATCTATGATTATATATAGTTATATATGATATATATACATACATATATAATCTATAATTATGTAATAATGTGGAAGTCTTTTTTCATGAATACTGGATTTCCCTATATTAACCAGAATGGAAATGGCATTTCCTCAGCCTGGATGCTGATATGTAGAGGAGTTTTGACTGGCTTTATTTGGGAACTAGGTGAGTTAACTCCTTCTAGGCAGTCTCCTTACTCCTTGGGGTTCACGGTATTGGTATTGGACTTAATGCAGATGTCCAATTAACAGTATACTGCAGCTCAAAACTATTAAAGTCAAAAAGTCTGTCAGCATCAACCTTTCCCATAAAAGAAATTACACTGGTGTACTGATGGGGTGCCTTGAGTACATGTGCTTGGGCTCCAATTCTAAAATCACATTTCTCCCTAGCCTAAAATACTATCCCAGGCAGTTTCTCCCCACCCCAAGGACACAGTTTGCCCTAGCAACAACCCTTATCTCCCTGCCATAGGAGCCAACTTCACCTATAGAACTCAACCAGTTTGAGTCAGCTGCATACTAACTGTACTGACTATGCGCTGCGTCACAATGACACTCTCTACTCACTGACCAATCACGTGTATCCTAGACTTAGGCACACGTATATGCCCTTACATTTATCTTGTCTAATAAGACATCGCTGAGCCAGCCCTGACTATTCGGTGACTTACTGACATGCAGGCCTAAAACCATGCCTCCAGGCAGGCCTCCCTGGGGCTATTTCCTGATGAACTCTGGGTAAAATACCTTCGAAGCAGATACTCAAACTTCATGGTCCTTTAGTACTAACCACTACTTAATCATTCCCTAATTGCACCCCAAAACACCTAGTTAGCATATTTGGTACATATTTCCTACAGAACGTCTTATATAAACTTTCCCCATACCCCTTTAAGGTTGCAGGTTCCCTAAGAACTCTTGCCTGCTGAAAAGTGTAATAAATCTTTACCTTGACCTTAACAATGCTTGAGTTTGTGATTTCTTCCTTAGATGACCTTCCCCTGGTACCCTGGTTTTTGTGGGGGCCTCATCCCTGCTTCCAGCCCTCATCAATACTACCAAACTATATGATCTTTATGAAAATCTTTAATAATGTATCTATTTTTAGATTCACTAAAGGAGTCCATACTTTTATATCAATATTTTAAAGAATATAGTGGAACCACTGATACTGATAATTGAATTAATATTGGCTTTAATAAAACTTAATTCCAAGGTTTAATCTATATACAATGTAATCTATAGACAAAGTTTGAATCAAAGTTAGATATGTTAAGATATTATTTCCTAAGAATCATTCCAATTACCTTTATTCTTCTTTCATTTCAAAACAAGTAACAATAAGTATGGGTGGGTAGGTGGCACAATGGATAGAGCTCTGAACTTAGAATCAGGAAGACTCATCTTCATAAGTTCAAATCCCATCTCAGACACTCACTTACTAGGCATGTGATGCAATGGCAAACCCTTCTAGGGTCTTTGTCAAGAAAATCCCAAATGTGAGTATAAAGAGTAGGACAGAGTACTCAAGCAGCAACAATAAAAAATAATAAGTACATGGAATGAATTAGCAGACCTACTCATCCAAATATAGAAGTCTATATTCAAAATACTAAAATTGAGCAGTGATTTCATTAATTCAAATAATTCCTCCAACAATGGAGATCATAACTCATCCATATCTGAAGCATTTTTTTGATGTATCAAGTAAATTTTATTTTTAGCAATTCACAAGCAATAATTAACAATTCTTGGCAGAAAAATATCTTTTCTCACTAAAATATTATGAGTTGGCTAGTTTGCTGTGGCTGGTTGGCTAATCTTGTTAAACATGGCGCTAAGTCACAGAATATATTTTTTATCATGAGATATAAAAGTATCTGAATGGATCAAGATTTATTTATTAACACTATTCACATAGAATATGCCTGATACATCAGTATTATGTATGTAGAACATTCATTAGAAAGACAAAAAATTAAGGAGAAGGTAATTTCATAAGAATTCAGTATACAAACGTAAGAACTGTCATACATTGTCATATGGGACTCATGATTTGGGTAGACAGTGGAGTCAGTGATATTGGATGTCAATCAGTCATCAAACATTTATTAAACTCTTAGTATGTGTCAGACACTGTAAGGAATACTAGGGTTAAAAAGAAAGTTAAAACCACAGTTCCTGTCCCCAAGCAGTTCACATTCTAATGGGAGAGACAGTAGACAAAAACTGTGCAAGATACATGTATGTATGTATATGTATGAAAGTATGAATACATAGATATACATAGAATATAAATGGAAAATAATCTCAGAGGGAAGACACTAGCATTAGGAGAAAGGGAGAAAGCAGGATTTGAACAGAATCTTGAAGGAAACCAGATGGAAAAAATGAGAAGGTAGAGCATTCCAATCATAGGGGAGGGTCAATACAAAGACACAAGTTGGGAAATGTATTGTTAGGTCCAAGGAATAGAAAGAAGGTCTGTAAGAGTGGAATACATGGAGAAGAGTAAAGTGAAAGAAGGCAGTAAGGAGATATATATGAATGATTACGAAGGTAGACATGAAGAGTATTTGCAACAGAATGGATGGATGGGTTGAGTATGGGTGAAGAATTAAAGTAGGCATGAAGCTGCAAGTCTGAGTAAGTCAAGAATGGTGTTGCCTATGATAAATAGAGGAGGGTTTGAGGAATAAAGACAATTTCAGACATGTTGTGCTTGATTATATCTATGGGACATCCAATTTGACATGTCTAAGAGGCAGTTGGTGATATGAGCCTGAAGGATGAGAGATGTTTAGGGATGAAAAAATCTGAGAATTATTTGAATAGAGATGATAGTTAAACCAGTAGAAGTTAATGGATCACCAAGTGAGATAGTATAAATGGAGGATAGAACTTTCAAGGATTCCCACAATTAGTGTGCATGAGCTAGAGGAATATTCAACAAAGGAAACTGAGGAGTGACTAGGTAATTAGGAGGAGAACCAGGAGTGAAGAGTGTCACAAAAAATCCAGAAAGGAGATACTATCTAGGTAAAGATTATGATTGACATTGAGAAAGATTATAAAGAGGTCAAGAGAAATGAAGATCGAAAAAGGCCTTTCAGGGATCTTTGGTAACCTGGAAAGAGCTTGATCAGATTAATGTTGAATTCATAAACCAGATTTGAGAGGAGTAGCTGAAAGTGAGAAGAGAGGAAGTTAAGGAAGTTATAGATGACTTTTTCAAGGAGTTTAGCTTCCAAGAAATGAAGACATACAGGAAGATACTAAATGATGACAGTCATATAAAGTGAGCTTTTTTAAAGATGGGGGAGGACATTTTTATAGGCAGCAAGCAGGGAAGCAGCCAAACATGGAGATACTGAAGATTAATGAGAACATACGGATGACAGAAGGGGAAATCTGCTGGAGAACAGAAAGAATGTACCAGAAGTGTATCAGAAGTTTGCTTTGGCAAGGAGAAGGACTACTCTTCATTTGAGACAAGGGTGAAAGGCACAATATTTAAGTGATGCCAATGAGGAAGAGAGAAGAGAAAATTACCAGTGAATGACTTCAATTTTTTTTTTCAGTTAAGTAGGAGTTAAGGTTCTTAGATGAAATGATGGGACAAGAGGAGTTTTAAGAGGAGCAAAAGAGTTTGGAATAGGTGCTCTGGTGAGTGGAATGTTAATTAGTTAAGGAGTTGTAAAGACATTGCCATTCTGTAGTGAGGTCCCACTTGAGATTATGCAAGAAATTTGCAGTGGAACCCATAAGCAAGGTTCCTTGACTTTCTTCAGCTCCATTAAGTAGCTAATGACTCCACTTCTAGCTTTCTATCCACCATTCAGTGTTGCCTCTCTGTCAGTGAAATTTCATTATCACAGATGACCTTTAATATTATATGCTCATTATTTTTAGTTTCGTCATTTCTAATTAGAAAGTCCTACTGAGTTACAAATAGGCACATCATTATCACTTATATTAATAAGAAGGCAGGATACAGTATGAGTAAAAAAGTGTTTGGAGTCTGGCAAAGAATGATTGGTCACGGAACATAGAGGGCAAAAAACATGAGTTTAAAATTGGACTTATTTTGCCAAGGGTCAAGATGGTGAAGAGAAGGTGGTGGGGCAGAGCCAAGATGGTGGAGTCAAAGGAGGGACTTGCTAAAGCTCTCCCCCTAAATACCTCTAAAAATGACTCTAAAGAAATTCTGGAGCTGCAGAACCCACAGAATTATACAGTGAAGCAAAACTCCAACCCAAGATAGCCTCGAAGGTTGACAGAAAGTATCTATCATGCTGCACTAGGATCAGAGCACAGTTCAGCATGGGTCACACAAGCACAGACAGGACCTGAGCTGGACTAGGAGAGACTGAATCTCTGGCACGTGGGGCAGTTTCTGGACTTCAAGGCCCCAAAATGCTGAAGTCAAATTGGAAAGTCAGTGGAAAAAAACCTGTCAGACTTGTTTGAGAGAGTAGAGTCATCTGATCCCAGCCCAAGGATGGAGGGGGTGGAAGAAGCCCCCAGCAACAGTAGGGAAAATGGCTGTTCCTGGAGCTCTAGGCCCACAGACTGTGGGAGGATCCTGTGGCTATGTACTACACCCCACCCTCACTGGAAACAGACAACTACCCGGACAAAGAGCTCAAAAGTCAATTATATGACTGGGGCAATGAGGCAAAACAGGAAAAAGAATCAGATGATAGAACCTTATTTGATGACAAGGAAGACCAAACAGAAGAAGACAACAAAGTCAAAGATCCTAATCCAAAACCTCCAAGAAAAATATTAATTGGTCTCAGGCCATGGAAGAACTCACAATGGATTTTGAAAATAAAGTCAGAGAAGTAGAGGAAAAATTGGGAAGAGAAATGAGAGTGATGCAAGAAAATCATGAAAAACAAGACAACTGCTTGCTAAAGGAGACCTAAAAATACTAAAGAAAATAACAGTTTAAGAAATAGACTAACGCAAATGGCAAAAGAGATCCAAAAAGCCAATGAGGAGAAGAAAGCCTTAAAAATAGAATTGGCTAGATGGAAAAGGAGGTCCAAAAGCTCACTGAGGAAAATAATTCCTTAAAGATTAGAATGGAGCAGATGGAAGCTAATGACTATATGAACAAACAAGAAATAATAAAAAATCAAATGAATGAAAAAGAAGCAGAGAATGTGAAATAGCTCATTGAAAAAAAAAAACAACTGGCCTGGATAACAGATCCAGGAGAAACAATTTAAAAGTTATTGAACTACCTGAAAGTCATGATAAAAAAGAGCATAGACATCATCTTTCAATAAATTATCAAGGAGGGGAGTAAAGACAAAATGGTGGAATAGAAAGACACACAAATGCTGGCTCTCCCCACATAGCCCATAAAATACCTGTAGAGAGGGACTTTTAACAAATTTTGGAGTAGCAGAAATGGAGAACAACAGAGTGGAGGAGATTTCCAGCCCAGGGTGATCTGAAAGGCCCACAGAAAATGTCGTTTGCACCAGACATGAAGTAGAGTTCAGCCCAGCCTTGGCCATGCAGCACAAACAGCCCTCGAGGGGCAGAATCTCCAGTTGGGGAATCCCCAATCCTTCAACCCACAGGCACCAAAGGTCAATGACAGGGTTTTTTCAGCTGACCAGGAAGGGAGAAGGCCTTCCCATAGCTCTGGCCTCAGACAGTGGCTGCAGAGGTAACATCAGGCAGGCAGCAACAGTTCCCACTACAGCCGCTCCAGCAGTCTGCATCCATTGTTGGATCATAAAACCCCTAGGGGCACTGAGGAGTTGATTATTACATCAGCCCTATGTAGAGGCCCTGAGGGAGCTGATGTTTATCTCACACTGAATGGTGGCCCTGCCCCTCCAGCTTATCTGAATATCAGCCCCCAGTGCTGGCTTGGTGGAACTGAAGACCAGGTGGCTGTGGAGAGGAAACTCTGCTAAGATTCTGGGCACAAAAATCTCTCAATGCTCCCAGACCAGTGTACACACTTGATTGTGCCATTTTGGAGGAACTGAGATCTCACAGATTCCCAGGGTATATCTCACTCTTGACAAAGGACCCAAAAGTCAAGTAACTGGTTGGGAAAATGCCAAAAGAAGGAAAAAAAATAAGACCATAGAAGGTTAGTTTCTTGGTGAACAGATATCTTCTCCCATCCTTTCAGATGAGGAAGAAGAATGCTTACCATCAGGGAAAGACATAAAAGTCAAGATTTCTGTATCCCAAACATCCAAAATAAATATTCAATGGGCTCAGGCCATGGAAGAGCTCAAAAAGAATTCTGAAAATCAGGTAAGAGATGTGGAGGAAAAATTGGGAAGAGAAATGGGAGAGAGGCAAAAAAAGCATGAAAAGTGGGTCAACAACTTGCTAAAGGAGACCTAAAAATTGCTGAAGAAAATAACACCTTTAAAAATAGACTAACTCAATTGGCAAAAGAAGTTCAAAAAGCCAATGAGGAGAAGAATGCTTTAAAAAGCAGAATTAGCCAAATGGAAAAGGAGGTCCAAAAGCTGACTGAAGAAAATAATTCTTTCAAAATTAGAATGGAACAGATGGAGGCTAATGACTATATGAGAAACCAAGAAATCACAAAACAAAACCAAAAGAATCAAGAAATGGAAGATAATGTGAAATACCTCATTGGAAAAACAACTGACCTAGAAAACAGATCCAGGAGAGACAATTTAAAAATTATGGGACTACCTGAAAGCCATGATCAAAAAAAGAGCCTAGACATCACCTTTCATGAAATTATCAAGGAAAACTGCCCTGATATTCTAGAACCAGGGGGAAAATAAATATTTAAAGAATCCACCGATGACCACTTGAAAGAGATCCAAAAACAAACTCCAAAGAATATTGTGGCTAAAGTCCAGAGTTACCAGGTCAAGGAGAAAATATTGCAAGCAGCTAGAAAGAAACAATTCAAGTATTGTGGAAATACAATCAGGATAACACAAGATATAGCAGCTTCTACATTAAGTGATCAAAGGGTGTGGAATATGATATTCCAGAAGTCAAAGGAACTAGGACTAAAACCGAGTGTCACCTACCCAGCAAAATTGAGTATAATACTTCAGGGTGAAAAAGGTCTTTCAACAAAATAGAAGACTTTCAAGCATTCTTTTTATTTATTTAAATAAATTTATTTATTTAACTTTTTACATTCATTTTCACAAAATTTTGGGTTCCAAATTTTCACCCCATTTGTCCCCTCCCCCCACCACAATACAGCTAGCATTCTAATTTTCCCGATCACCACCTTGCGCTGTCTTCTATCATACCTCCCTTCCCTTGTCCCCATCTTCTCTTTTGTCCTGTAGGGCCAGATAACTTTCTATTCCCCATTACTTGTATTTCTTATTTCCTAGTAGCAAGAACAATACTCAACAGTTGTTCTTTAAACTTTGAGTTCCAACTTCTCCCCATCCCTCCCTCCCCACCTATTTCCTTTGGGAAGGCAGACAGTTCAATGTAGGTCATATCTGTGTAGTTTTGCAAATGAATTTGATAATAGTCATGTTGTGTAAGACTAACTATATTTCCCTCCATCCTACCCTGCCCCCCATTGCTTCCATTCTCTCTTTTGATCCTGTCCCTCCCCAAGAGTGTTGATTTCAAATTGCTCCCTCCTCCCATTGCCCTACCTTCCATATTTCCCCCCAACCTGCTTATCCCTTTCTCCCCCACTTTCCTGTAT
>CM053772.1:144970180-145018071 GCA_028658325.1 Potorous gilbertii
CCAAAGCTGAAAAGAAAATTTGACTTTCAAACATAAGAATCAAGAGAAGCATGAAAAGGCAAACAGCAAAGAGAAATCATAAGGGACGTACTAAAGTTGAACTGTTTACATTCCTGCGTGGAAAGACAATATTTATAACTCTTGAAACTTTTTTCAGTATCTGGGTAGTTGGTAGGATTATACACACACACACACACACACACACACACACACACACACACACATACACACACACACACACAGAAAACACTGCGAATTGAATAGGATGGGATCATATCTTTAAAAAATGAAATTAAGGGGTAAGAGAGAAATACGGTGGGAGCAGAAAGGGAGAAATGGAATGGGGCAAATTATTTCTCATAAAAGAGGCAAGTAAAAGACTTTTCAGTGGAGGGTTAAAAGCAGGGAGGTGAGAGAAAAAAGATGAAACTTACTCTCTTCACATTTGACTAAAGGAAGGAATAA
The DNA here is from genome assembly GCA_028658325.1 of Potorous gilbertii. Lineage (NCBI taxonomy): Eukaryota > Metazoa > Chordata > Mammalia > Diprotodontia > Potoroidae > Potorous > Potorous gilbertii. The sequence continues at coordinate 144,970,646 of CM053772.1, forward strand.
AATGCACACTCATTTTGGTATGAACACCTATCTTACAATACAGGAAAGTGGGAGAGAAGGGGATAAGCAGGGTGGGGGGGATGATGAAAGGGAGGACAGTGAGATGAAGGATCAATTAGAAGTCAACATTCTTGGGGAGGGGCAGTATCAAAAGAGAGAATAGAAGAAATGGGATGCAGGATACGATGGAGGGAAATATAGTTAATCTTACACAACATGACTATTATGGAGGTCATTTGCAAAACTACACAGATTTGGCCTGTACTGAATTGCTTGCCCTCCCAATGAGGATGGGTGGGGAGGGAGGGGGAAAGAGAAGTTGTAACTCAAAGTTTTAGGAACAACTGCTGAATATTGTTCTTGGATACAACTAGGAAATAAGAAATACAGGTAATGGGGGTATAGAAAATTATCTTGCCCTACAGGATAAAAATGATGATGGTTATAAGGGAAGAGAGGGATGTTAGAAGGAAGGGCAGATTGGTGATAGGGAGTAATTAGAATGCATGGCATTTTGGGGTGGGGGGAGGGGAGAAATGGGGAGATCATTTGGAACTCAAAATTTTGTGGAAATTTGTGGACAACTTAAATAAATAACTTTAAATACAAGAAATTATCAAGGAAACTTGTCCTGATATTCTAGAAACGGAAGGTAAAATAGATGTTGAAAGAATACGCCAATTGCCTCCTGAAAGATATCCCAAAAGGAAAATTCCTAGAAATATTGTAATCAAATTCCAGATCTCCCAGATCAAAGAACAAATATTGAAAGCAGCCAGAAAGAAACAATTTGAGTAATGTGAAAATGTAATCAGGATAACACAAGATCTAGCAGCTTGTACATTACAGGATTGGATGGCTTCCAAGCCATATTCCAATATGATATTCCAGAGAGCAGAGGAGATAGGATTAAAACCAAGAATCACCTATCCAACAAAACTGAGTATAATAGTTTTGGGGAAAAATTGGTCATTCCATAAAATAGAGGATTTTCAAGTGTTCTTGATGGAAAAGACCAGAGACAAATAGAAAATTTGTCTTTCAGACACAAGAATCGAGAAAGTCATGAAAAGATAAACAGGAGAGAGAAATCATAAGGGGACTGAAGTTGAAATATTTGTGTTCCTAAATAGAAAGATAGTATTTGTAACCTTTGAGTGTTTTCTCAGTATTTGGGTAGTTGGAGTGATTATATATTACATTGTCCTTAATCTTATCCATATACATATGTCTCTCTGTATCTGTCTGTCTATCTATCTATCTATTTATATGTAGAGAGAGGACACAGGATGAGTTGAATATGAAGAGATGAAATTTAAAAACATGAAATCAAGGGGGTGAGAAAAGAATATATTGGGAGAAGTACAAAGGGAGAAATAGAATGGGGTAAATTATCTTTCATAAAAAAGAGGCAAGTAAAAGCTTTTTCAGTGGAGGGGAAGAGCAGGGAGATGAGAGGGAAAGAGTGAACCTTACTCTCATCTGATTTGGCTTATGAAGGGAATAATATGCACACTCAATTTGGTATGAAAAATCTATCTTACACTATGGGAAAGTAGGGGGAGGGGCTAAGTGGGGGTTGGAGGGATGATAGAAGGGAGGGCAAATGGGAGAAGGGGGTAATTAGAAGTAAATACTTTTGAGGAGGGACAGGGTCATAAGAGAGAATAGAATAAATGGAGGGGGCAGAATAGGATGGAGAGAAATATAGTTAGTCTTTTACAAAATGACTTTTATGGAAGCGGTTTACATGACCACACATGTATAACCTGTATTGAATTGCTTGCCTTCTGAATCGGGGTGGATGGGAATGGAGAAAGGGAGAGAAGTTGGAACTCAAAGTTTTAAAATAAATGTTAAAAATTGTTTTTACATGCAAATGGAAAATAAGACACACAAGCAATGGGATATACAAATCTATGTTGCCCTACAAGAAAACAGAGGGGATGGGGATAAGAGAAGGAAGCAGTGTGACAGAAGGGAGGGCAGATTGGGGGAAGGGTTAGTTGGAATTCCTGCCGTCCTGGGGTGTGAAGGGGAGAGATGGGAAGAGAATTTGTAGACATCAATGTTGAAAACTTAAATAAATTAATTTTCAAAAAGTGATAGTAAAGGGAAGAAATTTTAATCAAAACAGAGGTGGTGACCGAGAAAAAAATACTTCAGGATGAAGGGATCATAAATCATAATGAGATCAAAGAATAGGGTTAGGGCTAATGAGGCAGGGAGAAAGATGACATGGCAAAAGATGATCATTAGAAAAAAGAATTTTGAATCTATTAACATGGAAAGAGGACTCTTGTGAGTGATGGTAAGACCAAGGATATGACCATTTCTGTGTAGGCGAAATGGAGGAGTTGTGGGGATTGATAAAATTGAAGAACTGGAAAGTTAGAGCATTTGCGGCAGTATTAATGTGTGTTAATTAATGTTGAAGCTCCCTGATATGAGAGCAGGAGATGGTATGGAGAATAAGACTATGAGCCAGGAACTGAAGTTTTGGAGGAAAGAAAGAACATAATATAACTGTACATAACAGTTATCAGAATCTTGATTGAGTGATAATTTTAGATTGGTGGAACAAATCTCGAGGGAGGAGACTTTATTAAGTGATGATGGTAGAAGGAGAATTTGGAAATGGCAATGGGAAGTAAGGAATATTCTAATTCCCATGCCATGACCAATGAGTCTGGTGGCATGAGTGAAAATGCAACTAGCAGTGGAAAGGGTGGTTAGGAGCTATGGGTCAACAGGAGGGAGACTTTCTGATTAAAAGATTCCATGATTCTAAAGGCCATTTACTGAGTCACAAGCAGAGGCAACAAGAAATGCTATTGAGTAAGACCATGCTTGTCCTTTTTGATATAGACCTCAAAGGGTTAAGGATACTTACCATACTATCTTGGTTTTCCTCAGTCACCCATTATAGATACCACTTATTAATGTAAATGCATGGAAATGTCTCTAGTGCTATCTTCTATGTGAAATACTTTGTCTTCATTTTCCTCTTTGAGCTTTATATTTTTCTGTCTACATCTTCATGATTTTAGAGTAATGGATTTAGAATCAGATACCTGGTTTATCTGGGCGATAGTATGTGAGGGCAGATAGAGCTGTGTGTCCTTGTTCATGCCATTAAAACTCTCTGGGTTTCCTCTTTTTTCAAATGACAAGGTTGAACTAGATGATTTTAAGGTCCTTTTCAATTTTAGATCTGGGTTTTTATGATTCTATCCCCTCTTTCTTCTAGATGAACTTTCCCCTCATTTCTCCCAACTATTAGTGTCCTCTATGTCTTATATTTAATTACATAGTATTTATTTTGTTTTATATATATATATACATATATATATACACACACACACATATATGTGTATGCATATGTGTATGCTTATGTATATATCATATATAGTTATATATGTACATGTACTTTCACCTAATAGACTATAAACTACTTTACAAGACATAAAATTATTTCATTTCATCTCAATAGAATATAAACTCCATTATAGAAGTAGGAATGATGCATTTTTTGTCTGTATCCTTAGCACCTATAGCCCATAGTAGGTGATCAATAAATTGTTTATTCATTGGAATAAACAGAAGAAACCAGTACTTTAAGCTGGCTCTCTTGGGGTATCTTTCCCTACCTCGAAAGATTTGGTTTCCCTTCTCTAGACCTAATCATGCTCCACAATAACTTTCTTCAGACGTAGCAACTAGAACTACATACACAGTCTTCCAGGTGTGGAAACTTCTAGAGAAGGTTAATGTTTTGTGGCCCAATTCCCATATCTTTCTGAATAATTCTCATATTTTGTTTCTGTTTTTAGTGACAGCAGCACATTTTGCCAATGATGTTCTTAGGAGATAGCTTAAATTTTATCACATTCATGAATTCCAGCTTGTTCAGTCATTCCTCAATTAATGCATATTCCCTTAGTTTTCAGGGTTTTTTGCCACCACAGAAAGAACTTCTATCAATATTTTTGCCCCAAAATGTCCTTTTTCTCTTTCTTTGTTCTCTTTCTGGTGTAGGTCCAGCAGTGGTATAGCTGGGTCAAAGGGGACACACTGTTTACTGAAGTTTTGTGTATAATTCCAAATTGCAAATGTTTGTATTTGTTCGTAGGTCCACTAACAGTGCATCGATGTGCCTACTTTTTCACAACCCCTCCATTTATCATTTTCATTTTTTATCATCTTTGTCAGTCTAATATGTATAAGGTAGATTCTCAGAATTGTTATAATTTTCATTTCTCTAATTAGAAGTGATTGGAAACACTTTGACCGCTAGGTTCCTTTCCTGGGTTGTAATTGAAACTCATTTGTTTATCCCATAAGTATACTTTAGATTTATTTTTCCCTGTATAGGTTATCTTGTAATTACTGACATTTAAATTCATTTGACACTTTTCTGTAGGCTCAGAGTCTCATGAGATCATCATGCTAATTTTGCCCATTGGCTTGATATTTAAGCAATCTGTAATGAATGAATGAATGAAAAGCATCTGTTAAGTGTTTACTATGTGCCAAATATGGCATTACTGTGTTAGACATACAAATACAAAAATCAGAATTGTCTCTGACATCAAAGACCTTCAACCAAGAATGAACTAAGGGATCACAGTAGATGCAAGGAGTAGCCAAGAAAGAATCTTTTGGTTTGAGAAGTCACTGGGAATTGTGAGTGAAGCCATTGAAGAGTTCATTAAAGTGCCTTTTCCAAAAGCAGTGATAGTACAGATTTGGTGGCTATTCTTAAAACAAGAGGTGGAAGAAATAGCAAGGAAATTGCTAGGGTGGGAAGGATGTCTAAGAAGTATGTCCCAAGGTGTTTGGTGTTGACTGACACACCGGTGAGGAGAGCGCAGTGCTGGCTATCCTAAGGACAGTGGTAAGAGCTTGATGTTATCTGCAGACTTTGGAGATTAAACTCTGTGTTCCCTCCTTTAGTTCACTTGGAGGAGCTGACATTTATTCCTAGGATTAGGAAAGAGTTTTATATGTGTTATCTCACTTAGCTTTATATTATGTTATTCAGTTGTTTCATCATGACTGACTCTGTGACCCTATTAGGGGTTTTCTTGGGAAAGATATAGGAATGGTTTTTACTATTTTCTTTTCCAATACATTTTAAAGGTAAGGAAACTGAAGCAAACAGGGTTAAGTGAACCACCCAGGGTTATAGTGCTAGTAAGTATCTGAGACCAGATTTGAACTTAGGAGGAGGAGTCTTTCTGACTCCAAGCCCCATGCTCTAGCCTTTTTGCCACCTATCTGCCCTCTTTAACCTTATTAAAATGGTAAATTCCATCTTTTACCTTTTCATTTGAATCACTGTTGATCCCCACTATTTGTGAATTCATTTCAAGGAAATGTGTATTTATCCCTACTCTTTCTTTTTTATTTATAGCAACCCAAATGTTCTAATACCTTGTTAATTTGTCTTTTAAAACTAATAATACTTGATAAAGAGCTTTGCTAAAAGTTTTTCTGTTGAAGGATTGAAAGACTGGGTATGGTGTCTCAAGGACTAATCCCTGCTACTGGGGAGCCTGAGGCTGATGGGTTATTTGAATTTAGGAGTTCTGAGCTACAGTAGGGCTAAAGCCAATCTGATGTACTTTCTAAGTCAGGCACCAAGATAATGAACTCCTAGGAGCAGGGAATCACCAACCTGCCTTAGGAAGGTGGAACCAGCTCAGATCAAAAAGTGAGCCAGTCAAATCTACCCTGCCTTTTAGTAGTAGGGTTGGGCTTATGGGTAGCCATAGCACTGATGAGATAGGAACTCTCAGTCTCAAGACAGAAATAATAAAATAACAAAATAAAGATTTGGAAAAAAATCTTGTTGTGGATTTATGAGGGAACAGATTTAAGAATCTACACAGACTAGGCCTACATGTATGGATCTATATTATTAGGGGGAATACCCACAATAATGGGCTCTCAGTCTAGCTGGAATAATAAATGATTTACCATGTTGAAAAAAATAATAGATTTATCAGGAGTAGTTTCCTCCTATAGAAGCCATGATTCTTTTCTTAAGTTAGATATCAGTGAACCTACTCCTTATTATAGTGTCTGACACGGAAGTGAGATTCACCAATCAAAACTCCAAGAATCTCCTTTGGAGTATTTGTTAGAGTAGGATTATCACTGATGGAATCTACCAGTACCCTAGTATGCATTGGTCTGTTACGCTGTTAGATTGTGCACTTTGTTCCCCATCACAATTTTAGCTGCGTTCCTTCAGAACTTTTGGGTGGATAAGATCCATTTGTAATGATTTATCTATAGTTTGTTAATTAGCTTTAGGAAGTCCTGTGTATTGACCACACCTTGGTATTATACATAATATATATGTCTATATACATATATGCATGTATATATACACATATATACATACACACCCATGTGTATGTCTGTATGTATATGTGTGTATTACCTGTCCATTTCAAAAAGCAATTTGGGAATGGGAATTTCCCTAACACTCTTTGAAGCAACAATAACTCCAATCAATGTCTAAATATTCTTTTGGTCCCTAAGCACACATTCTGCTTTGTGATTGTCAAGTATTTCCACGGATTCTCTATCTTCCTAAATTTGATTTACCTTAATAAATAAACAAACAAAAATATTGTTACTGGATTTGGAGTCACGAAAAGAAAAATCATAAAATTTCGATGATGAAAAGTACCTTAGCAGTAATTTTTTCTAATCCTTGCCTCCTAAAAAAGAATCCCTACTAAAATACATGCACCAAATGGTCATTCAATATTTACTTGAAGACCTATAGTGAAGGGGAGCCCATCAGCTACTGAGACAGCCCATTCTACACTGGAATGATATTGTTTATTAAAGAACTTTCCTGTATATCAGACTTAAATCGGTATTTCAGTACCTTCTGCACATTGCTCCTAGTCTTGCCCTCTGGGGGCTAACAAATCTAATCGCTTTCACATGACAATATACCTATAAAGTAATTAAGAATAGTTATTATATCATCGTTGAGTCTTTTCATCACTTGAAACACCCACAATTCCTTCCATTAATATGTCATGTTTTCAAAGTTATGTGACATTCTTCCTTTGTATACTCTCCATCCTACTGATGTATTTCCTAAAATTTGATACTCAGAACTAAATACAATAATCTATATATGGTCTGACCAGAAAGAATCAGTAGGAGTATAACCTGATTTTTGGCAGCTATATCTCTTCTAGTATCACAGCTCTGAAATACTTTTTTGGATCCACCTTACTATACTTTTTGTTTGTACCTGATCACATATTATACTTTTTTTGCACTTCCTCATTCAGAATCTCTTTCCATATTTTAAAAGCAGTTAATACTTTTTTTGCTTTGCCCAATCGTTATATATTTTGTCATTATCATATTTTATAAGTATTTAATATTTTTAGTACTCATAGACATCAGGGACAATATATAGCTAAATATTTTTGCATGGAGTCAACAATTCTCTCATCTTCAAAGAGGTCATTTTACAGATATTCCTTGATATAGATGATACAAATTGTATTTTCTTTGTAACAGTTGAATATGTTCTGGGAAGAAATGTGACCTCTCTGCAACATTAGGCACTTATGACCATCATCTTCCAGACAGTTCTCTCTTCCCTTGGTTTTTGTGACATTGCTCTCTCCTGGATCATGTCCCTTAGTGGTCCTTTGTTAGATCATCATTTGCATCCAAACTTCTAACTTTTATTATATCCTAAAACTCTGTCACAAGCTTCTCTCCCTTGGTCAATCAACTTTTGTTCTTGGTGGTCTCATCAGCTCAGATGGTTCCAATTATCATCACAATACTAATGAATCCCAGTTCAACCGATATGACTCTAGTCCTCTATCACCAATTGCCACTGGCTATTTTTTAGCTAGATATCTCTTAGCGTCTCAAACTTAGAATGTTTAAAGCAAAACTACACTTTCTCATTAAACTCCTCTTCCTCACTTTGAAATTTTCATGGAAGGAATCAGTATACTTCCAGTCATCTAAGTTTGAAATCTCAGAGTCATCCTTAACACTTCATGTGCAATCAGTTTTGAAAGCCTGCCAATTTTATTTCCAGTTCATGTCTTTTGTCTGTCTTCTTCATTCCATTGATATGGCCATGACCCTTGTTCAGGTCATAATCACTTCTCATCTTGACTATTTCAGTAACCTTCTAGTTAATTCCACTGCCTCAAGTATCTTCCCACTACATCCATCCATACTGTTGCTGAAGTGGCATTTCTAAAACATCGTTCTGAATATGTCGCTCCCCTTCTCACTGGTTCTCTATTGCCTTTATAACAAAACGCAAATTTCTGTTTGGCATTTAAACCCTTCACAATCTGGTTTCAGGCTTCTTTCCAGGCTTCTTATTGTATGTAACATCTTTTCTCATACTACATGTCCCAGCTAAACAGAATCATTTGCTATTCTCTGCACATGGCATTGCACATACCACCCCCATGCCTTTAAACAGACTTTCCTCCCTTTCCTCCTGAAGACTGTAAGGTACTTTCTTCTCACCTCCATCCATCTTGTAAAGTCCTTATTTTTTTAAGGTTCCACTGAATTGCTACTTCCTTCATGAGCCTTTCCCCTATTCCTCTCAATACTGGTGATCTCCCCCATATCACTTTATAGATTTATTTTGAATCCACTTTTTCTTTACTCATATGTGAATTCCCAATAAAATATAAACTCTTTGGGGACAGTGTCATTTCTTTCTTTTGTCTATTTATTCCACTATCTAGAACAGTGTCTGGCATATAGAAGGCACTTAATAAATGATTGTTTCTTATTGACCTATGGCTATCATTCTACTTGGCTAGTGGTTTCATCTTTCCACCCTATTTTTCTGTGAGCAAAGTGAAATATTAATGAGTAATACAATAAAAAAGAGATAATGGAGACTGATGGTAGATCATTTGATCTAAGAAGGTTTACCATACGACCATACCAAATTTTCTTGAAGCACTCTCACCAATATTATTACTTATTCTTATAACTTTTTGTCAAAGTAGAAATCTATTGTATTTGCCTATCAGATTTTCCCATTTTGATGTGTCTTTTCCTGAATATTCCTATTGTCTCCCTCCCATAGATCTCAATTTCCATGTTTTTCTTAATATTTTGACATCTCAAAATGTATGCTCTTTAAATTATTTAGAAGTCCTGTTGTAAATTACTTTAGGGTTTGGAAAGAAGAAATGTTTTGGAATTATTTGAAAACTATTTTTTTAAAGGAACATTTTTCAGCTATGAAATTATGCAGACCTTTCAACTTGATGGAAAATAAGGTAGCTTAATTCATTTCAACAAGTATGAATGAAGTACTTACTATGAAGTAATTTTGTTTGTACATTGTATGTATACACATATACACTCATAAACATATATACACATACATATGTGTGTCTATCTTCTATCTGTCTGTCTGTCTGTCTGTCTGTCTATCTATCTATCTATGTGTCTATCTATAATTTCCTTTGATGGGATGCAAGCTCTCTGAAGGCAGGGACTGTTTCATTTTTGTCATTATATTCCCAATCTCTAGCGCAGTGTCTGATATTTAGTAGGCACATAATACATACTTATTGATCAGTTGGGATAACAAAGGTTTGGCAAAGCCCTTTGTATACAGTATTCTTTTGAACCTTACATCATCTCTTTGAAGGAGTTGTGATCATTATCCCTATTTTACATATGAAGATATTGAAGCAGAAAGAGGGTGATTTTCCCAAAATCCCACTGCTAGTAGGGGTATGAAAGCAAGAATCAGACCCAAGTCTTCATGGCTCCAATTCTAGCTTTCTAAATACCATTCAATGCTGCTTCTCTCTACATCAGTGAAATTTCATTACTTAAGATTACCCTCGATGTTGCATGTTTATTACTTTTTAGTATTTTGTTGTTGTTGTTCAGTTGTGTCTTTCTCTTCATATCTCAGTTTGGGGTTTTCTTGGCAAAGACATTGGAGTAGTTTGTCATTTTTTCCCAGTTCATTTTATAGATGAGGAAATTGAGGCAAACAGGGTTAAGCCCACGGTCACGCAGCTAGTGTATGAGCCTGAATTTGAACTCATGAAGGAGAGTATTCCTGATTCCAAACCCAGCACTAGAAACCACCTAGCTGCCCATTTTTAATTAGAAAGTTTTATGCAATTACAGATAGGCACATCATTATCACTATCACACAGGACTCCCTCAGTAAAGTATCTGCTTATTTTTTTTAATGAATAATTCAAATTTTTTTTAAAAAAATAACCTTACTGAAAATGACAAAACTATTGAATAGTTGAAAAGGGGCTGGATTGAACTAAAGATTTTAGTGCAACTTTTTGTTTTGCTACTTGCCAGCTTTGTGACATTTGACATAAATAATATTTAGCTGAACTTGGTCTTAGTTTCCTTGTCTGTAAAATAATATTGGTATGATTAAAAGCTGACACACACAGTGCTTTAAAGTTTGCGAAGTGCTTTAAATCTCATTTCATTCTCACACCTTTGACATTAATGGTTTTATTAGCTTCCTCACAAAACTGTTGTGAGATCTGAATGAGACCAGTGTTCATAAAGTTTTTTACTATAATTGAGCTCTATGACAGGACTCATTGGAAAAGACCCTAATGTGGGGAAAGATTGAAGGCAAAAGGAAAAGGGGATAGCAGAACATGAGATGGATAGAGAATATTATGGAAACAATGAATATGGACTTAGACTTCAAGAGATAGTTTTGGAATGCTGTGGACAATGGGGTCTTGAAGAATCAGACATGACTGACAACAAATTAAAAAAAAGAAGAGGGTCAATTAATCAAAAGCACTCAACATTACATTTATGCTTATCAAATGCAGGGTCATTGCAAGGGTATTATAATAAGTATTTGCCTGTGTTTTCACACACAGAAATATCTGATCTGTTTCTGGCAGAACCCCACCTTGGTCTGAGAGATCATGCTGGGAGGTTGCATCTGGCTCTATAGAATAATAACTTGCTAAGGTCCAACAAACTATCACTGACTAGAACTTGATTTTTATTTGATTCCATATGAATTTTAACAATGGATATTAGTTGAAAGTAGCTTTAAATTGGTGGAAGTGGGAACTTACAGGGTTGGATTTTGTGAAGGGATGATAGGATCTTAAACCTGTCTCTGTGAATATGTATTTGCACATATAATATTTGTACGCAGATAACCAAAGTGACTATGTGATCCTAAGGTACCAAGGTTATTTAGTCTTCTCTACATCGATATCTTTCCTTTCCTCCTTTTGTTCTCTCTTCCCTCCAAAGAGGGTAGCTGGCTTTTTGCTCCTCTCCCTCCAGTTAAACTTATGTGGAATCTTTTACAAAAAAGACCACTAACTCCCCAGATCTTAGCTCTTGGTGATCCAAAGTGAGTCCTGGTGATTTTAAACTAATAAGTAGAGATCCTGTCTTTACCAAGGAAGTACCCCTTTCGTTTGGGAGGAAAAGAGAAAAACCATCCTAATGCCCAGGACGGAATTTTGCTGTCCCAGCAGAGAGAAAAAATGACCTCTTCGCCCTTTCCCTTACAGCAGCTATTGTGTTTACGTGTTAAGAGAGCACCAAAACCCTTAAACTTTCTCTCGGAGGTGAAAGATCTCATATCCAGGTCTATCCGTATCAGTCAGTGGCACTGAGCCACTGGCTGCTGTAGTAGGGCGATTGGGATTTGAGAGGAAGCAGTAAAACTTTGCCCCTGCTTTGGGCTGCAAGCTCCTCTAAACGTCTGAACTTCAGTACTGCTCGAAACATTCCAAGGGGTGCCCTTGTCCCAGGGCACAGCCATTGAGCAGGATCCCAGGTTCTTCATGGTAGCTCCTCACCACCCTGTCCTTGACTCAAGGTATGCATGTTATATACTATGTCTGTCTGTCTGTCTCTGAACTGCTGCCCCTGCCTCCTAGGCTCTCCCTGTCTGAGTGAGCGCTGGATTATTCCAGTCTCTGAGCATGGCAGATTTCCACTGGATGACATCATGGGAGCAGAGTGAGTGCCGGCACTGAGAGGGGGACGCAGGGAGAGGAGGGGGCAGGGGGAGGGGAATAGGGTTGGGGGTGGGGGAGCAAAGGCAGAGCGCGGCTGCCTGCCACCCGGCGGCACACCCGCGAGCTCTTGGAGGAGCGCTCTCTTCTTCAGCAGCTGACAAAAGGATGGGAGGATGCCAGAGCCCTGGGATACGAGCACCGCGCAGAACTGCTGGCGTCTGAGCGACTTCACCCTCCGCTGGTGAGTGACATGAAGGGGATTGATTCTAGGAGCCAGACCAGTGCCCGCGCACCTACGTTGGCTCCCGGTCCTGCTGGCTGGGGCATCCTCGTGTTTCCGCGCTCCCTCTCGGGAGCTGTCAGCGACCCAGGATGCCAGCAGTCTAGCCCTTCGCCCAGTTGTTCCAGGGGCGGGCAGGCGGTTCCACCTGCGCTGTGTGGTGTCCGCCGGCTCCTGGGTGGCTGTGGTCGCTGTCCAGGACCTGAGGCTCAGAAGATGGATGTTTGCCGACTCAAGAGCCTGAGGGGAGGAGAGTTAAAGCTCATTTCTTCCTTCTCTTCTGAGCGCTGTTTGTAGTGGGTCCCTCCAGGCGCCGCGCGCTGTTTACAGGACCGTAGTACTAGTCGCCCAGATCCACACCCCTCCCAAGGTGGCGAAGAGCCCACAACCTTCGCCTCACCCTGACGTCCATAGTCCGGTGCAGGTACCGCGAGGGTAAAAGGGACTGCTTATTAGAGGAAGGTTTGTCCCAAAAGTCATTCAGGAAGCAAGGCTGGTCTTCGGTTGAGGCACTGACACTCTCCTCCCACCCACATTCAACCTTTATTCTACGACACGCACACCCCCCCCCCTTTTCTCTTTGCAGATGCCTATAGTTTATAGCGTCTCGCTGGGGGAAACCGAGCCCACTAAGGGTCTCAGAGCTGGCGCTGACTGTAGCTCCGACGCCCATGGGTTAATGTCGCAGTGACAAAGGGTCCTGGGCAAGTCCAATTCACTCACGGGTCTCAAGGGGCCAGTAGAGGTAGAGAAAAAGAGATGTTCAAGTTCTACCCCCAAGTGGTGAGACTGAGCGAACTTCGCAAGACATTGGTCGGCTTCCTCCCAGTCTTGTTCTTAATAGAGAAGTCTTAGGCATTTGTCCGGGCAGGTGCCACTGTCAAAGGCATGCTTTGAACCCAGAAAAAAGCGTTTTTTCTTTGTAACTTATATGCTGTTTTGGGAGTGCCAGGGAGAATGGCGGTCTTTCTCTGCCTGCAAGTGTATTCTCCTAATGTTATGGCTCTGGTGGGCATGAGGGGTGGGGAATGGACAGGTGTGGTCTGAAATTGTTCTTTCAAGGGTGTGGAATAAATACAAATGGTATATACCTTTGGAGTTGTGGTTAACTGGAGCATGAGGACCCCTGTCCCCTCTCCTCCAAGTTCCTTATCATTAGTGTTTAGCTTTCTAGGTGAGATGCTGAGATTTAGATGAGAAGAAGGAGGGGCTACTTGTTTGACACCGAGCAATTCATCTCTATCTAAATTCTTTCCCCAAAAGTAACGTACTGTGAAAAACTCGGAGTACAGGGAAAGACGTTTCTGTTTGAATGTTAGAATCATAGGATATTTAGATACATTTGTTCAAGTCTTTCATTCAATGTAATTTTGAATACATTTGAAGCTGCTTTAAGGGCCACTCTCAAATGCCTCTGAGTTTACTATGATGAATTGCATTTGAATACCAAGGAGCTTCCTTTTAATAGAAGTGCATTATTCCAGAATCCAAAATGAACTGGATAATAATGGAAGAAAGTCTGGAGCATAAGATAACACCAGTAGCTCTTTATGATTAAAACAAACACTTCTTTTTCTTCTTCCCAATGAGGTTTTTAGTATCTATTTGGTGAATTTTTTTTTCCAAGATGGGGGTGGACTTGAAAGATCTGGTTGTCATAGGGACACTTGCTCTTTGTCAAGGAGTAGTGCCCTTCTAAAGTTTTTGTTTCATTTTTGATAAAGGTTGAAATGGCAATACCAGGAGAATGGGGGATGGGAAGAAAGTTGAGAGAGAATGGATAGGATTGTTGGGAGAAGTGTTCAGTTTCAGTGTAATGAGGAATGGAGTAGAATGTTAAATATGTCCCCACCCAACCCCACCTTTTTTTTTTTTTTTTTTGGTAAGAAGATTGAATGGGACATCAAAGAGCTTTTGACCAGCTGGTTGATCGGAGTTCTAAAAATCGTTTTTGTCATCTTTGGCTTCCTGTTTGTGAATGGCATAATTATATTTTAAAATAAGTTACATGTTAGCCAGTACTACCTTTGTGCATGATTCAGAGACATCAAAATCTTTCTTTTACTCTTTCCTCCTTTCTTTCTTCCTATTTTTTGGCTTCTGCCCACAGTGGTTTTAATTCCCAATGGTATTTTTTTCTTCCCTAAGTTATTTTCTTTAGAACAGTTAGGTTGATTTTCCCTCCCTTCCCCAAATTCTCTGGTTTTCCCTGCTTTTCAGCGAATTCATTGTGGTTGAGGCTGTAGTGAAGCCTGACCTGTCTAGCTTCAGACTGAGGTAAGGAAACCTGTTGCAGTCCTTGGCTGATTTCCTGGAGCCCTTGTAATAATGAATGATTTTTGTGTGCCTGGTACCTTGGAATATGCAGCATGATAAAGGAGCTTGTGTGAAGAAGCTTACCTAGCAAGAAACTGTATCGTGTAATTCTTATCAACCCTTGCTGACAGGCAGGCTGTGCTGTTGGTATTTGGTTAAGCAATTTTGAGCAAATGAGCTACTTTTAACATTAAATTGCTTGCAATTTGTTTCACTAACAAAAGAGATATATACAACCAAAAGATGGAATAAGACATAGGCAAATCCTAAAAAGGCCATATCTTTGTTTTAAAGTAACATTTCATCAGAAAAGCTTAAAGGTGACCTGATAACCTGAATATTGGAGTTCACCAGAGGGAGAGATTATTTTCAGAGGGGTTGATCAAGGAAGACTTCAGGAAGTAGAAAGACCTTTGAACTGAGTCTAGAAGGTTAGGCAGGATTTTGAAGAGATTTGTGAGGTTTGCAGGCTAATATTATAAGTTGAGGAAACATGCTTTCCTATATGATTGAGATCTTGAAAAACTTATTCCACTTCTCTGAGACTCACTTTCTTCAAGCTCTGTGTTGAATGAACCTCTCTTCCTAATGGCTGGATGGAGGTGGAATGGGTAGGAAAGTACTCTCAGAAAGCTTGATAAATAATCATACTTTAATTACTGTGAGTACAGTTAACTTGGATTTAAAATGTTACTTTAAAACACATTAAGGTCTTTGAAGACCAAAATCAGATTTTTGCAGTGTCCTTTAAAATGCCTTATATGGACACAACTTTAATTACTTTTGTTGTATAGTAGTTAGCAGATGATGTGTATGAGAAGTTACATTTTCAAATCTAAAGTCACAAAACATTCCCAGGGACTAGAAGGAGTAAATTCTTCAAGCTCAGAAATGAGGAGCACTCTACCAGAACAGTAATTGCTGTGTTACCAAGAAAAGGGCATGTATCATGAATGAGAATATATATCTATCATCTGTTAACATCTTCCCTTCATTGTTTTATGGATTGGGATGAACTCAATACTTTTGGATCCCTTGGATACAATGTCGTCTCCATTTTCCAGATCTTGTTTTGGGGCTTAGCTGTGATCTTTCAAGGTTGAATTTTTCTTGGGACAGTTGAGATTCTTGTTTCATGGTGCCTCTTGGAAAACCTCAGTGCCTTATACTTGGCAGACACAAATGCTAATTTAATAATAGAAGGAGATATTTCTATGTTTGGGCTTTTGAATAGTCTTTGAAATGGAAAAAAAGGCAAATAAATCCAAGTTTCTTAGGAATTAAGTGATAAGTGCTAAGGATATAAATATAAAACAAAACAGTCCTTGATCTCAATGAATTCTTGTTGTATGGTGGGCAGGGATGAAGGAACTAGGAGGAAACAGTTATAGCAATAAGAGAGACCATCTGGAAAGAGGATGAAGGGGCCATTGCAGGCAGGAGAGACTACATATGCCAGGTACTGGAACTGGAGGTAAAATGACAAGTATTGAGAATACCACACTGCCCAGTTCAGAGGAAACTAGAATGTAGGAAGGATAGTAATGTGAAATAAATCTGGATAGGTAGGTTGAATGTAAGTTGGCAAGGGCTTTAAATGTAAAGCAATAGAACTTACTATGAAAATTGTAGAAGGAATAGGGAATCCCTGAATATTTTTGAATGGGGAGGTGGCCAGAGAAAAGACTGATATGTTCTCTAACTTTGGCACAATAGTCCTAATGTTGAGTATTTTATTTAACAACAGCTGTTCCCTTTCTATGTTGAATTTATTTATATATTTGAAGTCATTGTGTATGTGTTTTTAATTAAATAAAATAATCTGCATTTTGTTGGTTTAGGTTCTAGGTACTAATGAGGAATAACAAAAAAATCCATATATAACAATTGAGAAAATAAAGTATAAAAACAAACATCACTTATTTATGGAAAAAGTGAAGTTTCTAATGATATTATTTTACTTACCCTGCTGCTGTATAAACACTACACCTTGTATATAAACCTTTCTTCTCAGCATAACCTCGTACCAAATTCTCCAAAGTTTTTATTTTTCTCTCTTTTTCATTTGTGATGCCTTTTATTTATATATTTATACAAGCATCAACAAATATATCACACTGCCCCGTCCACACAATGAGCCTTCTTTATTAACAAAGAAAAACAGTTAAGTTAAACCAAGTGAGTCTATGACAAGGTCTAAGTATTTGCAACATTTTCATTTTTGTCTTTTTAAAAAATATTTATTTTAATTTAGGGACTAAAGCAAGCATTTCCATGATATAGTATAATAAAACAGATAATTTCACATGAAAATGCAAATCTATTATGCATGACTTGCTATTTCCTTTAAATATATAGTATAGTTATGATGTAAATTCCTTTTTTTCTTCCTTCACTCCCTTCCCACCCTAAAGATGACTACCATTAGACATAAATACACACATTCACACATAAAATTGTAAAATTATTCTGTGTATACTCCTGTTTATTAGTTCTTTCTTTGGAAGCAGACTGTTTTTCTTCATATACCCTTTATTTTTAATTTGTACATTTATAAAAGTCAATGACTTAGCAAGAATCATTCTTAAAACAATATTGTTATCACTGTACACAATGTTCTCCTGGTTCCATTCATTTTGCACTTCACTATTCCATACAACTCTTTCCATGCCTTTCTAAGATTGTTGAGCTCATCATTTCTTACAGCACAGTACCATTCCATTACAAATTGTGCAGCCATTTCTCAATTAACGAGGATCCTTGCAATTTCCAGTTCTTTGCCACCACAAAGACAATTGCTATAAACATCCTACTCACATTCAAAGTTGTAGTTGTCATTTGTGAATTTCCCTCCATCCTTACTGTTTTCTTTCTTAGCTGCTCTTTTTGCCCTCACCCTGTTACTTTGTCCCCATTCTATTCACCCTTCCAAGAGTGTCCTTCACTCTCTCCCCTACCATTCCACATACCCTCCAAAAGCCTCTTCCCCATCCCGTCCCCCACCCTTCCAAGTCTCAACCAGCAGACCCCTCTAAAAGTCCCTCTCCAAAAATTTCTTTCTTTAAAAAACCTTACTATTAAAGTCGAACTGTTTATATCCCTACATGGAAAGATGATATTTGTAACTCATGAGACCTTTCTGAGTATTAAGGTAGTTCAAATGAATATATTTATATGCGTGTGTATAGACAAAGGGAACAGGGTGAGTTGAATATGAAGGAATGACATCTAAAAATAAATTGAAGGAGTTAGAGAGAGGAATGTATAGGTAAAGGAGAAAGGGAAAGATATGATGGGGGAAAGAAAAAGCTTTTGCAATGGAAGGGAAGAGGGGAAAGATGAAAGGGAATGAGTGTCATAATATTTGGCTTAAGGAGGGAATAAGATATACATTCAATTTGATATGAAAATCTATCTCATATTACAGGAAACTAGGGAGGAAAGGAATAAAAGAAGGGGGAATGATAGAAGGGAGGGCAGACTGAGGGATGGGGTAATCAGAAGCAAACACTTTTGAGAAGAGACAGATTCAAAGGAGAGAATAAAATAAAATAGGAGATAGAATAGGATGTAGGGAAATGTAGTTAGTCTTTTACAATATGATTGTTATAGAAGTGTTTAGCATGACTACACATATATAATCAATATCAAATTACTTGCTTTATCAATGAGAATGGGTGGGAAGGGAGGAAGGGAGGGTATTTGGAATTCAAAGTTTCAAAAACTAATGTTAAAAATTGTTTTTACATGCAATTGGGAAATATGATAAACAGACAGAATAGAAATCTATCCTGCCCTCAGGAAAATAGAAGGGGAAGGGGATAAGAGAAGGGGAATATTCTAGAAGGGAGGGCAGATTTGAGGGAGGGGTAATTAGAGTGTATGCTGTCTTGGGATGGGATAAGGGAAGAGATGGGAAGAAAATTTGGAGCTAAAAATCTTGTGAAAGTGAATGTTGAAAACTAAAAATTAATCAATTTTAAAAAAACTAAAAAAATTCTCCCATTAAAAAATATTGGTTTTGCTATATTTTCTTTTAAAATCACTTGCATAGTATTGCCCTTTCAGAGAGGCATCTTTTATACCAACAAAAAGTTAATAGTTCAACAAAACCAAACTAAAGTGTTAGTAAAGTCATATATAGTCACACACATTTTAGTTACTTGCTCATCATAATTTTAAATCACTTTCTAGAGTGGTTGGACAAGTTCTCATTTTTACCATTAGTGAATTAATGTGCTTTTCTCTCCCTTACCTCTCATTTGACTATTCTCAACAATTATTTCCTTTGTCAGTTATTTAGGTGAAGGTAACCCTGAAGAGCTTTTTCCATTTGCATTTATCTTCTTAAGAGTGATTTTGGAGTTATCTTTCATATGGTTTTTAGTAGTTTGCTTTTCTTCCCTTGAGCCCTTACCTTTTGAGCACATATATTGGAGAATGATTTTTGGACTTATTTATTTCTTTCAGTTGTATATCTTGATATGAACTCATTGACAGACATACGTGACATAAGGATTCATCTGTCCCCTCCTCTCCATTTGACTCTTTTTTTTAATCCTAGGTGCATTAATTTTATTTACACAAAAACTTTTCAATCTTTTGTAATCAGAATTAACCATTTTATCTTTTGTAATTGCTTCTCCTCTTTATAGTCAAGAGTTCATCTCCTAAACATAACTATAAAAAGTAACTTACCTGGTTTTCTTCTGTGATTTTTAATAATTAGGTTTTATATTCATTTTGAACTTATTGTGGTATATGGTAACATACTGATCTAAGCTTACTGTCACACTGCTCCCTAGTTTTCCCAGCAATTGTTCTTGGTAATTTATGTTTTCAAATCTATCATGCATTTGATTATTGAATTCATTTCCTTTATTCTGTGTTTATTTCAAATTTAAAAATAGGTTTTTAAGACAGTTTACAAAGTTAAACATGCAAATGATTTCTCCCTCCCAATCCTCCCTCTCAAAAAACCTAGCTAGTTCACAAGAGTAAGGAAGTAGAGGTAGCCAAGCACCCAGGCACAAGTAACCCAGTTAGTTACTGTAGTTAGGCATCGAATTTATCTCTGAACTTCCTGGTTTCTAAGGGAAAAGGGAAAGATGAATAATATTGAGATTACTTTGAAGATTAGATATCTTCATGTCTGTCCATAAAACAAGAGATAGCAGTCAAATGACAGTTGAAAACATTTAGATTTGGGGCCAAACTATGAGAGTAAGTGCCATAAAGAGCCAGTCCATGGAGTCACCATTTAAATAGTACCAGATTATCTCACAGCCTATATTACTTCTTTCTCTAGATACTTTTGCAAGATTTGTGAACTTTTGTACAATACTAGTTAATCACTTACTCATTTACCATATCACACTGGTATAGTTGAATGAGTATTCTTTTCTAAACACAATAGTTCTTGACTGACCATAATTTTGAGCATTTTGGTGGCTAGTAAAGGCAAAATAAATAAACATGAAGGAGATGGAAATTCCCAGTCTGGATTCCGTATGGCCATGGGGAAACAATTGGTCATTGTTATCCAACTGAGATCCATCTGTAAGAGGAAAGTTTGACATATGCCACTAAAGGGATCCTATCTTCTGATGTTGATACAGTAGAGAGATAATTCCCCATGTCCTACAATTTACCATAGGAGCAACATTTTATAAATAGTGGTTAAGCACAGTTGGAATTCTGCTGTTTGAAGAACCATAGACTAATTGAGCTAGAAAATATCTTACAGACCTAATATAGGAGTTCTTAACTTTTATGTGTCCTCCACTCCTTTAACAGTCTGGTGAAACATATGGAATCCTTCTCACACTTCTTAGTGTTTTTAAATACATGAAATAAAATATACAGCTTTACAATGGAAAGAAATACATGGAAATATGGTATCAAAATCCTTAAAGAACAAGTTCATGAATACTAGGTTAAGATATCCCAGAAATTGTTCAACCAACTTATTTTAAATATATGGAAGCTGAAGTTCAGAGAAAATAAAATAAATTAAGCAAGATCACATCACATCTCTCAGAGATGAAACTAGAGCCCAAGACTTCTTGATTACTCAATGTTATTTCCATTACAACCTTCTTTCTTTCCTTCGGATATTTATTGTTCAGTTATTTTTCAATTATGTCCAATTCTTTGTGACAATTTGAGTTTGTATTTTTTTTGTCAGAGATACTGGAATGGTTTGCCCTTTCCTTCTTGCATCCATTTTACATTTGATGAAACTGAGACAAACAGGATTAAATGACTTGTCTAGGACTGCACAACTAGTAAGTTTCTGAGGCCAGATTTGAACTCAGGGAGATGAGTCTTCCTGACTCCGGACCCAGTGCTCTAGCCACTGTACTACCTAGTAGCCTCTTTGGGTACATTACAGGTGAAATAGGTATTTGTTGATTGTCCCAGGAATCTAATCAACAGTTCTAATATTGTTTCTGTGGGAGAATATTCTCCAAGTTCTAAATAAATGACTTAAATTACATTCGGAACACAATACATTTGTAAGTTGGGAACTTTGTGTACAAGACTCTAGGGTCCCCAGTGCCATATGATCCGATACTTGTGCGGTCACAGGCTATTCTTAATGCTTTAACTTAGAGTGACTTGTTAGAGACCAGAATAAATCTATCTCCTTATTTGGAGTCATAATATAGTGGGGATTATCATCATTCTTTTCAGTTAGATTTGAGGAACAAAAGAAGACTGCAGAAAGTAGCTTGAAATTCATCAGCTGAAAATGAGAAAAAGAATGAGGAGACAGAAAAGATACCTACTTTTTTGAAGGCCTTCTAGTTAGAAGTACATGCTTTTTTTTTCAGATCATTGGAATATAACCATCCATTAAATCGCTGTAGACTTCAAAGGATGAGCAACTCAAACCAAAGAATGAAAGGGGATTACAATTTCTAAAGTAAGAAGAGGGGAACAATGATAGAAAACTGCTAGAAAATTATAGAGCATTTAAAGGATCCTAAAAAAGGATATCAAATATTTAAAACACTAAATATGAAGTATATTAAAAAAACTATAAGAAAGCTGTGAAAGGGACTTTTAGTCTCTTTATATTGTACTCAAATCAAAAATGAACCGAGGCCCTTTCATATTTGTGCAGATGATCTTTCTCAGTTGCTGTGCTCTAAAATGCTAATCGCTCTGTTGTCAATGTAGTGATGAGCCACTCTGAGCTTAGTCATAGGGATCCTCTGAGGAAGGGAAGGGAATGATTGTTATTAAGTGCCTACAACTGTGCCAGGCCCTATTCTAAGTACTTTATAAATATTTCAGTCCATTCTTACTACATCTCATGTTGTTACTATCTCCGTTTTACAGTTGACAAAAGTGAAGCAAAATAGAGGCTAAGTGACTTACTTAGGGTCATACAGCTAGCAAGTTTCTGAGGTTGGGTTTGAACTTACCTTCTTGATTTCATGCTCAGCATTCTATGCAAGATGCCGCCCAACTGCTTCAGGTAGCACACATTCTGGATCTTCAGTACTAGGTTTTTCCAGCTTTCTAAGAATTTGCAATGCTTGCACTCCACTGGCATAATTTTAGGAACATAGGTTCAGTGCTGGGAGGGACCTTCAGAGTTATCCAATCCAATTCCTTTACTTTACACATAAAGTGAGGTACTCAAGTATACACAGGTAGTAAGTGCTTGGATTTGAATTAAAACTCAGTTCCTTTGACTTGAAATTCACCACTCTTTCCATGACATGAGGCTACTCAAGATCACATGGTTATTCAGAGTCTAGGTACAGAGGTGGGGAACCTGCAATCTCAAAGCCACATATGGCCGTCTAGGTGTTCAGTGGTGGCTTTTGACTGAATCCAAACTTCACAGAACAAATCCCCTGAATAAAAGGATTTGTTATAAGGGGATTGGTTCTGTGAAGTTTAGATTCAGTCAAAAGTTCTCACCCAAGGATGCAGAAGGCTTCAAGGCCACAGGTTCCCCACCCTTGGAAGGATGCCCTTTTGGAAGGGCAACAGAACATTAAAACAAGGAAAATTAATTTTACTTTTTTCTTTGTTTCACTAGTTCCTTTCATATTCCTTTTCATATAATGGGTTCAAATAAATAGATGGAATTGGTTTGGAGTATATTTCTAGTATCACTAATTGGAAGTTGGAATACATTTTACCACAGAAGTAATGCTATGTGTTGTGAGATGTGGAGAGAGGAGTGCTATTATAAAATCCCAGAATCTGCTGCTCTAGAGTGAGGTCTAGAGCAGAACTTTTGAGGAAGAAGCAGGCATTAATTAAAAATGAATTTCCTATATGTTGTCACATCATTTAAAGTTCTGCTCAGTTTACATTTCCATCTCAGATAATTAGGATATATAACATCTTCCTCTCTAGAAGTGCTGTGTAAGCTTACCTCATTAATAGGACTCAAATCTATCCCACTAACTTTTTGCCATTAGATTTTTTTTAATATGGCAAATTATTTTCTCAGTAAACAGTCTCTTTATCTGTTATATGTTTTTTAGGGAGTAATTCGCTCCTGGATTCACGATAATTAACTTCATCTTTCTATGTGACCCTATAGATTTGTTCAATAATGTGGTTGTATGGAGAAATTTATCAAATGATAAATGGATATACTCATTCAGTGAATGTTTATTTGCTGTCCACCATCTACAAGGTATCATGAGCCAATGCTTGGGAGAAGTTATACTGGATAGCACTAAGCAGGGAATAAAGGGAACATAAACTGAGCAAACCATCAGGATATTCTCTCCAGGAATAGAAAAAATTGGAGAAAATGATCAGTGCCTTATGTGTTCCTCCTCAGAGCAGTTATGGAAGAGAATAAACATCCTTAGGTTAACAGATTACAGACATTTCAGAACAAATGCAGAAAGAGAGAGGGGGAGATGTTTTTTTTTTTCAGAAGGGAAGTGAAGAAAGAAAATGAACTTTCAAAGTAAAGCTGTTCATAGGCCTTACTGTCTGCCTATTTCTATAAGCTTATAGAATGAACCATATAATGCTAGTCCCAGGTGTTTGCAGAAGCTGTTGAAAATGAGATGAAAGGAACTCTGTTTCACTTTTTAAAATATATATGTATATATTTATTTATTTTTAGTTTTCAAAATTCACTTTCATAAACTTTTGAGTTTTAAATTTTCTCCTCCTCCGTCCCCTCAAGACAGATTGCAATCTGATATAGGCTCTACATATTCATTCATATTAAAGATGTTTTCACATTAGTCATATAAAGAAGAATAAGGACCAAAGGGGAAGAACCATAAGAGATAAACAAAACAAAACAAAATAACAACAATTAATAACAAAAATGTGAATAATATGCTTCCATCTGCATGCAGATTCTATAGTTCTTTCTCTGGATGTGGACATTTTCCATCATGAGTCTTGAAATTGTCTAAGGTCTTTGCATTGCTGAGAAGAGCTAAGTCTATCGAAGTTAATCAAAGTACAGTGTGACTGTGCCTGTGTACAGTGTTCTCTTGGTTCTGCTCACCTCACTCAGCATCAGTTCATGTAAGTCTTTCCAGGTTATTCTGAAGTCTGCCTGCTCATCTTTTCTTCTACAACAGTAGTATTCTATTACATTCATTTACAACTTGCTCATTGAATGGTCATGCCCTCAATGTTTAATTCTAGGCCTCCAGAAAAAGAGCTACAGTAAATATTTTTATACATATGAGTCCTTTTTTCATTTGTATGATCTCTTTGGAATACAGACCCAAATTGCTCTGTCAAAGAGTAAGCACACTTTTGGCATAGTTCCAAATTGCTCTCCAAAATGGTTGGATCAGTTCAAAACTCCAACAACAATGTATTAGTTTCCCAGTTTTTCCACATCTTCTCCAACACTTATCATTTTCCTGTTTTGTCATGTTAGTCAAACTGATAGGTGTGATGTGTTACCTCAGAGTAGTTTTGATTTCTATTTCTCTAATCAGTAGTGATTTGGGACTTTTTTTCCATAGGATTAGAGAAAGCTTTAATTTCTTCCTCTGAAAACTGCATGTTCATATCCTTTAAACATATATCAATTAGGGAATGGATTGTAATTTTATAAATCGGACTCAGTTCCCTATATAGTTTAGAAATGAGGTCTTTATCAGAGATACTAGCTGTAAAAATTGTTTTTCATGTTTCTGATTCCCTTCTAATATTGGTTGCATTGGCTTGGTTTGTGCAAAAACTTTTCAATGTAATGTAATGTAATGAATATCATCCATTTTGTATGTTATAATGTTTTCTATCTCTTTGATTTTATCTTGGTGTAGGATATAAGATGTTGGTCTATGCCTAGCTTGTGCCATTCTATTTTCCAGTTTTCCCAGAAGTTTTTGTTAAATAGTGAGTTCTTATCCCAGAAGCTGGAGTCTTTGGATTTATGGAGTGGTAGATTACTATAATCATTGACCATAGTGTCTTTGTGCACCCACCCTATTCTACTGATTGACCACTCTATTTTTCAGGCAGTACCAAGTAGTTTTGATGATTGCTGCTTTATGATGCAATTTAAGATCTGATAGAGCTAGGCCACCTTCCTTTGCATTTCTTTTCATTAATCCCCTTGATATTCCAGACCTTTTGTTTCTCCATATGAATTTTGTTATGATTTTTTCTAGCTCTACAAATAGTTTTGGGAGCTTGACTGGTATGGCATTGAATGAATAAATTAATTTAGGCAGAACTGTCATTTTTATTAATTACCTTGGTCTACCCATGAGCAACTAATATTTTTCCAGTTATTTAGATCTGATTTTATTTGTGAGAAAAGTGTTTAGTAATTTTGTTTACATAATTCCTGGGTTATATTGGCAGGTAGACTCCTAAATATTTTATAATGTCTATAGTAACTTTAAATTGAATTTCTCTTTCTATCTCTTCCTGATGGACTTTGTTAGTAAAATATAGAAAGGCCAATGATTTGTGTGGGTTTATTTTATATCCTGTAATTTTGCTAAAGTTGTTTATTATTTCAAGCAGTTTTTCACGTGATTCTCTAGGATTCTCTGAGTATAGCCTCATATCTTCTGCAAAGAGTGATAGCTTAGTTTCTTCTTTACCTGTTCTAATTACTTCAATTTCTTTTTCTTCTCTCTTTGCTAAAGCTAACATTCCTAGTACGATATTGAATAACAGTGGCCATCCTTGTTTCACCCAAATTTTACTGGAAATACTTCTGGCTTATTTCCATTGCATATGATGCTCGCTAATGGTTTTTGATAGATTCTACTTATCATTTTAAGGATGACTCCATTTATTCCTATGTTCTCTAGTGTTTTTAATCGGAATGAGGGTGTTGTTTCTTGTCAAAAGATTTTTCTACATCTGTTGAGATAATCACATGATCTCTGTTAGTTTTGCTGTTGATATGACCAATTATGCTGATGGTTTTCCTAATATTGAACCAACCCTACATTCCTGGTATAAATCCTAACTAATCATAGTGTATTATTCTTGTAATAAGATGCTGTAATCTCTTTGCTAATATTTTATTTAAATTTTTTGCCTCTATATTCATTAGAGAAATTGGTCTATAATTTTCTTTCTCTGTTTTGGCTTTTTTTGGTTTAGGTATCAGCACTGTATTTGTATGATAAAAAGAATTTGGTAGGATTCCTTCTTTGCCTATTTTCCCAAACCATTTATATAGTATTGGAATTAATTGTTTTTAAATATTCAATAGAATTCACTTGCAAATTCCTCTAGTAGGATTGCAATCAAGATGGCAGAATAGAAGCATGGATGTGCTCAAATTCTGCCCCCAAAGCCATTAAATCCATCTGGCCTTGGAGATTTTTTCTTGGGGAGTCCATTGATGGTTTGTTCAATTTATTTTTCTAAAATGCAGTTATTTAACTATTTTCTTTCCTTTTCTGTTAATCTGAGCTATTTATATTCTTGTTAATATTCTTCCATTTCACTAAGATTATAAAATTTATTGGCATATATTTTGGCAAAATAGCTCCTAAGTATTGTTCTAATTTCATCTTCATTGTTGGTGAGTTTACCCTTTTCATTTTTGATGCTGGTAATTTGGTTTTCTTCTTTCTTTTTTTTAACTCAAATTAACCAAAGGTTTATCTATTGTATTGTTTTCTTTCATAAAACCAGTTCTGAGTTTTATTTATAAATTCAGTAATTTTCTTAATTTCAATTTCATTAATCTCTCTTTTGGTTTTCAGAATTTCTAATTTACTGTTTGAGAATTTTAAATTTGTTCTTCTTCTAGCCTTTTTAGTTGCATGCTCAATTCATTGATCTCCTCTTTTTTCTATTTTATTCATGTAAGCATTTAGAGATATAAAATTTCCCCTAAGAACTGCTTTCACTGCATTCCATAAGTTTTCATTTATTGTCTCATTATTGCCATTCTCTTGGATGGAATTATTGATTGCTCCTATGATTTGTTGTTTGATCTACTCATTTATTAAGATTAGATTATGCAATTTCCAATTAATTTTTAATCTGTCTTTACATGGCTCTATATTATGTATCATTTTTATCTCATCAAGATCTTAAAAGGGTGTATTTAATATTTCTGTCCTTCTGCATTGGATTGTAGGGTTTTTATGCCCTAATACATGGTCATTTTTGTGTGGGTGCCATATATCACAGAAAAAAAGGTATATTTCTTTCTATTTCCATTCAGTTTTCTCCAGAGGTCTGCCATATCTAACTTTTCAAAAATTCTATTCATTTCCTTAACTTCTTTCTTATTTATTAGTTTGTGGTTAGGTTTATCTCATTCTGAGGATGGGAAGTTGAGGTCCCTTACTATAGTTTTGCTGTCTATTTCTTCCATAACCCCTTTAACTTCTTCTCTTAAGAATTTAAATGCTATGATACTTGATGCATAAATATTTAATAATAATATCACTTCATTGTCTATGTTACCTTTTAGCAGTATGGTATTGCCTTCCTTATGTCTTTTCATGAGATCTACTTTTGATTTTGCTTCATCTGAGATCAGGATTGCTACTCCTGCTTTTTTTACTTCAGTTGAAACATAATATATTATGCAGCCTTTGACCTTCACTCTGTATGTATCCCTCTGTTTCACATGTGTTTTTTATATTTAAAAAAAGCATATTGTAGAATTCTGTTTTTTAATTCCCTCTTCTATCTGCTTCCATTTATAGGAGAGTTCATCCCATTTACATTCACAGTTGTGATTACTATCTGTGTCTTTCTCTTCATCCTATTTTTTCCCCCTGGTTATGCTTTTCTTTCTCCTTTTCCCTCCTCACTAGAGTTTTGCTTTTCACTACTTATTCCCTCAGTCTGCCCTCCCTTCTATCAGTCCCCTCCCTTTTCTTCCCCCTTTCCCTTACTACTTCTTCCCTTCCTTCTATCCTTCCTTCTCTTTTCTTTCCTCTTTCTCTTCCTACTGTCTACAAGGTAACTTAGATTTCTATACCTAACTCATTATGGTATTCCCTCTTTGAACCAAATCTGTTTAGATTAAGGTTCAAACATTTGTCTTCTCCCTCCCTTCTTTTCCTCTACTGTAATATGTCTTTTTGCCTCTACATGTGTCATTTACCCATTTTGGACTCCTCCTTTCCTTTTCTCTGAGTATAATTCTACTTCACCACTTAATTAGATTTTTTTATCATCATATCAAAGTCAACTTATACCCATTCATTTTGTCTATGTATACCCCTTCTAAATATGTTAATAAAGGTACAGTTCTTAAGAGTCACAATTTTCATCTTTCCTTGTAGGAATGAAAAAAGTTTGCCCTCATTAATAACATTTTTTTTCTTTCATGTTTATCTTTTTATGCCTCTCTTAACTGTTATATCTGAAAATCAAGTC
The DNA here is from genome assembly GCA_028658325.1 of Potorous gilbertii. Taxonomy (NCBI): domain Eukaryota; kingdom Metazoa; phylum Chordata; class Mammalia; order Diprotodontia; family Potoroidae; genus Potorous; species Potorous gilbertii. The sequence goes on from CM053772.1 coordinate 144,999,104, forward strand.
ATCTGTTGAGCCTTCAAGACAGTTTGGAAGTCCCCTCTTTCACTGAATGTCCATCTCTTCCCCTGAAAGGTTATGGTCAATTTCATTGGATTGCAATGGGTGCTTGGTTGCAATCCAAGTTCTTTGTCTTATGGAATATCATTTTCCAAGCCCTCTGTGTTTACCTCTTAAATTGTACTTTTTTGAGACTGGAGGAGTTGCATGCACAATTAAAATTAAAATTGTTGTATAGAATTTGCCTCAGCACAGTATAAGAAGAAACATGGTCAGCTACTTCTAATTACTTTTCAGGATTCAATTCCAGGTTGAAAGACATTGTGGTTTAACTTCACTAATTCATACTAGCAATTTAGATGTGTGTGTGTATGTGTGTGTGTGTAGACTGGGGATTATCAAGTTTGTTAAGTTTGTATGTTAGAGTAAATTGCTATAACCAAAAAGCAGATTTTTTTTTCTGATGCTACTAATAATCAAATGTATATAGTAAAGAGTTCTAGGACTGATCAAGTTGTATTTTAAAGAACTGATTTAGTCCCATTTCCTACAAATAATTATTGAAGAGTCTTGAGTACAAATATATTATTAAATATATATTAACTTATCTTGACCCTATCACTTTCTAGAGGTAAGAGGGCCCACAGAGAGTGTCTAAACCAACCCTCTTATTTTTCAGTCAAAAAACTAAGCCCTTGAGATATTAAGTGATTTGCTCATGGTTACAGCACCTGTAAAGAGTCTTTTAATCTCTCTGACTCTTGCTTTCTTCATCTGAAAAACAAAAGGTAACATTTATAAAAGTTAGCTCATAGATTGTTGTAAGGAAAATTTAAAACTTTATATAAATGTGGGTTATTACTATTCTATTGTTGAAGATTTCCAAAGGAATAAGTTATGTACTTTTCCTTTTCATTTTTCTATTTTTAAATAATTTTCAGCATCAGTGATACCTTTATGTCTAAAGAAATGTTTTCTAATTAGAATTAGGCTACAGTTTATAACAGAAAAAAATTTTGATTTTTTTTTTAAATTTGCATTGCATTTATTCACATTCTTAGCAACTCAAATAGATGTGAGTGGAGGCAAAGCATCAGAAAATATAAAGGATGCATCTGGGAGTCTCAGAGTTGGGGGAAGGGAAGATTAGGGTTAGGTCTAAGGGTCAAGAGGATTACTGTTCTTCAGGCAGGAAAGAGGAAAAAAGAAATGCAGAAAACTTTCTAGAGAGAAGTGCTCTGCCAGTTCACTTTGACATAGGATGGCATGGGATCTAATTCCTGGATGAAGAAGTTAGTGATTAAAAAAAAACAGATAGATGCTAGACTCAATTGAAAAAGAAAGATTTATTGATATCTTTACTTTTTCTGTCATCTTAATTTTAAAATAGATTGTCCCTGCCTTTGTAGCAAATTATCCCTTGTGATAAAAAATAAGAAAAACAAATTAAAAAAACATGTTTTAGTGAAACTAATTAACATGTCAATTCAGGTAATAATAGAACATTTAGCATTCCACATGGATTGTATTCTACCTCTGCAAAGAAGGAAATGAAGCACATTTCTTGTTTCTTTCCCAAGGCTCACAAGGTAATTATGTTTACACAATATTCAACTTCATTTTGGGGGTTGTTCTTTTCATTTTTATTGTTGTAGTCTTTTTATGTATTATTTTTCTGGTTTTGTTTTACTTTGTATCTGTTCATGTAAGTCTCTCCAAATTTATCTGAATTTTTTTGTATTGAACATTCCTCATAGTACCATTGTTCCATTCATTGTGCATCAGCATTCATGTGCCACACTTCATTTAGTCATTCTTCAGTTGATGGGCATCTATTTTTTTTCCATTTCTTTGCTACTATAAAAAGTGGTACAATGAGTGTTGTAGTGCATTTGAACTCATTTTTTTTTGACCTTTTCCTTCTTGGAGTATATGTTCAGATGTAGAATCTTTGGGTCAAACAATGTGGACATTTCTTCTACTTATCATAGTTTCAAATTGTTTTCCAGATTAGTTGGACAAATTCAGAACTCTGTCCAAGTGCATTGTCTCTAATAATAACTCTAGTTGCCTTTTGTCATCTTTGGCAAAAAGTTGAAATGTCAGAATTATTTTGATTTCTAATTTTCTTATAATTGGTGTTTTAGAAAGATACTCCATATGATCATTAAAAAATTAAAAGTTTTTCAAGTCTTTATATTATGATTTTAGATATATGTGTTATTTTTCTATATACCTTGGTTATCAGACCCTGAGCTGAGATTTAATTAAAAGATTTTTGCCCTCTCATTAGGCTCTTGTCTTTTAGATAACATTGATTTCTTCAAGCAAAAGGTTTTAATTTTTATATCATATTCAGTTTATATCATTTGTCATCAACATTATCTATATTTTGTCATTGCTTTTATCCTCTGATTAATAATGTTTTAATCATAGCTGTAAAAAGTGTGATATATGGTTCTTTTTTGATTTTTGTGTATGTGTTTGACTTTTCACATTAAATTAGCTATCTGTCTTGTACTCACTGTGGTACATGGTATAAGATGTTGGTCTGAATCCAATTTCTTCCAAAGCACTTTTGAGTTTCCCTAGCAGTTCTTTTTAAATTGAAAGTTCTTACTCAAGCAATTTATGTTTTAAAGTTTATTAAACCCTGGGTTACCAAATTTAGTTGTTTTGGATTAGTTCTTAGTTAACCTATATTACTTATTTACTTTTCATTTTTTTAACCAGTGCTAAGTAGTTTTGATGGGATGAACTATAGTACCTTTCCTATATAATTTCTACATTAAAAAAATAATTTCCCTTGAGATTCTAAAGCTTTGCTTCTTCAAATGAATATTTTTATTATTTTTGTCTAGCTCTGTAAAGCAGAAATTTTGATCATCCACAATAGTTTGATTAATATAGAACTTTAATTTTGGTATTATTTTTCATATTGGTGTGGTATATCACTGCAATTATTTGTCACCCCTTATTTATTTATATTGTTTTATAATTTTATTTGTCTTGTGCATACCTTGTTGGATTGACATAGATCTTTATACATTTTGTGTTTGTTTTAATTGACACTTCCCTTTGTATAACTCCTTACTGAATCAGAGATAGTATTCATTCTTCTCTTTTCTAAGTGAAATTATTTATATGTGCTTAATTGACACAGTTTAACAATAAGGATATATTAATCTAATATTTAATATTGAGTTTTTAATCACATAATTCCATGTTGGTTAATACTGAATGAGGAAATAATACATTTAAAGAATGCATAGTTAAATGTTAGTTTAGTCTTTGGGCAAATCACTTCAATTTCCTGGACTTTAGTTTCCCAACCTGTGGAAATAAGGAATGAGGGATATTGTGTGCAAGATATTCCTTCCCATGTTCCATGTCTAGGCATTTTTCTGGTTGTCCCACATGCCTGGAATTTTTTTCCCTTCTCATTTCTATTTCCTGGCTTCTCTGGATTCTTTTAAGTTCAAAATGAAATCCCACCTTCTACAAGAAGTCTTTCTCTGTCATATTTAATGCTTGTCCCTTCCTTTTATTATGTCCAATTTATCCTGGATAAGTCTTGTTTGAACACAGTTGTTTGCATGCTGTCTCCCCATTAGAATTGAACATCTTGAGAACAGTGACTAATTTTTTTGGCTTTCTTTGTAACCCCACTGCTGAGCACAGTATGTGATACATAATGAATGCTAAATAAATGTTTGTTAATTTGGTCTGAGGCTAGGTGATCTTTGAAGTCTCTTCTAGCCCTGTGTGATTCTATGCCTCACTTTCTCATCTGTAAAATAAGATGTTTGGACTAGCTGACTTCTATGGCACTTTCTAACTCTAACTTTCTGAACTTTTAAAAAAATCTTCACCACCTAGAGACCTTTAGTTCTCCATTTTTAGTCTTCCAGATACCTCATCTTTAAATTACCCACACTGACTTTATTTCATTTATAGTTATGAAAACTTCAGTTAATTCTTCACATCCTAACAGAACTTATTATCAGAATTTTAGTTGCATTTTGCTGGGTGATTCTTAATCAAGAAGCATCTTATTATAACCCTTCATGTATCAAGTCAAAGTTATTCAGTTATAACACATAGACAGAAGACTACATAGGTCATGATATGACCAGATTAAAAAGAAAGAGGCCTAGAAATAAATAAATCTCACTTTTGAATGTTTTTGAAGTCTGCTTAAAAGCCAAAAGTTTAGGATACATAACTTATATAACACACCTTAATTTTTTTTGTATATTCAGAAAGATATTTTTTTTTATATCTGTCTGAGTAATATCAAATGAGGAATAGATGGGGAGGCATATGCTTGCCAAAATTACTATCCCCTTTTGTGGATAGTATCTTTCAGAAGGTTTGAGTAGGAAGGAAATTTTGATAGAGGATGAGCTCCTCCAGGGGCTCCCCAGTGAGATCCATGATTCCAAATCCTTGGGAATTTGTTCTGTGAAGTTTAGATTCAATCAAAGGGCCATCCTTGAGCACCTAGAGGGTCATGTCACATGTGGCCTCAAAGCTGCAGGTTTCTCACCCCTGGCCTAGTGTATATTTATTTTATGAAGAAACACAAAGAATTTCTCTTTGACATTTAAGCAAGTGAGCATTTAAAGTTTTTTAAAAGTCTGAAAATAAAGTGTACATAGATATATTGATATATATCTACAGATATCATAGATATATAGATAAATGGAAATACATGGGGCATCAGTATCATAGGCAAATATCCATAATTATCAAAATATTAAAAATCTAAGTTTTAATTTTGCATTTGGCTCCTCTTATCCAATTTGTCAAATACAAAAAGCAAATATTTATTCTTTAGCAAATTAATGAAATTCACGCAAATATACTCAGTGACCATCAACTGGTTAATGATTGGGCAAAATGGGGTGGTGAATATAATAACATATTACTGTAAAATAAGAAATGCCAATTATGAGGAATTTAGAAAATATGGGAAAATTTATATTATCAATGCAGAATGAAAATATTAGAAACAGAAGAAAAATCCATAGAAATACTAGAGCAATTAAAGAAAAAGATTATAAAAAAGAAGCTAGTCTGAGTGACTAAATAGCAAGCAATGATCCTGGAATATGAATAACACAGCATATCTGCCCCCTTTCAGTAGAGAGACAGGAAATCCAAGGTTAAAATATTGCCGCCTATCAGATGTGGTCAATCTATTGGATGTTTTTGATGATCTGTTTTGGTTCTTTCTTGCAAGAGAGGACTCAGTTCTTTGAGTTGAAGGAGAATGGAGAGAAATACTTCCAGAAATGTCTTTGAAAGAAAAAAGAATAAACTACAATGAAATTAATATTTACCAAAAAATAAATGATTTTGGATGTATGAATTTAGTAGTTTCATTGTGCAGCGTTGGGAATGGGAAATGCTCAAATGAAAGTTACTTTTTTGTGGCCATATAATATAAGAATGATATGTACTCTTCTTAAATTTATTCCTCTCCCATTCTCAACTGAATTCTTAGAGCACTTCTAATATATAAGGTAAATAATTTTGCATGCTTTGATAATCTGATAGAAATCACCGATAAAAATGCTTGAATGGAATATTTAGACTGATTTTTATAGATACAGTATCTATAGTGAGAGAGGCAGTGATAATTAACTTGAGTCAAGATGATTTAGGTTCACATCCTGCCTCTGACTTACACTGACTATAACTATGCCCAAAGCTTTAAGACCATATTTGTACAACAGAGGGGGGTCAATCTTCCTTGTTAGAGGGAGTCCCCTATACCAATCAATGAGCAAATCTGTGTGTGTGTTGAGATGTGTGTGTGTGTGTTTGTCGAGATGCATGCGTATGTTGAGGTGTCTCTCTGTGTGTAACAGAGGCAGAGAGAAAGAGAAAGAGAGAGAGAGAGAGCAAGCGAGCTCTGGCATACTTAGTTTAAGCCAATACAGACCTCAGATGTGTGATTATGTAAGGATTCTGTGGATGCATCCATACTGATAGTTAACAAAATTCACAAAGGATGGAATTCCTGCTGGCTGATTGGGGTGGGAAGCAGCAGAATCAGAGATACAGCTGTGTTGATTTTCAAGGCAAAAAGAAGGGGGAAGAGCATGACTCAGGAAGCTAAATTTGTGTATTCAAAATACTTTGGATTCTTAGCCATGGTTTATCATTAACTGTGGGTTTCTGGACAAGCCTAGAGAGCCCTGGATAGAAATTCTTTTTTAACAATTATATATACTTCAGTTATATATGGAACTATCTTAATTAATTCCAGTAATGTCTTACTCCATAAACTAAATGGTGGAAATCTGGTCTAAATATGGGTTTTTTTAAAATCTTTAATAGTATCCCACAATCTTTAATACTATCCCTCCATTTATATGTAAAAACAGATTATACATGTGCAATCATGTAAAACATTTCCATATTAGTCATTTTTAACAGACTCAAAAGAAGGAAGGGAAGAAAGAAAGAAAGGAAAAGAAAGAGAAAGAGAGGGCAGGAGGAAGGAGGGAAGGGACAAAGAAAGGAAGGAAGAGAAAGTGAAAAAGAATGTTTCACTCTCTTCAAATAACATCACTTCTTAATCTGGAGGTGGCTAGTATTTTTCATCATGAATTTTTTTGGGTTATCTTGGGTCATTATATTGCTAGGAAAAGCTAAGTTATTCACAGTTGTGTAACATTGCTGTTACTGTGTATGATGTTCTCTTGGTTCTATTCACTTCACTTTGCTTCAATTCATGAGTATTCCCAGATTTTTCTAAAATCTTCTTGCTTGTCATTTCATGTAACACAATAATATTCCATCACAATCATATACCACAGATCATTTAGACATTCCCCAATTGATAGGCATTTCTTTGATTTCCATTTCTTAGCTGGCACAAAAAGAGCTGCTATAAATATTTTTTATACAAGTACGTCCTTTTCCCTTTTTTAAAAAAAATCTCTTTGGGATTTAGACCTAGTAGTTGTATTGCTGAATCAAAGTGTATACACAGTTTTATAACCTTTTGAGCATATAAATATGAATATGTTTTTAAAGAAATTATCTTCATCATGGGAATTATCTGTCTGTAGGAATTCCCACATAGTTCATCCTCAGGAATAAATTGCTCACATAAAGAGCTCTACATGAACTCCTTTAGCCTTATAGGATAGGCTGCCATTAAGACAGAGAGTGAAAAACAGGGTGTACAGTATTTGGATCATAGGATTCTAAGTTGGAAGGAATGTAAGAGAACATTTTATTTGACATTGTCCTTTTCGCATTTGAGGAAAATTAGGCCCCGAAAGACTGAGGACCTTCTATTTAGCGAAGGACTTGGTACTTTAAGTAAGCATTCAATAAATTCTCATTGACTTGTTCACTGCTAATAACTTACCTGTGTAGCTAACTAGGAGGTAAGAAAAATGAGATGATTCCCATTGTGGTGCTCTCCACACTATACCATCTGGCTTATTTGAGTTCTGGAATTCTTTTAACTCCCATTGCTTGGTTTAATGTTTCACTCCTATGAAATTTGTCTTATTTTCTCACTTTGTTATGCATTCTGTGATTTTCTTATATTCCATTAACAGTATATTTTAATTAAAAAATTTTCAAGGTAGTAAAGTAAAACAGTGGAAAATAGTTTAGGTTATAAAATCAGCAAAATTGTAGAATAAGACACTGACAAAAAGAAAGAAAGATGGCTGGATATGAGAGGAGAATAGTGAGGGGAAAATGGGAAAGGAAAATGAAGCCTGCTTAAATTGTCTGAATTGAATGTTGAATAAAGAGATTGAAGGGAATGAAAGAATCATCTGAAAAAGAGGTGAGAGAGGAGAACTATGGAACGAAAGTACAAGGATGATTAAAGAGGAATTGGGAGGGGGAAAAGAAGAACCAGAAGAACTGGAAAATGTGTATGAAACAGTAAAATAAAGAAAACCAAAGAGAGGAGTTCTATGGGTCGGCAGTGGAAAGAATTAGCTGTGGATCACGTAGGGCAAACTATTGAAAAGCAAGGGCAAGGGGAGAGAAAGGTAACTGAAGCATGGCAGCATAGGAGACAAAAGAAACATCATGATAAAACTTCAGGAAAGTGGATTTCTGCCCAAACAGAGTATTAAATGAAAAGATTAAAATTAATTTATAATACAATTATGGAAATTATTTCTTTTAACTTTTTTCTGTACATAGTAATTTCAGAATGTTGTGGATAAGCCTCTTCATGAGATCTTGAATGCAGACAACAATTGGTATATATACTCTGTTGATTTGTACTTTTTTTGTGACTCAAGTGATACATAATGGATAGAGCGCATTACTATCTGTCACATCTGGGCTGTGTGACCTGGACTAAGTAATTTAAATTTTCTACATTTTGACAATTCTGCAAGACTTTAAGTTGCAGAAAAGATGACCTCTATTCTAGAGAGAATATCTTCATCCTAGAATTTTTGTGACTGCTAGATGGTGCAGTGGACATCATGCTGCTGACATCAGGAAGGTTTAAGTTCAAATGTATTCTCAGATACTTGGTTGCATGACCCTGAAAAAGTCACTTCACTTCTCTGCTTCAGTTTTCTCAATTGTAAAATGGAGATAACAATGACATCCACCTCCTTGGATTCCTAGGAGGATCAAATACTTATTCTACCAAAACCAGCAGTAGTTATAAATAATTTTAAGTTGCCCTTAAACTGGTTTAGCCTGTCTGCTGAAATAATTTACCAGGGCATGGTCACTGCACATGCTATAACTTCTTAAAGTCACAGGTGAGAGATGGATGAATCAAGTGGACACCCAAGGTGGATGAGCAACCCTAGAAAGGGTTTGGAAAGCTCTCACACCAAAAGTGATAGTCTTCCTGAACATCCTGAACATCCCAGTCCCTGAACCATGGACTGATTATGTGACACTATAGGTAAGTCACTTAATCTCTTTATGTGCTAGACACTACAGCTTCTTGGAGTCACAGAGAGTTGACTGTCAAATAGACAGCAAAGGTGTATGAGCAGCCTTGAAGAATGCTTGGCAAGTCCTCATACCATAGGTCCTCCCTGAATACTCAATACATAACCCATAAATGTGAGGGGAATTAAATTAAAAAGAAACAAAAACTTGGAGCTAATAGAGAAATACTGACTTGGTCTTCTATCCCAGAGCTGTCAAATCCTGTGAGACCAGACAATTCAATGCAGGAAAACCAGATTAAAATATAATTGGGTAATATTTAACAAAATAAAAGTATAGCACAACACAGATAATGTTAATATGTAGTCTTCTAGGTAAATGTGCCACACCCAAGCAGGGATCTCTCCCCCTCCTTTGCATTTTAGTTGATATAATTGTTCTAAACCCTCTGTAGAGTTATCTTCTATTATCAATGGTCTCCAAAGTGAGGGCCAAGCCTCATTGCAAGGAATATGTAAATGATAAATAAAAGAATGGAAAGTTGACTGTATCCCAATCCTCCTCAAAATAGTCAGTCACATGGGTTATCTCCAAAATAACTACATCTATCCTTATTCCCCAACATTTCCCCACTCTTCTTTCTCCCTCCCTTGTCAAAGCTCCCTATGTCATCTCTTCTGAGCTGAGCTTTGTCCCTCCATTGGCAAGTATAACCAAATTACTCTCAGGCATCCACAGGAGAAACTTTGCAGTCATGATTAGGAAAATCCAAGATCTTTTTGATTCCAAGGCAAATCATCTAAAAACCATAACAGTCTACTTCTATAATTTTCACTTACGGAATACTAGTGATTTAGCTTAAATTAAATTGTTTGGTTACCTAATTATATAGACTTTCCTCAGAAGTGTCTTATTTAATAAACTGAATGATGTGAATGTTGTCTGCAAAATGGTTTCTAAGAAATTATTTATATACATTTAATACAATGTGTTTGTGTATAAGCTAAGAATGTTATTCATTGGTATAAGTAGATTGCTAGGTAGTACGAGTTCTGGAAGTCAGAAAAACTTGAATTCAAATCCAGCTTCATAAAATGTTATAATATTTGTAAGGTGCTTAGCAAACCTTAAAGGGTTACATAAATGCTAATTCTCCAATTCACTACTGGCTCCAAGTCTTTTTTTTTTTTTTACTTTAACCCCAGTCCTTACATCTATGGGTTGTGTACTGAGTATTCAGGGAGGACCTATGGTGTGAGGACTTTCCAAGCATTTTTCAGGGCTACTTATACACCTTTGGTGTCCATCTGACAGTCAACTCTCATCTGTGGCTCCAAGAAGTTGTAGTGTCTAGCACATAAAGAGGTTAAGTGACTTATTTATAGGGTCACATAATGAGTATAAGTCCATGGTGTGCATTGGATGTTCCGGAGGGCTATCATCTTTGGTGTGAGGGCTTTCCAAGCCCTTTCCAGAGCTGCTCATCCACCTTGGATGGCCATTTAATTCACTCATCTCTCACCTGTGGCTTCAACAAGCTATAGGATGTGCAGTGGCCATGCACTGGTAAACTATCTCGGCAGACAAACTGCACCAGGTTAAGGGTAACCAATAGGTCTCAAATATGACAGTGAGTTAGGGGGATGCCCACCTGATGCAGGTGAAGACTTCCCTCAGTAGAAGAGGTGGATGAGAACAATTTGTTCCAGTGGCTATGAAAGACAGCTGAAACAGGCACTGTGCTATGCTTAGAGTTAAGGTAGACATCAAAGACACCAATATCATCCACTGCATCCTGGGCCAGTCATCCTGACTTTTGTCTTGCCAATGAACTTTGATGAAATTATCAAGGAATACTGCCTAGAACCAGAGGGTAAAATAAATATTAAAAGAATTCACCTATCACCTCCTAAAAGAAATCTGAAAAGAAAAACTCCTAGGAATATTATAGCCAAATCTAGAGTTCCCAGGTCAAAGAGAAAATATTGCAAGTAGCTAGAAAGAAACAATTTGAATATTGTGGAAATACAATCAGAGTAATACAAGATCTAGCAGTTTCTACATTAAGGGATTGAAGGTCTTGGAATATGATATTCCAGAAGTCAAAACTAGGATTAAAACCAAGAATCACCTACCCAGCAAAACTGAATATAATACTGTAAGGGAATTGTCAACCCCCAGCCTCTTGGATGGCATTCACTGGTCACAACTCAGGTAAACTGAGGGGAGACTGGTAAGGCATGAACAAGATGGCACTGGGAGGAAGGGTTCCACCCCTGTTTTGGTCAAGGCTATTTTCCCGGGCTTTTGGAGAACAAAGAAGGCCAAAAATGTTTTTCTTTCTAGGGGCTATGTGTCTGCCCTGGGCAGTCCTGATCATAGGTATATTACTTCCCTATAAGGGCAAACTAATTGCTGATAGGTTCACTTAGGGCTCTAGTGTCAGAAAAGAGATAAAAGCACAGCTCACTGCTTCAATAAATGGAGTTCCTACAATCTTGTCTCCCGCCTCGGTTATTGCCTACAGGTCACTCCACCAAGGCCTACTGGCCTCTGCTGGTCAGATAAGACCTGTGGGCCTGAGAGATCAGGCCCAGACTCCTGGGTCCCTAACAAATACTTCAGAGAAAAATGGTCATTAAATATAAAAGAGGACTTTCAAGCATTCTTGATGGAAATATCAGAGCGGAATAGAAAATTTGACTTTCAAACACAACAATCAAGAGAAGCATGAGAAAGTAAACAGGGAAGAGAAATTATAAAGGACTTACCAAAGTTCAACTGTTTACATTCCTACATGGAAAGATAATATTTGTAACTCTTGAAACTTTTCTCAGTATTTGGGTATTTGGAGGGATTATGCACACACACACACACACACACACACACACACACACACATACACACACATACACACATACACACACGTAGACAGAGGTCACAGGGTGAGTTGATAAGAAGGTATGATATCTAAAACAATACAGTTAAGTGGTAAGAGAGGCATGTATTGGGAGAAGAAAGAGAGAAATGGAATGGGACAAATTATTTCTCATAAAAGAAGCAAGAAAAAGCTTTCTCAATGGATGGGAGCAAGGAGAAGGTGAGAGGCAAAAAATGAAGCTTACTCTCATCACATTCGACTTAAGGAGGGAACAACATGCACATTCAATTTGGTATGAAAATCCATCTTACACTACAGAAAAGTAGGGGAGAAGGGGATAAGTGGAAGGGCATGATAGAAGGGAAAGCAAATGGGAGACAGGAGCAATTAGAAGTAAACACTTTAGGGGAGGGGCAAGGTTAAAAGAGAGAACAGAATAATGGGGGGCAGGGTAAGATGGAGGGAAATATAATTAGTCTTTCACAACCCATATGACTATAATGGAAGTCTTTTGCAAAACTACACATATATAGCCTATATTGAATGGCTTGCCTTCTCAGTGGGGATGGGTAGGGAGAGAGAAAGGGAGAGAAGTTGGAACTCAAAGTTTAGAAACGAATGTTGAGAATTGTTTTTACATGCAACTGGGAGATAAGAAATACAAGTAATGGGGTATAGAAATCTATCTTGCTCCACAAGAAAAGAGAGAAGATAGGGATAAAGGAAGGGATTAGTCTGATAGAAGGGAGGGCAGATTGGGTGGAGGGTTTGTCAGAATACAGTGTTTTGGGGTGAGGCAGGGGAGAGATGAGAAAATTTGGAACTCAAAATTTTGTGGAAATTAATGTCAAAAACTCAAAATAAATAAATTTAATAAAGTAAAAGAGAAAAAGAACTCAGGATCTTTTCAAGAATCTTTCAAGAAACCATAGAGAAAAACTGCCCTGAGATCCTTGAACCTCAGAGGGTAAAACAGACATCATCCAAATATTGTGGGACGACAATCGGGTTTATGCAGGACTTTGCAGTTTCTATATTAAAAGATGGAGGGGCTTGGAATATGAAATTCTGTGTGTTCGTACTTCATTGCCAAAGATGACCATGCCATCAGAGAAATAATGGCATGACTTGCACTTGACTTTGTTTTTGAGTGAGGGAAGGCTCACCAGCTTCACTTCTCCTCCAAGGTTTTCTGAATCCAGTGACCAGCTATTCATCAGGATGACTGGAGATGACCCAGGATGAGACAATTGAGGTTAAGTGACTTGCCCAAGGTCACATTGCTAGTGAGTGTCAAGAGTCTGAGCTGAGATTTGAATTCAGTCCCTCCTGACTCCTGCACTGGTGCTCTATCTGCTTCACCACCTAGTTGCCCCTATGAAATTCTGTAAGTAAAAAAAAAAACTTGAATTACAATCCAAGGACCCAGCAAAATTGAGCATAATCTTTCAGGGGAGAAGATGGACATTCAATGAATTAGGGGACTTCCATAACTTCCTGATGAATAGACCAGAGCTTAAGAGAAAAGTTGATCTTCAAATACAAAGCTTAAGAGAGGCATAAAAAAATAAACAAGAAAGAAAAAACATTCTTAAATAAGGATAACCTTTTTACATCCCTACATGGGAAGATGATACTTGTAACTCTTGAGAACTGTAATCTTTATTACCACATTTAGAAAGGAGAGCCATAGAGAGAGGGTGTGGGAATAAGTTGACTTTGATGTGATAATAAAAAAAATCTGTTATGAAAAGGGATTGTGCTGGAAAAAAAGGAAAGAAAGAGGCAGAAAAGGGTAAATTACATCACATGAAGAGGCACAAAGACCTATTACAATACAGGAAAAGAAGGGAGGGAGATGAACAATGTTTGAACTTTCATCAGATTTGGTTCAAAGAGGGAATAACAATTAGTTAGGTATAGAAATCTGATTTACCTTTTAGGAGAGAGAGGGTAGAGGTGAATAGAATTGAGAGAAGAAATTATAGGAGGAAAAGGGAAAGAAAAGGGAGAGATGATAGAAGGGAGGACCAATTGAGGGAGGATGTGGTCAAAAGTAAGTTTCCAGTGAGGAGATAAAGGGAGAAAGGAAGAGAGAAGAGCATGAACAGTAGGGAAATAGGATAGAGAGAAAGACAGAGCTGGTTATCATAAATGTGAATGGAATGAACTCTCCCATAAAACAGAAGCAGATAGCAAAGTTAATTAAAAACCAGAATCCTACAATACATAATTTACAAGAAACAAATTTGGAGTAGAGGGATACATATAGTGTAAAAGTAAAAGACTGGAACAGAATATTGTACACTTTAGCCGAAGTAAAAATATTAAAGTAGCAACAGCAATCTTGATCTCAGAGAAAGCAAAAGCAAAAAGAGATCTAATTAAAAGAAATGAGGAAGGAAATTTATTCCCTCTAAAAGTTACCATAGAAAATAAAGTATTATCATTACTAAGCATATATGCACCAAGTGGGATAACATTCAAATTCTTAGAGGAGAAGTTAAGGGAGTTACAGGAAGAAATAGACAACAAAAGTATACTAGTGGGGGAACTCAACCTTCTCCTCTCAGAATTAGATAAATCTAACTGCAAAATAAACGAGAAAGAAATTAAAAGGTGGTCAATAGAACTTTATTAAAGTTAGATATGGTAGACTTCTGGAGAAAATTGAATGGAAATAGAAATGAATGTACATTTTTCCTGGTAGCACAGGGAACCTACCCAAAAATTGACCATGTATGAAAAGGATGAATTTGTCACCAATGAAGAGGAAATTAGAACAGTAACTAGGAGCTATTTTGCCCAACTGTATGCCAATATATTTGATTTACAAAAATATATATATAAATTGCCCAATTTAAGGGAAGAGGAAATAAAATCCTTAACCCCATTTCTAAAAAAAATATAAAATAAAATAAAAAGAAATTGAGCAAGTCATCAGTCATCCCTAAGAAAAAATCTCAGGGGACAGAAGTATTTACAACTGAATTCTGTCAAACATTCCAAGAACAATTAGCTCCAATACTGTATAAACTATTTGGGAAAATAGGCAAAGAAGAAGTCCCACTAAATTCTTTTTATGATACAAATATGGTGCTGATGCCTAAATGCAGAAAAAGGTTTTGACAACACTCATTCCTATCAAAAAACACTAGAGAATATAGGAATAAATGGATTCTTTCTTATACTGAGACTAATTTATAAGAATAGAAGTCATTCCTTAATTGATAAATTGTCAAAGGATATAAACAGACAGTTTTCAAATGAGGAAATTAAAGCTATGTATAGTTCTATGAAAAAACGCTATGGATTAAATCATTCTGGATTAAAGAAATGGAAATTTAAACAAATCTGTGGTGTGGAAGTGGCTAATATGACAGGAAAGAAAAATGATAAATGTTAGAGATGTAGGAAAATTGAAAAACTAACACGTTGTTGGTATAACTATGAACTGATGCAACCATTCTGGAGAGCAATTTGTAGGCATTCACAAAAGACTGTGATGGCAAGCAAAAGAGAATCATTTTGCTCTTTTTGTTTTAGTATAATCAAATGCTTCATTGAATCTTGCCTTTATCAATCACGAATCTTTACTAGGAGTAAAGTACAGAAACAAGAGTTTCTTTAACTAGAAACAGTATACGTATTTATGTCGTTAATTATTTTAATGTGATTAAAGATCTTCCCCACTCATTTGTGGGAGTTTGGTTAGGGAAGATGTGTGGGATGGCCCACACCTTTTGTTAATGAGACACAGGTTCTCAAGGGTTGTAATGACCTCTGCCTCTAAAAAAGGTATAAGTACTCTGAGTTGAGGTTTTACTTTGGGGCTTACTGACTGGAAATGTGTTTGGCCAGATAAGGATTTTAGGAAGCTGCTAAGGAGCCCCCATCTTGGGAAACCCAGACGTAAGTGCTTCCCTATCTGGTAACTATGGTCAGACAGTTGGACCTGTTTGTTGATGATCAGATAGAGGAAGCCATATCTGTTTATATTTGATTTCTCTGTATTTTCTTTAAAGTTCAAGGTGTTGACTCCCCTCAACTAGGTGAATGATACATGTGCTTGATTAAAGTGATTGTTAACCCCTCAAAGGTTGCCTTTCCCCCACCCTACCCCATGTATGTCAGAATGCTTATTGTTACAAAGGCTATAAAACTGTGCATACCCTTTGAACCAGAAGTAGCACTTCTAGTTCTGTATTCCAAAGAGATCATTAAAACAGGAAAAGGATCCACATGTACAAAAATATTTATAGCAGCTCTTTTTGTGGTGGCCAAGAACTGGAAATTGAAAGGATACCAATCAATTGGAGAATGGCTGTACAACTTACGGTATATCAATGTAATGGAATACTATTGTTGTAGAAGAATAATGAGCAGGCAGACTTCAGAAAAACCTGGACTTACATGAAATGATGCTGAGTGAGGTGAAGAGAGCTAGGAGAACATTGTATACAGTAGCAGCCATATTGTGTGATGACTAACTTCCATAGACTTGACTCTTCTCTGCCATACCAGGATCTAAGACAACTCCAAAAAACTCATGATGGACAATGCTATCCACATTCAGAAAAAGAACTGTACAGTCCAAATGCAGATCACAGTATACTATCTGTGCCCTCTCTGTCTCTGTCTCTCTCTGAATCTCTCGCTGTTGCTCTGTCTCTCAGTCTTTTTGTTTCTTCTTTCTCATGGTTTCTCCCATTGGTTCTAATTCTTCTTTACAACATGACTGATGTGAAAATAAGTTTAATATGAATGTATATGTAGAGCTTGTATCAGACTGAACACTGTCTTGGGTTAAGGGAGGGATGGGAAGAAAATTTGGAGCTCAAAATATTACTAACCCTTACTAAAAATTAATTAATAAATTACTTTTAAAGAAAAGAATTAAAGAATTGTGACCTTTCTCCATTTCAGTACAAACTTCTCTATCTGGATCCTTGATCCAATTTCATTTTATCTTCTCCTGGAACTGGTTTCATTAATCTCTTCTCTCTTGCTTATTTCTAATTTCTACTTATCAAGTCTTATCTTCCATTTTATTTACAAATACACTCAGTCATAAATAATTGTGTAAAATACACTCATCAAATGCTATTAAAATGTGGAGATCTTCATTCAGACATGGAAACAGAGTCCTAATTATATTCAAGGCAAACAATGTGTCTTTCTTTCATGAATTGGCAGATGTGCTAAGTACTGGTCAAGTATAGACTTATCAGTAACTGTGACTAATCAGGAAGACATCAGGCAGTCTTTATTTTTGCTGATGAATGGCAGACTTGTTCTTTCATTTAGTCTTATAGTAATAACTGATTTTAATTTCTTCTTTTGCATGTCCACCTACTATTCTGCAATTGGTTTCTATGTTACACTCTCTTAGTCTTTTTTCTTTAGTATATAGGCTAGAGGGAACTCATGCTTGGATTACCAAGAGTTTCTAGAACTTCCCTCCTTGTTCTTTATCCATCTGTGTGGTTATGCATCAGGTTCACTGCTGGGGCAGTCTGGCTTCTCAATAGTGGAGATAGGTTCCATAATTTTCAAATTTATTGGTTTATCACCCTGGAGACTCCAGAGACAATTCTACTTGATCCTGTAGTCTAGAGTTTCCTAAAAAGGATGAAAGCAAAAGAGGTATTCTATATGATTTGTGTGGGACATGTCATTTTATTCCCACACTGAGATCACTGATAAACAGGGGATAATCACTAACAGAATGGTTTAAGCAGATTTCAATCTTATTACTGATAGATCATAATCAAGTGGGAGGCTAATATTTTAAGCCTTATAATATGCAATATTTGTGTAACACTAATAATTAGGCATTTTGCTGGTCACCTCAGAACTGGGCATCGCTCAAGTCAAGAACCAAGCTGCATGTTCTTTGTCATGGCCTCTTGCTTGTTTCTCTCTTTGCAATCAATCCATTATTAATGTTGCCTTTTTAACTGCAAAAACACTGACTCCTCTCATGAATGCTGCAGTTGTTTCCCTATTGGCCTTCGGATTATGATCTTCTGATACTCACAAAGTTTCCTGGACTCATCTATTTAAATGAGATTGCTCAGCTACTTAATTGGGGAGGAAAACAACTAATACTGAGGCCCTCTGACCTGAACTCTCTCTTACCCCCAAACATATACTTTAGAGATATTTAGCATGGATTCCACAACACAATGGAGTGAGCTAACCAGATTAAAATATAATTGAACAATAGTTAAAAATTAAATAAAAATTCAAAAGAATAGGTAGGTGTCTAAGTCAATGTCTTTCAGCATTGAAGTTTACATACAGTTTAGCAGGGGTGGAGCCAAGATGGCAGAGAAGAAAGACTCACATATGCTAGCTCTGAACCCACAGCCCATGGATTTCCTCTAAAAAGAACTCCCAACAAATTCTGGAACAGTAGAAGCTGCGCAGCATCACAGTGAAGGAGATTTCCATTCCAGAGAGCCCTGAAAAACCGATCTCAAAGGTCCATCGTGCACCCGACGGGAGCAGAGCCCTCCCCTACCCTGGCCTTGGGGCACTGAGAGGAGTGAGCAGATCTGATCAGGCTTCAGGGACGGAATCTCCAGCAGCCCCGAAGGTCCTTCCACCCACAGACACACAGGTCAGTGAAAGAGGCGCCAGGACGGGCTGAGAGGGGAGCAGGGTGTCTCTGGGACTCAGGCCCCCTCGGGAGGCAGCTGCAGAGGCAGCAGCAGAGGCAGCAGGTGGCCAGAGGCTCCCAGAGCAGTCAGGAGCTCAGCAGCAGCTCCATTACAAAAGTTCTCTGCATAAACCCCCTGAGGGTACTGAGCCTGGGAGGCGGCCCTGCCCCACCTGAGCACCAGAAATTAAGCTCCCATTGAATAGCAGCCAGGCCTGCCACCAAAAGCCCTGAGGCTGGGGAGCAGCATTTGAATCTCAGACCCCAAGCACTAGCTGGGCAGACCTAGGCCAAGGTGAAGAGGACTCTCAGAAGTCAAGTAACTGGCTGGGAAAATGCCCAGAAAAGGGGAAAAAATAAATAAGACCATAGAAGGTTATTTTCTTGGGGAACAGATGATTCCGCCATTCCTCTCTGACAAAGAAGACCAATGCTTACCATCAGATAAAGACATAGGAGTCAAGGCCTCTGTATCCCAAATATCTGAAATAGATATCCATTGGGCTCAGGCCTTGGAAGAGC